>CM043702.1:92386587-92971587 GCA_023935145.1 Bretschneidera sinensis
ATTGAGAAAAACTTCCTTTTTAACCATTTTTACTAGATTCTCTTATATATTGCACATTGACTTGATGTTTCTCAACCTCTTCATCATGTTAACCAACTTCTCCTTGAGTTCTTGCATCTCATTTGCTCTCCTTGGACCATTGCTTTCACTTTACCTAGACTATTCTTCCTTAATCTCCCAATTTTGATTGCGGTAACGAGGAGGGTCTATGGATGCAAGGAAAATAAAAATGATATTCCAAATCAATTTCATGATATACATGTTTGAGTTCATCCTCATTAGTGCTTGAACAATATGTTGGGATTGAGGCTTCTTTAAAAGGAAAAATGGGTTTTGAGAAAACGTGTTTCATTCAAACCCATCAATTGTTCAAACTTACTTAGAATTGACTTCTATTGTGATATGCATGAAGAAGGAAGGTCCACTTAAGGTTCATGTGCTAGTTCGTGAGATGTGTTTACAGCCTATTTAGTAACTTCCTCTTGACCAGATTCACTTTTACTCAAATCATATGTTGGGCTTTGGTTTTTATTTATTTCTTCAAGAACAATGACATTTCAACGAGAAAACACATTTTTTCAAAATAAAAAGCACACTTTTTTCTCCTTTTTGGCCCAACCCATCATTAAATTTGAGTACACTTGAAGTTATTGTTGGTTAGTTCGCACACAAAACACAAATGAATATAAAAAAAAATTTATAAAAAAAACGAACAAAGAACACCTTCTTGATCAAATTCAAAATTATTTCACTTTTCAAAATTTGAAAATATTCAAACTCAGCTCTCATTAAGTCGATATCAATTCAAAATCCTAATATTTTGCTAATTGATTTCGTTCATTTTATTTCAAAATTAAATTTATTTAATTATACTTCATCAACAATTTACTCAAATCGGGTGGAAATAAGTACAACCATATTTATTTTGACTAAATTAATTCAATATAAATAAAAAAAAATTTAATCAAAGATAATCCATAACCGAAAGAAAATTCTCTAAATTCAATTAAGGGGATATTTTTATCGATATCAACTAAATGAGGGTTAAGTGAAAATTAAAGTCTTTTCTAATCATGAAAAACACTTCCTTTTCATCAAATTTTATTTAAACCACTAAGTAATCCAAGGTTTCAATATTTTCCAATCCATAAGTTGCTTTTCTAAAAGTTAAGTGTTGTGGGTTTGACATCAATAAGCTTCCCAAAAGGTTCAAAGCCCAATGGATACGAAAATGATTGCCCTTGACATTAATTAGTATGGAATTTTCTAATCATGTTCATACGAAAGTTTTAGTATGGTCTTAATGAGGTCAAACTAACAAGACATAACAAAGAGAATCTCTTCTTTTAGATTAAACCATTTCTCAACCTAGGGTTCTACTTGTGTAAGTTTGGTTTTAATTTAATCAAATGAAGAACATCAGCCAAACTTGTTATCAAATAAGTTTGTTCATTTTTATTTTTTCACATGTGAGGTGAGTCAACCACATACAACCAAGTATGCAAAGGGATAGACAGTTGCTTCTCCTAGAAGGAAGGGTTTATGGTTTTTCTAAAGGTTGGCTTTACCTTATGTCTCTAGTGGGCTCAAGGGTACCCTATAGTTAGAAGGATGTCATTATGCTCCTCAAGTGGCCTAATAAGTTTATCACAATAGTACAAATGTGGCAAAAAATCTCCGTTACCTTGACAAAAACTAAGAGGAACTTGTCTCACAACAAGGGTTGACGTAAATAAATAAGGGTCACTTGTAAAACCCATGTTAATAAAGTAAGGGTAAAGAAGTAATTTTACTATATTATATTGAATTAAATAATCTGTTGATGAAATATTTAGGATTGATTTGAAATAATATTTGAAAGATAATCTCTAAAATTTTGTTAAAAACAGTTAGAAATTTTTGAAGAAGAAAGTACTGAAATTTTTTGGAATTTGAAATTGAAATGAAAGAATTTTGAGAAAAATATGGACTGAAGTTGAGGAAAATAATTTTAAAAAATGGAAGAAAACATAAATTTTTATATTTATCTATAATTTTACAAAATTTTTGGAAGGAAGATAAGATAAAAAATGATTTTTAAAGGAAAATAGCAAAATTGTAATTATATAATGGAAAAGGGGTAAATTTTAAACGATGGTAGAATTGTAAATAATTGATGGAAAATATGTACATTTTTTTTTTAAAAAAATGGCAGACTTCACATGAAAGCAGTGAAACGGTTAGTTAAAAATTATTATTTAAAAAAAGAGTAGATGTGAAGATGTTCACATGAAGGTAAAAAGAATATATATATATAATATTATTAAAAAAACAAAGAGGCAAACGGTGAACCTCATCAGGTTTATATGAATACCTTGATAATGATAAATAAAAAATTATATTATAAAAAAAAAGTTGCAAAAGCTTATATAAGTCTTTGAAGCTCAAAGACTTTATCTTAGTATCAAATTCCCGTTTGGTTTCTTCTTTCTTCAATTCAAATTTCTTAGAAAAAAGTTATAAAAAAAATTTCTCCAATATTAGAGATTGTTACAATCATTCAATTACAATAGCAAGATTTCATCAAATTTGAGGTAAATTTTCAATAAGACCCATAACTAAATAATTACATTGTTTGAATTAAGTTATGAAATAGTAAGATTTATGAAAGTTTATGATTAGGTGTTGGTGATCATCGATCTCAAGAAATTGTTGAAATGAGCAGGAATGGCAAGTAGCTAATCCAGAGGTAGCTTTAAGTGCTACACGGTAAGTTAGATTTACTTTAATTAATCGAGACCAATAAAAAAACATGAATTTATGATAATTGAATAAATTGTTCAATTATAATGATTAGATATGGTATTTTTTTTTATATATGATAATTGATTGATTTATTAATGATGGATTAAATAATATGTTGAAAATTAATTATATAAGAATTTATATTTTAAAAAAGATGGATTAATAAAAAATATGCTGAAAAAATATGTGAAAATTTTAAAATATATGATTGAAAATTTATATGATATATGATGAGAAAATTTATTAAATATGATAAAAATAAGAATTTGGAGAAAGAGATAGTTGAATTGAATGCTTTGATTATGCTTGCTTGCATGTTATTTCTCATATTCATAAAAGGGAAGACCAAGAAGGCAGTTGGTCTGGCTGAGAAGACTAGGAAGGTAGCTGGTCTAGCTGAAACATGTCGACATGTGGGAAAACGTTCCCAGATGATAATATGAAATGATTTGATGAGAAAGAAAGAAAGAAAATTTAAATTCACATATTATATTTGTTTTAAATATTCATTATTAATGGCTGAGATGCTAAAAAATCAATATTGATTATTAAATGATTGATAGATAGATAAGTCTCATAATGAGACAATTTTGGTGATATATAAATAGAGAGTATAATATAATAAAGAATGATATGGACAATTGTTTATATGATGTGAACCTTATGATATTAAATTGATAAAATATATCAGATGTTTGTATTGAAAGGGAATAGTTTGACAATTTATTTATTGAGAAATGATTGAATTAGTATTTGAGAAGAAATAGATAATTAATTATGCTGATTTAACAATTAATGAATATAACTATAAGTATACAAATCGAGTACTTCTAGTAAATTTAATTCACTGAGCTTGTGAAGCTCACTTCTCATTATTAAATAATTTCAAGTAGCAGACAAGACAAGTAAATTTGTGACCTGAGATTCAGACTGAGTTATTATCTATAAGTCTCGTGGTCAACATCCTCAGACTAATGGA
Source organism: Bretschneidera sinensis (assembly GCA_023935145.1). Lineage (NCBI taxonomy): Eukaryota > Viridiplantae > Streptophyta > Magnoliopsida > Brassicales > Akaniaceae > Bretschneidera > Bretschneidera sinensis. Next base: position 92,390,351 of record CM043702.1, read on the forward strand.
AGAAATTTTTTTTTGTAGATATTCATGTATAATATGTTGCATATATTTTTTCAAATGGGATATTAATAATATAACTCCCCTGTTGATGGTTGAGGGTTGATGTATATATAGTTTCAGTCGATGTGTGTTTTTATATTGTTGCATATATGTGTTGTGTCAGGATTTCAAAACGTGGCGACATTGTCTCGAGGGTGGCCAACCCAGGATGAGTTGTTACAGTTTGGTTCTATATAGTGCATAAAAATATAAAGAAGTAGAAGATTTAAATAAACTATATTTGAATGCAGAGTTTGAGGATGACACTTGGACGTGCTAGAGCTAGAGGTATAGTAATGAACCAGAGAAGACGTGGAAGATCCCCAATATTAAGAAGAGCTGAAGCTGAGATAGAGGTCGAGTATGTGGTTCATGCAAGGGACCAGGTTGCTAGTACAGCTGGTACTAGTAGAGGTGTTAGAGAATCTGATATTAGGAGAGATGAGTTGAGAGAAGTTTTTGATCATGCTATAGAGAGAATGAATGTAACAGAAGAAAGGTCTAATAATTTACAGTGGAGTCTAGAGGAAAGGGCTAGAACAAAACCTGATGTGGTGAGACAAGAGGTTTATGAGGGAGAGGGTGTGAGATTTATTAAATTTAAACCCCAATCTTTTAGATGATATGTATATCTTATTAAGGTATAGTAGTGGATTAAACATGTTGAGAAATATTTTGAAGTCTTACTAGTGATAGATAGGCAAAATGCTGCCTTTGCTTCATTTAAGCTAGAAGGTGAGGCTTTTCAATGGTGGGAGGATATTCTGCCTAGATTCAGTACATAGGTAGATTAACCCTTAACTTGGTGTATGTTTAAGGATATGTTCTTTGAGAAGTATTTTCCAGATACGTTTCAAGCACAGCAAGAGAGAGATTTTATTCATTTAAGGCAAAACACTTTGTACTTAATGTAAGAGATTTTTAGACGGGTTACACTATGAGATTCAAACTAAACTCTCTTATATGGGTATTCTGAATTATGCTATGATGGTGGGTAAATCATTACGTGATTGAAAAAGATGTGATGGAGTTTAGAGGTAGAGGGGATTGGCTGAAGAGGTCTAGATTTAAGGGACCTAGAGGTGGTAGTAGTATGAGTGTGCAGGGTGGGAGACCACCCCAAAGGGGGCATTCCTAGTTGTAGGGAACTATGATGCAGAGTCAGAGGCAATCACGATCTATTGCTTCTGTAGCTCAGAGTAATGATTTGGGAGACAACCTATGGGAACTAGAGTTTATGGTAGAGTAGTAAGTATGCCACCAACGGGAAGTGGCAATATGATGTATGATCGAGAGACAAGAGTCTGCTATAGATGTAATCAGACAGAGCATCTATCTTAGAATTATTCTACTCTTATGTGCTTTGTATATGGTGAGGGAGGAAATATTAATATAGATTGTCTAGTGGGGAAATTTGTTTAGGTAAGTGCTGGAGGTGTTGGAATAAAACAGGTGGAGCGAGGTGGTGGATCAAGGAGTATGCAGGGTAGAGGCTGAGGACCAGTTGCTGAGAGAGAATGCAGTGGTCAGTTACAGCCTAGAGAAAGCAGAGTCAATGCATTGACCCAACAGGATGCACAGGCCACTCATGATATTGTTATTGGTATGGTATCAATTCTTGATAGATCTGCTAGATTATTGATTGATCCTGGTGCAACCCATTCTTTTGCGTCCAGTGTTTATATGAAATCTATTGATGCTTGTGTTAGTCCTTTGATGCATACTGTTATTGTTGAGGTTCCTATTGGGGTTAGGGTTATTATCAGGACTATTTGTCTAGGTTGTGTGATTAGTATGGCTGATAGAGATTTAAAGTTGAGTTTTTAACGACCCATCCCGAGTTGGCCACCTCCGAGACGGTGTCATCACGTTTTGAAATCCTAACACGACACATATATGCAACTATATAAAAATGTGCATCAACTAAAAGTATATATATATATATATATATATATATATATATATATATATATATATATATACACACATTAATCCTTAACCCTCAAAAGGGGAGTTACATTATTAAAATCCCAACTGAAACATTATATACAACATATTCTGCATGAATATTTACAAATATTTTTTCCCATTAGTCTGAGGATGAGGACCACGTGGCTTACAGATAAACAATTTATTCGACCTATTATTTCTCTTTAGGGAGCCCTTATGTTATTTGTGAAGAAGAAGGATGGAACGATGAGGTTATGCATTGATAATAGACAGTTGAATAAGATCGCCATCAAGAATAAATATCCTTTGCCCAGGATAGATGATTAAATTGAGCAGTTGCAGATGACTAGGGCGTTTTCTAAGATAAATCTGAATCAGGTTATCATTAGTTGAGGATAAAGGAGGGGGACAAGTCTAAGACTGTTTTTAGGACACGTTATGGCCATCATGAATTCATTGTGATGCCATTTGGGTTAACTAATTCTCCTGTAGCATTTATAAATCTAATGAATCGGGTGTTTAAACCATTTTTGAAAAGATTTTTAATTTTATTTATTGATGATATTTTGGTGTATTCCAAGAAGAGGGAGAAGCATGTGCAACATTTAGAGATAGTGTTGGAAATTCTTAGGAGAGAGAAATTGTATGCAAAGTTCTATAAGTGTGAGTTTTGCCTAAATGAAATATCTTTTTTAGGGCATGCTGTGTTAGGAGATGGTATAGCATTTGATCTATAAAAAGTGTAGGCAGTGTTGAATTGGGAAAGACCAACTTGTGTGACTGAAATTAGAAGCTTTTTGGGGTTGGCTAGTTATTATAGGAGTTTTATCCATAATTTTTCTATTATTTCTGTACCAATGACCAGATTGACCAGGAATAAAGTAAAGTTTATGTGGTCAAAAGAGTGTGAGAAGAGTTTCCAGTTGTTGGAAGAGAAGTTGACTACTGTTTCGATATTAGTGCTTCCTTGTGGTTATGAAGGATTTTTGATATATAGTGATGCGTCGCATCAAGAGTTAGGATGTGTGTTGATACAACATAGGAGAGTTATAGCCTGTGCTTCTAGAAAATTGAAGAACAGTGAGAGAAATTACCTAATAGATGATTTAGAATTGGTAGTCATAGTTTTTGCTTTAAAGATTTGGAGACATCATCTGTATGGAGCCACTTGTGAAATTTTTACTGATCATAAAATTTTGACGCATTCACCTACCCATAAAGAGTTGAATTTGAGGCATATGAGGTGGATGGAGTTGATTAGTGATTATGACTGTAAAATTCACTATCATCTAGGGAAAGCTAATGTAGTAGTTGATACATTGAGTAGAAAGTCTACAGGGAGATTAGGTGCTATTGGGAGTCATGATATTAGCTTGATGGTATAATTAAGAGAAATGAGAATGCTGTTGAGTATCAGTGATAGAGAAGTATTGATGGCAAATAAGGTAGTACAATCTTCTATTATTGCTCACTTGTTATAGATGCAAAGAAGAAATGACATAATAGAGAAGATCAGATAGGAAGTATTAAGTGGAAAGCTGACTGGATTTAGAATTAGAGAAGATGGTATGGCGGTATTGGGACATAGAGTTTATGTTCCCAATGAAGTGGATATGAGAAAGGAGATACTAAGGGAGGCTCATGATTCTGTTTATTCTATGCACCCAGGTAATACTAAGATGTACAGGGGGTTGAGATAGAATTATTGGTGGTCAGCGATGAAGAAGGATATAGCCGAGTATATTTCTAAATGTTTGATTCATCAACAGGTGAAGTCTGAGAATAGACATCCAGCATGTTTATTACAGCCTCTTCCAGTACCTGAATGGCTATAGGAGGATGTGAGTATGAATTTTGTTTATGGTTTTCCACATACCTAGAGAGGTCATGATGCTATATGGGTTATAGTGGATAGACTCTCTAAGTCTTCGCATTTCCTTCCTATTAAAACTACCTATGGTCCTAATAAGTTGGCTGTGCGGAGATTCTGAGATTACATGGAGTACCTTTGAGTATTGTATCAGATAGAGATTCTAGATTTACTTCTAGATTTTGGAAGGGTTTTCGGAAAGCTATAGGTGCACAGTTGTAGTTTAGTACAACTTTTCATCCTCAAATTGATGGGCAGACAGAGAGAATCATTAGAATACTAGATGATATGCTAATGGCAAGTGTGCTGAGTTTTTTCAGTGAGTTGGGATGCTTATTTACCTTTGATCAAGTGTACATACAATAATCAATATCAAGCTAGTATTGGGATGGCACCATTTGAGGCATTATATTGTAGAACGTGAATAATTCTAGTATATTGGGAAAAAGTTGGAGAGAGAAAGATATTTGGTCCAAAAAATGATAGATTTGACTACCAAGAGGGTCAAACTGGTTAGAGAGAACCTTAGAGTAGAACTAAACATACAGAAGGGATATGGTGATAATAGAAGATGACCTCTTGAGTTTCGGGTTGGTGACTGGGTGTATTTAAAGATATCTCTGTAGAAGGGTGTATTGAGATTTAAAACGAAAGGGAAGTTGAGTCAGAGATTTATAGGGCCCTATGAGGTGATTAAAAGAGTTTGATCAGTAGTATATAGATTGGATTTGCCTCCAGAATTAAAGCGATTGCACAATGTGTTTCATGTTTCACTTTTGAGAAAGTGTTTACATGATGAATCTCAAAGTATTCCGAGTCAAGTGGTAGAACTTCAGGAAGATTTGACATTTATGCAAGTACCAGTCAAAATTCTAGACAGAAAGGAACAAGTTTTTCCTAATAAAGTTATTCCTTTAGTTCAAGTGTTATGGCAGAATAAAGATGTTGAAGAAATTACTTGGGAGCATGAGGCAAGAATAAGGAAGGAGTACCTCTAGCTTTTTCATGAGTTAGGTAAAGAAATTTCGAGGATGAAATTTTTATAATGTGGGTAGAATTGTAATACTCATGTTCATAAAATAAGGGTAAAGAAGTAATTTTATATATATTATAGTGAATTAAATAATCCATGGAAGAAAGATTTAGTATCGATTTGAAAAAAAAAATTGAAAGATAGTATGGAAAATTTTGTTAGAGTTAGAAATTTTTATAGAAGAAAGTTGTGAAAATTTTGTAATTTGAAGTTGAAATGAAAGATTTTTGAAGAAATATATGGACTGAAGCTGAGGAAGAAAATATAAATTTTTATATTTCTCTATAATTTTTATAAAATTTTTGGACCGAAGAAAAGACGAAAAATTGATTTTTGAAGGAAAATGAAAAAACTGTAATTATGTAATGGCAAAGCAGTAAATTTTAAATGATGGTAAAATTGTAAATAATTGATGAAAAATATATAAATATTTTTTTACAATCGAAAGATTTCATCACATTTTAGGTAAATTTTACTAAGACTCATAAATAAATAATTATATTGTTTGAATTAAGTTATGAAATAGTAAGATTTATGAAAGTTTATGATTAGGTGTTGGTGATCAACAATATCAAAAAATTGTTGAAAGGAGCAAGAAAGGCAAAGAGGTGATTCACGGGTAGCTTTAAGTGCTACGCAGTGAGCTACATTTACTTTTAGTAATCGAGACAAATAAAAAAATTGAATTTATGATAGTTTAATAATTTATTGAATTATAACGATTGGATGAGGTATTTTCTTTTATGTATGATAATTGATTGATTTATTGATTATGGATTAAATAATATGTTGAAAATTAATTTTATAAGAATTTATATTTCAAAAAGAGCAGATTAATGAAAAATATACATAAAAGATATGTGAAATTTTTGAAAAATATGATTGAAAAATTCATATGATATATGATAAGACAATTTATTAAATATGATATTTGAGAAAGAGATAGTTGAATTGAATGCTTTGATGTATGCTTGATTGCATGTTATTGCTCATATGCATAAAAGAGAATACCAGGAAGGTAGTTGGTCTGGCTGAAACATGTCGACATATGGGAAGACATTCTTAGATGATAATATGAAATGATCTGATGAGAAAGAAAGAAAGAAAATTTAAATTCATGCATTATATTTGCTTTAAATATTTATTAGTAATGGCTGAGATACTAAAGAATCAATTTTGATTATTAAATGATTAATAGATAGATGAATCTCACAACGAGACAATTTTGATGATAAATAAATAGAGATGATAGTATAATAAAGAATTATATAGATAATTGTTTGTATGATGTGAACCTTATGATGATATTAAATTGATAAAATATATGAGATATATGTATTGAAAGAGGATAGTCTGCCAATTTATTTATTGAGAAATTAATAAATGATTAAATTAGTATAGATAGAAGATCAATTATGTTGATTTAACAATGAATGAATATAACTAGAAGTATAGAAATCGAGTACTTCTAGTAAATTTAATTCATTGATCTTGTGAAACTCACTCCTCATTGTTAAATAATTTCAAGTAGCAGGCAGGACAAATAAACTAGTGAGCTGAGATTCAGACTGAGTTATTATCTGTAAGTCTCGTGGTCCACATCCTCAGACTAATGGAAGAAAAAAATTTGTATATATTCATGCATAATATGTTGTATATATTGTTACAGATGGGATATTAATAATATAACTCCCCTGTTGATGGTTGATATATATATAGTTTTAGTCGGTGTATATTTTTATATTGTTGTATATATATGTTGTGCTGAGATTTCAACACGTGACAACACCGGCTCGGGGGTGGCCAACCTAGGATGGGTCATTACATCACCCTAAGATATCAAAGTTAATAACTGGCCTCAAACTTACTCCGTCGTGAGCAAAGGTAAGTGTGAGTGTGCAAGTGGAATGTGGTAAAAATAACTTAAATTTAAATTTAAATAATTGTTTGAGAACAATATAAGGTTGAATCTCTCCAATCATTTGTCAATTAGTAAAAGGGCTCCCTCAAGGAGAGCACTTCTAAGTCAAGGCACATTTCTCTTATTTTGGATTTATGTTATCCAAGCACAGAACAAAGATGTCATGTAAGGAGTCACCATTTGACATCAAAGGGAGGCAGATTCATTTTCAATGGTCTATGCACAAGAGATAACTAGTCAAGGAGATTCAAGTGTGTAAGAAAGAGAAATTAGAGCTCCCTCTCTCACCTAGGCCGAAGCCTAGCCCTTTATGTTCGAGGACAAGTATTTAAAATATAAGACAAAATATCTTACCATACATTAGCATTTAGCACATAAAAATATAATTTAATACAACCAAAGGCATAATTTAAACAGAACACCATAATTGAGAGAGAAGTATGTATACTTGGGAGATTACTGACCCAAAATTCATTTGTTGGGCAGCATTGTCCTCCCAAGGAAAATGATCTTAACCCAGTCAGTTGCTTTTCAAGTAAAAATTAAGAAACTAAAATAACTATGACTTAAAAATATAGAAATAAATTAAAACGACATAATAAATTAAAAGGTGTAAAAACATAGTTACTAAAATCATTTTAATAGGCTAGAAATAACATTTAATTAGAATAAAACATGTTGAGAGAAAACAGGGAAAATGAAGAAAGTTTATATCCAAACAGATCTTGAGAAAACAGGGGAAAACGAAGAAAGTTTCTATCAAAATAGATCTTGAACTGATCGGTCCAAGGTTAGGGTCGATTGGTTCAACTCTTGAGCCCATCGGATCCCAAGGGGGATTGATAGGCCTAGAAGTGTTAGACAAAAAGATTTTCAACAAAAACAACTATCAATTTAGTAAAACTAAAAAACATAACTCATTTCTGTGTTTTCATCCAAATTTAATTCATACAACATTTTATTCAATGACATCCTAAACTAAAATTAAGCTATATGTAATTTGAAATTATTTATGATAATCCTAGACTAAATGACATAATGAATTAAATGTAATTTCAAAACAACATGCAAAAGAAGCATTTCAATGGCATAGCTAAAGAACTATGGTTGAAAGACAATGGGAGAATAAGCTACCACACTTTTGTAACGTTTAAAATACTCTATGTGTGTTTGTGTGTAGCTTCTCTTAAAGATCCTCTTTGCTCCTTTGGAAGTGGAAAAACTTGAACCTCAATTTCGTTCATGATATTAAGAACCAATTTCAAGAATTGATAAAATTTAGCTAGTGTAGTAAGTACGATGGTATGGAATTTTAAAGTACCCAAACTATTACATCAACTAAACCAAAATAAACTCAAAGATTGTAACTTAGGGAGGGTCATTTGCCTATAGTTCTAGCTAAGGAAAGGGTGAATATAATGACCTGACCTCCCACTTGGCATAATATTGTCCGCTTTGGCACCCCATGCCTCATGGCTTTAAAACACATTATGCAAGTTGAGGTGGCTATCACTTATAAATAGCCCAGTAACATTCTCTCTAGCCGATGTGGGATACCAAGACATCACAATCTCCCCCCTCGGGGAACAGTGTCCTCGCTGTGTGGTCCCACACTAGGTAACCCACCGGGCAAACCCTCCTACCAAGCTTTCGAGAGTCGGCTCTAATACCACTATAACGACCCGACCTCCCACTTGGCATAATATTGTCCGCTTTGGCACCCCGTGCCTCACGGATTTAAAATGTGTTATGCAAGTTGAGGTGGCTATCACTTATAAATAGCCCAACAACATCCTCTCTAGCCGATGTGGGATACCAAGACGTCACAATCTCCCCCCTCGGGGCACAGTGTCCTCGCTGTGTGGTCCCACACCAGGCAACCCGCAGGGTAAACCCTCTGGCCAAGCTTTCGAGAGTCGGCTCTCATACCACTATAACGACCTGACCTCCTACTTGGCATAATATTATCCGCTTTGGCACCCTGTGCCTCACGGCCAAGTTGAGGTGGCTATCACTTATAAATAGCCCAGCAACATCTTCTCTAGCAGATGTGCGATACCAAGACATCATAGTGAAGAAGGTGTGTTATTAGTGTAGAAAATGAAGGGGTATTTATAGGATTATTTGGGGAACAATGGTGTAAATAGGAGTTAATGGGTTTAAATGGGTTGCTCAAGCTTTTAAAAAATTAATTTTGTAATGATTTTTCCTGAATTAAAGCCAAAATCACAAGGGTAAAGCTATGAATAAAGTTTCTATATGGTAATATATGGGAGCTAATCGGTCTAGACCCTTGGTTTGGGTTTTCAGGTTGAAGGGTATGTTAAATGGTTTTGGCATGAATTTTTGGTTTAAATGGGTTGGTTTTGGGTCCAATTAGGTCTTTTGGGCATGAGGTTAGGTTTGAAATCAATTCTTTATCAAAATCAAAGTCTTGATTTCTTGTTTCTCCTAATTCGAACATTTTTTGACCAAATTCTCATCATCAGGATTCACACATTGCCCATCCTAATAATTGAAACGAAATTAAGTGTGTACACTATGTTATTGATCAATCACTTTTCAATAACTAATGAGGAGAATGCTCTAGAAAAAGTTGATGTTTTTGAGAAGTAGCTATAGGATAACATTCGCAAGGAGCTATATGGTAGCATCTATGTCTAGTGAGATTATAGGTACCACTATTTTCTATCTTAGACCCATGCATCCGACTCATTACCCAATGTCACTTCCCTTAAAGAAGTTTGATATGATGAGGGTGCAAATTACGATAAGGAGGCATATGGAAACGAGTAAAACATACCAAGTGTAACATAAACCCTTTATAAGTAGTAAGGAGGCTTCTGTGATGGGTGTGTTTGGGAGTGTTGTGCTGGTGTCAAAAGTGTTGTGAGAGTGTTGGCACCAAAATAGTTGTGGAAAGTATTGCTGTTAAAAGCTCAGTGTATCATTTGGTAAACTGTCTTGCAAAAGCACTGTGAAAGTGTGTTGTGATCAATAATAATGGTTGGCAATTGTAACCTTAATGGTGCTATGAAACTGTAAATTACAAAAATAGACATGGTCCAAAGGTATACAATTTGAATAAATTATTTTATTAACTAAATAGGTATTTTTTATTAACAACAAAAATAAAATCATTCATTAGTTAATAATAATCAACAAATTTATACTAATAAAATCACTTATTGTTTAATAATAAAATAAAAAGCATCTATAGTTGTGATTAAATGATTTAAAAATATTAACTTTATGTAATTTCAAATTAACATTTAATTTAACTTAGTGCCCTCATCAAACTAGCAGTAATACTATTTCTTAGCACTATCATTTTAGTATCATTTTCATTATGAGCACCTTCCCTCAAATTCTTATCATTGCCAAGCTCCAAAATTTTCAAACTTGGGTCATCACTAAATTAGGTATTTCCGATTAAAAGAAATTATTATAGTAAGATTAGTTACTATCGTTGATGGGGAGAGAAGATGTAATAAGTTCTCATTTCTTTAACACCGAAAATACTTATAAATTTCTTCTATATTGGAGTCGTAATCTCTCTTAAATCAAAACATATAATTAATAAGATATCCATTTTGATAACCGATTATCTATGAATTTTATAGAATGCAACAAATATTGGAAGAAGAATAAAAATCATAAATAAATAACATGAAAATGATGTTTTCTACTTAGCAGCTATGGGATTTTACATTTACTACAATTTGCATGAAAAGGAAGTTTAGAAGGAAAAAAAAAAGAGATAATCAAAGAATATTTTCTAAATTGGTAACCTACTATTGTTATTTTTCGAAAAAAACCTATTGTTGTTATTTACAACAAAATAATAATAATTTTATTGGGTTACCAAAATGTTGCAGCCATGGGGAGTCTTGGCAGAGGCAAACGTTCCGAAACAACCACCAAAATAGAATATTCCTTGAAAATATTTCTCCTCAAAACAAGCAGTACATTATTTTTCAACATCTCAAAAATCTAATCTATTATTACTAGGAAAGAGAAACTCGATTGCCCCTTTTAGTTATAAGGAAACTAAAGAGAACAAAACTATTTGCAACTAGTTGGAGAGAAATCTATTTAGAGAGAAATGATGATTTTGAGTTTAGGTAATTTGAACATATAGGAAGTTAGATGGGAATTGGTGAAAAGTGGTAAGGGAATTTTTAGTTTTATAAAAAATTCATTTAAATTTTAGGAGATACTCGATCAAGCACATTCTAAAAGCTCCTCCATCCTTGCTTCTCAAAAAAGGGATTTTTAGCTTTCCTTTACTACTCTTTTTGGAAAAGCTATAGTAAAATTTTACCAAACAACAATTTTAGGTAAATCTACCAAATCTATTCCCACCAACTATTTTCTTGTGGGAAAAAGCTTTCCCAAACGAACCATTAATGTATTAGACAAGAGGCAAGAGGCTATTTTTTATCCAAGCAAAAATGAAAGGATAGCAGGTAAAGAACTACCATTTGATCATGAAGGGGATCAAATCCCTTATCATTGGTCTACGTGAGAAATTCCAAGGCTCGAGAGATTTAGGTGTAAAAGAGTGAGAATTTAAAGCTCTCTCTCTTACCTAGATCGAAGTCTAGTCATTTGTGTTTGAAGGAAATTGATTGAAATTTTAATTCAAGTATTATTATCATACACTAATAATAAAGACAAGCACACATTTTGTAATTTATATTCATACAAAGTGATACCAAATATCAACTTTAATGCAGTGCGGTAAAAGTAAGCATGTAAAGGAAAGGAATTACTTTAATCATGAAACAAAGAAAATATTATAACTACTTGCCAAGTGTGCATGTGTGTGCAAGTGTGTGAGTGTTTGAATTAAATGGATTGAAACTAAATTAGTTGAATTAGAAAGGTTAACTAAGTTAATTTAAACTAGGCAAATTAAAATGGAGATTAAACGAAGTGGATTTAACTATTACATATAGTTGATAATAACCTAAAATAACATTTCTAATTTAGATGGCATGAAATAAAAAAAAATCTTAAATGACTAAACTAAAGAGAAGAACTTGAAAACTACAATTGAACCAAAATTACATTTATCAAAGAGTGGCTACATTATGACTAGTAGCTAACTAAACAAAGACATATAACTAGTGAAAATAAACTGCTAAGAAACTAGTATCTTGAGATGAAATTTTTTAAGTGAGCTAAATTAATCTATTCCATTTTTAAGGTGGTTTAAACAAATAATCATCATAACAATTTATTTTTCAAACAAAATAGGTTTAATTAACTTTTTTAGTTAAAGAAAATTCTCACATGCGAGGATTATCCTCATAGATTCACGTGCTCTTGTGGACTTAGGGAAGTTAGAAGAATGGTTTGATGAAAGAGAGGAGCACCAAAGCAAAAGGATGGCCGAAAGTGATGAAGAACTCTCACTAGTTCTTCTTTATTGGTTTCACTCTATGCTCTTTTTCTCTCGTTTCTTGAATATTCTCTCTTCTTTTGTTGTGTTTCTCTCCTTAATCTTCCTATTCTTCTTTCTTGTTTCCTTCTATTCTAACTTCCTTCTTTCTCTTTAAACTTTCTCTCTTTTATATCTTTTTTGCATTATTTTGCTTAGCTTGTGTTGATGTCTTGTGTTAGCAAAATGGGAGGTATTTATAGGAGGACATTGGCTGTCCAAAAGATTGAAAAAGAAAAATAAATGGGAGAAGAAGGACATGGCCAACCAAAAGGAAGAGAGGGGGGTAAAAGTTGTAACTTTTGAGGTGAAAAAGGTGAGGTTAAGAAGGGTGATGTTTGGTAAACCAACTAAAAAGTGAGAGGGAAAAGGAATTTTAGATGGCTTGCCATGGGGAAGAGAAATGGGGGGTTTTGAGCTAAAAAAGTGAAGAAGAGAAGTGTTTTCAATAAAACAAAAAGTGAGGAGGAAACCAAAGTGTGGAGTTTTCAATAAAGCAAAAGCAAGTGGAGAGGAATTCTCCCTTGGTGTGGCCGGCTATGGGAGGAGAGAAATGGCTCAAATTTTTGTATTTTTGAAACTTAGGGAAGTGGTAGAACTTAAGGAAAAAGGTGTGTAATTAACAAAGCAAAAGAAGGCTTCCAAATTGCATTTTCATAGAAAAAAAATATTATTGTTTTTTAGGTATGATATGTGATTTTTTTATGTAGAAAAATGTGGTATTTGGCAAGTAGGAAATGGTGGAAACTTATAAAGGTAATGTCCAACTAACCAAGCAAAAATAAAAGAAGAGAAACTCCTTCCTTTTCATACACATGGCCCTCTAAAGAAGGAGAAAATTTTGTAGTTTTTTAAATGAATAGTTATTGTTTCTTGTGCAGAAAAGGTGGCATTTGGTACATGGGAAAGTGGAGGAACCTAGGAGGAAAATGCAAGTTTAAAAAGGCAAAAAGGTGGAGAAAAATCTCCTCTTAATGGCCAGCCATATAAGGAGGGGCGAGAGACAACTTTTTTTGCTTGTAAAAAGAGAGTTTATCTTAAGAATAGTAAATCAATCAAAAGGTACCGAGTAGAGGGTGAAATTGGAAATTCACCCTTGACAATTTGAAGTCTTATTAGGCTTGAAATTTGGGATAAAAGTTTTTGTACTTAGCAAAAATCAATAGGCTTTAGTGGGTTTCGGATTGGACCCAAATTTAATTGAAGACTTTGGTATTGAATTCGGTTGAATCAAATAAGGCCTAATTAATTTAAACCCATAGTGTATTTAATGGATTGAACAAAAGGCACTTGCAATTAATTCTATTCCTTAATTAAATTCAAACCTATACATTTACAAAGTCTGAGACTATAGGATTAAATATTCATTATAGGAACCCGTTCGTGGCCCGTTCAAAAATTTTGGAATGAAAATGGATGTCTATAATTTGCCCCTCCTTTGAGAGTTCCAATCAAAGGTTACGATTGACCATTGTTTCGTTTCAAAATTTTACAATGGAAAATATGCAATACACACATACAAGTAAATATTTTGTTGGACAAAGTCAATGTCATGGTATCACCTATGAGAATGACACCTACCTGAAGTGACAGAGTTAGATTTCGTTCACTCATGCGATACTTTTGGATTGATTGGTGCCTGTTGTGAGGAAATGGGTTTGCCTGCTGATGAGAACTTAGGTTTAACTGTTGACAAAGATAATGGTTTGTAATTTTTCTTACTAATAAGTACTTTGGTATGCTTGCTGATGAGGACTTTGGTTTGTGATTTTGCTTGCTAATGAGGACTTTAGGTTTTCTTGCTAACAATGACTTTGGGTTTACCCGCTGAAGAGGACATTGGGTTTTGTGATTTTTCCTGTTGTGAGGGCTTTTTGGTGATTTTTCCTACTAAAGAGGACATTGGTCAGTGGTTTTTTCTAATGATGAGGACTTTGGTTTGCTATTTTTTTTTGCTGATAAGGACGTTGGGTTTTGTGATTTTACCTGTTGTGAGGGCTTTTGTAGTACTTGTTGTGTAGAACCCGATATTTCTTTTAAGCTTTTATAATCTTGTTTTATTATTTAGTTTTTTTTTTCTTTTAAGAGGGACTCCTAGTAAGAAACAAAAACTTTGGGGTTGTTTAAATACTAGAAAGAAAATTAAAGGAAATGGCATGTAAATTAATAAAAGAAGAAGGGTAAGGGTAGAGTGGTAAAAAGCCAAGACTTAGAGGGAGTATATAAGCTAAAAGTTGACCTAGAATGGAAAATCTCTCATTTGGCAATTTGCAATTTCGGCTGAAGTAGAGAGAAAAGAAAGAAAAGCTCCAGATTTTGTTTCCTTCTCAAAACCCATTTCTTCCAAACTTTGACCTAGCCTTAACCTAACCATTCAAGATATATTTGCCCCCAAACTTTGAAAACCTTCTTTCGCCACCATCAGCTATCTTTGGGCCAGGGAGGTGAGCCACCACGAGTGGGCTACAGTGGCGCGTGGACCCCACGCTTCGAAAAGGGGAGGAATAGCCCATTTTGTTCCCTTGGCTTTTTCATGCAGATTTTGAGGTAATTTCGAAAGGTGTTCAACTATATACTTAAATTAGACTTCTTGATGTTGAATTTCGTCTTTTTTTTTAGGTCTTTTGGATTTAAATTGAGGGATTTATGAGCTGTCTAAGTTGGGAGAATTGGGCAAAAATTCTTGAAATAATTTGTGTTCTGGGCAGTTTTGTGAGCTATTTTTCAGCAATAATTTGATATAGTTTTGTGTCCCAACTATTTTTAAGTTAAATTATACTTCCTAAAGTTTATCTAGAACTTTATTTGGGATGATTTGAATTTAAATTGGTTTAGTTTGAAATATTTGAAGTTGGGAGAAAATTTGAGAGAAATCTGGAAACTTCTGTATTATGAAACTTTGGAAGAAAGTAATAAGAGTGTGTGAAGTTTGAAGATTTTTAGGATGATTATATGTACAAAGTTTGAAGTTTCATTCTTGTATAACATGATTTTTAAGATGGATATTGTTAGAGAATTTTACTATAGGCTGTAAATTTGAGACCTTTTTTGGAGTTAAAAGAAATTCCTCTAAGTAAGAGACATTTTCTGGAATGGGAAATTATATTAAGAATGAATACTTTTTACAAGTTGGGATTTGTTGGTAATTACCCTAAGTTAGTGTCTTGAAATTTAAGTCCATATGAATTGAGAGTTTTATGGAGTAAAGAATGAAGGAAAGAAGGGAAAGAATGAAAATAGGTGATTAAGGAGAAGAATGAACTTTAGTAGTATTTTCTTTGATTTATATGTGTAAGTAAATGGAATGATTGATTTCTTATTAAGAGTCTAAGTGTTTAATACTATGCTCATTGGCTATTTGTTTATGTAGTTTGCTTTAATTGTTAAAATGGCATTTCAATAGGTGTGGTGGATGATCGTAGTAAAGGTAAAGAAGTGATCCACGACTAGTATTTGGCATAAGGTGAGTATTACCTAACTTTTGGTAAGCATGAATGTTAGTGGGGAAATCAAAACAATAAGGTTACATAAGAATTGTAATTTGCTATTTAGATATAATAATTATATTTATAACTATATGGTAAGATAAGTTAATTATATACTAATAATGAGTTAGTGATTTCAAAACCTTTGTGTTGAATGTTGTGTGATTGTATGGATTGATGAGAATTTGATGATGTTCATCACTTGATTTTATTTCATTTCATACATTGAAATTTACGGTATGTTATTGAGGTGGAAGTGATGTGTGAGGATGATAGGTCCCTTCCCACAAGAGGTGTAAGGGTACCAAATATATTGGATGATTGGACCCGGCCCGGATCAAGGGGGGTTCCAAAAATTTATTATTTGTGAAGCGTACCGGTACGTGGGGAGATGTCCCCGATGGATTATGTGATGATACATTACATTGCATCATGCTGCATTGGCATACCATACATGAATTTGAATTACTTGGCCCGTAAGGGGGCATGTGAAATGTTTGGTTGTATGGATAAATTATGATATTTTGATGGATTATAGAATGGCGAATGCAAGTTATTTGTGGGTTTTATAGGACCGTATTATGATTACTAAGATTGTTGTTTTGCAAAGTGCTAAATGACTATATATACGAACAAATAAAGTAGAAAGGAAAAAGAAATAATAATAAGCCCTCGACTTTTTCTAACAAGTGATTACTTTGTGTAGTGTAAGAACTCGCTGAGCTTTATAGCTCACCCCCCTTCCTCTTTATAACCTTTCAAGTAAGCTTCTAGGTGATTCCAGATTTTAAGTGGAGAAGCTTTAAAGTTCAATGAAGTTTTAGGTGGGTCCACGAGCGTCGCATCCTCGGTCAAGTTTTTTCTTTTTGTGTTATATTGTATATTAGGTGTGAAGTTGTAACCGGTTGGCTGTATCTCTTTAGACACCTTGTAAAGTTGCAAACTTATAGTTGTAATCTCTATACGATCTTAACTATGTATATAATGTTGTTCTGTTTTAGTATATATTTATGTGTCCAGGTGCTCGATTATGAAAAGTAATTGACACCGTATTGAGTGGGCCCACTCGAGATAGGTCATTACAATTTTGGTATCAGAGCTTTAGGTTTAAGGTTTTGTAGACCGTAGAAGTCCAACCTTTTTGTATCTAAATGAGTTCTTTTGTGTAGGATTTGAGGATGCCTCGTGGACCAAAGAGAGGTAGAATTCAGGGAGGAGGGCATGCCCAAGGAAGGGGTAGTGTTCCAACTCCGGGGCGTGGACGACCCCCATTACATAGGGTGGAAGAAAATGTTAAACCTAAAGTCCCTGAGGCAGAACATGTTGGTAGTGCAACCGGTGCTGCTTATGAGAATGTAAGAGATGCTGCTATAGAAAGGGATGAGTTAAGGGAAGCTTTAGCCCAAGCATTTGGAAGAATTGGGAAGCTAGAGTGTAGATTGGAAGAACAAAACAGACGAGCTCCAGATTTTCCAGATGAGCATGCAGATGTTCCTGTAGTACATGATGAAACTTTAGAGGAGGATGGATTGAGGCAGGAAATGGAAGGGCATGTATTTAGCAGGTTTATCAAGCTACTGCCACCGAGTTTTCGAAGTGTTGAAAACCCTCTAGATGCTGAGGCATTGATTAAAAAGATAGAACGTCTATTTAGGGTAATGCCAGTATCGGATAGACAAAAAGTCCCATTTGCATCATTTAAGTTAGAAGAGGAGGCAACAAATTGGTGGGAGGATATACTTCCTAGATTATCGGGGGACATTGATGAACTGTTGACTTGGGATATGTTTAAAAAAGTATTCCATGACAAATATTTCCCTGAATCTGTTAAGGCTCAAATGGAGAAAGACTTTATCTTCCTAAAACAGGGTGTTATGTCAGTAACTCAATATGATGCGAGATTCATTACCCTGTCTAGATTTGCACTAGACTTAATCAGCACTGAAGGACGAAAGTGTAAGAAATTCCTTGATGGTTTGAATTATGGAATTCGTACTCGTCTTTCGTATTTGGACCATCCAAACTATGCAAGACTGGTGGATAAAGCACTACTTGTAGAGAAAGATATAATGGAGTTGAGGGGACATCGAGATCAATAGAAGAGGAGCAGATCAGAGAGTGCTAGGGAAAGTAATTATGGGTTTGGAGTCCGAGGTGGTCATCCTTTTCAGCGGAGTAAATCAGTTTTTCAAGGAGGGCAAAGTATGGGAGGTAAGCTATTTGAGATGAGTCAAGGTCTTCAGAGTGAACCAGTAGCATCTGTTGTAAAAAGTTCTGTGGGAGGAATTCAAAGAAATGCAGGACAATCATTTCCTTTAAGAACTCAAGGCAGAGGAGGAAGTGCACAAGGTAGAGGAAGTGGTACAATGTCAAGAATGAATACTAAAGGATGCTTTCGGTGTGGTCATATGGGTCACTTATCTAGAGATTGTAATGTTAAGTTGTGTCATCATTGTGGATCAGCTGAACATCTTCAAAAGGACTGTCCTGTGTTGCAAAGTGCGGTATGCTTTGTGTGTGGTCAGGGTGGTCATGTGGGAGCAGATTGTTGGTTAAGACTTAAGACAACTAGTAGTGTGAGTACAGCTAGAGGCTCCATACGGGGCCAAGTGGGTCTAGGTAGTGGGACTAGAGGTGGTAGAAATGGTAGTCAAGGCCGAGGGGTCACAGCAAACAGAGGGGATGCTAGTCAATGTCAAAGAGGGCAAGGTCGTGTTTATGCAATCACTCAGCAGGATGCTCAAGCCACACCCGACGTGGTGACTGGTATGATTTCTCTTTCGGGTAGAAATGCTAGAATGTTAATTGATCCTGGTGCAACACACTCTTTTGTTTCTACTTCTTTTCTTATATATGTTGATGTACCTAGAACATGATTACATAAGATCATGATTGTTGAGACTCCTATAAGAGAGAAAGTGGAAATTCAATGGATGTTCCGGGACTGTGTTGTGAACATTGGGGATAGAGAACTTAAGGTTGATTTATTGCCCTTGAAGATGAAGGACTTTGACTTGATCTTAGGTATGGAATGATTAGCTAAGTATCACACCTCAGTAGATTGTTTCAGGAAGATGGTAATGTTTCGAGTTCCGGGGGAAAAAGAATTTTCTTTTCAGGGAGAACGTAAGGTACTTTCATAATGCCTCATTTCTGCCCTTTCAACTAGGAGATTGTTGAAAAAGGGATGTGAATGTTATTTAGCCTATGTGATCAATTCTTCTGAGGAAGGTGTGGAATTGGGAGGAGTACCTATAGTTAGGGAATTTCCAGATGTATTTCCTGAAGAGTTGCCCGGTTTACCACCGGTTAGGGAAATTGATTTTCTTATTGATCTCACACCTGGTTCTACTCCTATTTCAATACCCCCTTATCGAATGGCACCGGCAGACTTAAAGGAACTTAAGGTCTAACTTCAAGAGTTGTTAGACAAGAAACTCATTCGTCCTAGCGTATCACCTTGGTAGCTCTAGTGTTATTTATCATGAAGAAATATGGGACTTTGAGATTGTGTGTGGACTATAGATAACTAAACAAGATGAAAATTCGTAACAAGTACCCGTTACTGAGAATTGATGATTTGTTTGAACAGTTGCAAGGAGCTCGGGTGTTTTCAAAAATAGACTTGAGATCGGGTTACCATCAACTATGTATCAAAGATTCGGATGTTCCGAAGACTGCTTTCCGCACCCGTTATGGACACTATGAATTTCTGGTTGTGCCATTCGGATTGACTAATGCCCCCGCAGCCTTCATGGACTTGATGAACAGAGTATTTAGGCCATTCCTGGACAAATTTGTGGTAGTTTTCATTGATGATATTTTAGTATATTCGAAGAGTGAAGAAGACCATGCCAGACATTTGAAGATAGTACTAGAGACTCTTAGAAAGGAGAAGCTTTATGCTAAGTTTAACAAATATGAGTTTTGGTTAAAATAAGTGACCTTCTTAGGACATGTAGTGTCAGAAGCAAGAATGGCTGTGGACCCTCAGAAAGTTGAAGCAGTTCTAAACTGGGAGAGACCTACAAATGTGACCGAGATTAGGAGCTTTTTGGGATTGGCGGGATATTATCGAAGATTTCTCACTGATTGCGGTACCTTTAACCAAATTAACAAGAAAGGGAGAAAAGTTTATATGGTCAGAAGAGTGTGAGCAAAGTTTTCAATTGTTGAAGGAAAAGCTGACAATGGCACCGGTGTTAATCCTTCCTTTGGGTGATAAGGGGTTTGTGGTTTACAGTGATGTTTCACATCAAGGGTTAGGTTGTGTCCTAATGTAGCATGGGAAGGTTGTTGCTTATGCTTCACGCCAACTGAAGAACCATGAAAGGAACTACCCCACCCATGACCTAGAGTTGGCAGCGATAGTCTTTGCTTTGAAAATTTGGAGACATCATCTTTATGGAGTAAGATGTGAGATCTTTACGGACCACAAGAGCCTCAAGTATCTGCCTACTCAGAAGGAGTTAAACTTAAGACAAAGACGATGGATGGAACTGATCAGTGACTATGAATGTACCATAAGTTATTATCTTGGAAAGGCTAACGTGTTAGCTGATGCGTTAAGTCTAAAATCCAGTAGCAAGTTAGCATCTTTGAAGATTTATGATTTTGAGTTACTTGAGGAATTAAGAAGTTTAGAAGTTAAGCTTGAGGCCAACACCAATGGGGGGGTTAGTAGCTAACATGGTGGTAACATCATCAATAGTAAGTCGTCTACTAGATGCTCAAGGTAAGGATGCAGTGTTAATGGCTATTATGAAGGAGGTTTTAGAAAACAAGCGGAGTGATTTTGTGGTGAGAGAGGATGGAATGGTGATGATGGGAAATCGAATCTGTGTGCCAAACGAAGTGGAGTTAAGGAAAGAGATTCTAAAGGAAGCTCACGACACTATTTATTCTATGCACCCTGGGAGTAATAAAATGTATAGAGGGCTTAAACAAAATTTCTGGTGGTCAGGTTTAAAGAGAGACGTAGTAGACTATGTTTCTCGATGTTTAGTATGCCAGCAGGTGAAGACTGAGCATAGACATCCAGCAAGGTTGTTACAACCTCTTCCTATACAAGAGTGGTCATGGGAAAGGGTGACTATGGATTTTGTGACAGGAATTCCTCATACTCAGAGAGGTTTTGATGCCATTTGGATCATAGTTGATCGATTATCTAAATCTATTCATTTTTTACTCATCAAGATAACTTGGTCTCCTGAAATATTAGCAGAGTTGTATGTGGCTGAGCTAGTAAAACTGCATGGTGTACCATTAAGTATTGTATCAGATCGTGATGCTCGGTTTACGTCTCGATTTTGGAAGGGATTCCAGCACGTTATGGATACTTAATTACATTTTAGCACAGCTTTCTACCCTCAAACAGATGGTCAGTCAGAGAGAACAATTCAAATCTTAGAAGATATGCTACGAGCGTGTGCTATGAACTTTTTGGTTGGTTGGATGTGTACTTACCCCTTATAGAGCTTACATATAATAATATTTTTCAGACCAGCATTGGGATGGCACCTTTCGCAGCATTATATGGTAGGAGGTGTAAGACTCCGATATGATGGGAAGAAGTAGGGGAAAGAAGTGTCTTAGGACCAGAATTGGTAGAGATAACCACAAAGAGGATCAAGAAAATACGAGAACATCTAAGAATGGCTCAAAGTAGACAAAAAAGCTATGTAGACAAGACGAGGAGACCGTTGGAGTTTCAAGTTGGTGATCTTGTGCATCTTAAAGTTTCCCCTTGGAAGGGAGTTTTGAGGTTTGGGCGAAAAGGGAAATTTAGTCCTCGTTACATCGGACCTTATGAGATCATTGAAAGGATTAGACTTGTAGCATACCGATTAAACTTACCTCCAGAACTTTCACAACTTCATGATGTCTTCCATGTGTCAGTTTTGTGCAAATATGTACCGGATGAGTCGCACATCATTCCATTCCAATTAATAGAAGTTCAAAAAGACCTTTCGTATGTGGAGATGCCAGTAAAAATCTTGGACTCTAGGGAACAAGTTCTTCGCAATAAAGTCATTCCCTTGGTTAAAGTGCTTTGGAGAAATAGAGGAGTCGAAGAAGCTACATGGGAAAGCAAAGTGGAAATGAAGAACCAACACCCTTATCTATTCCTCAATTAAGGTTAGTTGAAAATTTCGAGGGCAAAATTTTTTTAGGAGGGGAGAATTGTAGAACCCGATATTTCTTTTAAGCTTTTATAATCTTGTTTTATAATTCAGTTTTTTTTTTTCTTTTAAGAGGGACTCCTAGTAAGAAACAAAAACTTTGGGGTTGTTTAAATACTAGAAGGAAAATTAAAGGAAATGGCATGTAAATTAATAAAAGAAGAAGGGGAAACGTAGAGTAGTAAAAATCCAAGACTTAGAGGGAGTATATAAGCTAAAAGTTGACTTAGAATGACAAATCTCTCATTTGGCAATTTGCAATTTTGGCTGAAGTAGAGAGGAAAGAAAGAAAAGCTCCAGATTTTTTTTTTCCTTCTCAAAACCCATTTCTTCCAAACTTTGACCTAGCCTTAACCTAACCATTCAAGATCCGTTTGCCCCCAAACTTTGAAAACCTTCTTCTGCCACCATCAGCTATCTTTGGGCTAGGGAGGTGAGCCTCCACGAGCGGGTTACAGTGGCGCGTGGACCCCACGCTCCGAGAAGGGGAGGAATAGGCCGTTTTGTTCCCTTGGCTTTTGCGTGCCGATTTTGGGGTAA
This sequence comes from Bretschneidera sinensis, assembly GCA_023935145.1. Lineage (NCBI taxonomy): Eukaryota > Viridiplantae > Streptophyta > Magnoliopsida > Brassicales > Akaniaceae > Bretschneidera > Bretschneidera sinensis. The sequence continues at coordinate 92,412,814 of CM043702.1, forward strand.
TTTTGAAAAGTGTTCAACTAGCAACTTAAATTATACTTCTTGATGTTGATTTTTGGCTCTTTTTTTAGGTCTTTTGGATTTAAATTGCGGGATTTAGGAGTTGTCTAAGTTGGAAGAATTGGGCAGAAATTCTGGAAATAATTTGTGTTCTGGGCCGTTTTGTGAGCTGTTTTTCAGCAAGAATTTGAGGTAGTTTTGTGTCCCAACTATTTTTAAGTTAAAGCATACTTCCTAAAGTTTATTTATAACTTTATTTGGGAAGATTTGAATTTAAATTGGTTTAGTTTGAAATATTTGAAGTTGGGAGAAAATTTGAGAGAAATCTGGAAATTTTTGTATTATGGAACTTTGGAAGAAAGTAATAAGAGTGTGTGAAGTTTGAAGATTTTTAGGATGATTGTATGTAAAAAGTTTGAAGTTATATTCTTGTATAACATGATTTTTGAGATGGGTATTGTTAGAGAATTTTACTATGGGCTGTAAATTTGAGACCCGTTTTAGAGTTAAAAGAAATTCCTCTAAGTAAGAGACTTTCTGGATTGGGAAATTATATTTAGAATGAATACTTTTTACAAGTTGGGATTTGTTGGTAATTACCCTAAGTTAGTGTCTTGAAATTTAAGTCCATACGAATTGAGAGTTTTATGGAGTAAAGAATGAAGGAAAGAAGGGAAAGAGTGAAAATAGGTGATTAAGGAGAAGAATGAACTTTAGTAGTATTTTCTTTGATTTATATGTGTAAGTAAATGGAATGATTGATTTCTTATTAAGTGTCTAAATTTTTAATACTATGCTCATTGGATATTTGTTTATGTAGTTTGCTTTAATTGTTAAAATGGCATTTCAATAGGTGTGGTGGATGATCGTAGTAAAGGTAAAGAAGTGATCCACAACTAGTATTTGGCGTAAGGTGAGTATTACCCTACTCTTGGTAAGCATGAATGTTAGTGGGGAAATCAAAACAATAAGGTTACATAAGAATTGTAATTTGCTATTTAGATATAATAATTATATTTATAAATATATGGTAAGATAAGTTAATTATATACTAATAATGAGTTAGTGATTTCCAAACTTTTGTGTTGAATGCTGTGTAATTGTATGGATTGATGAGAATTTGATGATGTTCATCACTTGATTTGATTTCATTTCATGCATTGAAATTTACGGTATGTTATTGAGGGGGGAGTGATGTGTGAGGACGATAGGTCCCTTCCCACAAGGGGTGTAAGGGTACCGAATATATTGGATGATTGGACCCGGCCCGGATCAAGAGGAGTTCCAAAAATTTATTATTTGTGAAGCGTACCTGTACGTGGGGAGATGTCCCCAATGGATTATGAGATGATACATTGCATTGCATCATGCTGCATTGGCATACCATACATTAATTTGAATTACCTGGCCCGTAAGGGGCCATGTGAAATGTTTGGTTGTATAGATAAATTGTGATATTTTGATTGATTATAGAATGGCGAATGCAAGTTGTTTGTGGATTTTATAGGACCGTATTATGATTACTAAGATTGTTGTTTTGCAAAGTGCTAAATGATTATATATACAAACAAATAAAGTAGAAAGGAAAAAGAAATAATAATAAGCCCTCAACTTTTTCTAACAAGTGATTACTTTGTGTAGTGTAAGAACTTGCTGAGCTTTATAACTCACCCCTCTTCCTCTTTATAACTTTTCAGGTAAGCTTCTAAGTGATTTCAGATTTTAAATGGAGAAGCTTTAAAGTTCAGCGAAGTTTTAGGTGGGTCCACAAGCATTGCATCCTCGGTCAAGTTTTTTTTTTGGTGTTATATTGTATATTAGGTGTGAAGTTGTAACTGGTTGGTTGTATCTCTTTAGACACCTTGTAAAGTTGCAACCTTATAGTTGTAATCTCTATACGATCTTAACTATGTATATAATGTTGTTCTGTTGTAGTATATATTTTTGTGTCCAGGTGCTCAATTCTGAAAGGTAATTGACACCGTCTTGAGTGGGCCCGCTCGGGATGGGTCGTTACATGTTGATTATGTAAACTTTTTTTGAATCAAATATGTTAAATTTCAAAATTTTGGGCATGAGTTGAGACATGGCATTTCAGGTTATTTCTTATTTTAAAACAAACAATGTGCTTAAAAGGAGAAATTTAAAGGTATCTATTTAAAATTTAATGAGGATACCACTTCATCCCAAGCCAATGCTACTTTTTGGGATTACTCATAAACCTGCTGAGAGCACTTATTGCATGAGCAATATCTAGTCTAGTGCTTACCATGGTGAACATAACTGAACCAACCGCACTAGAGTAAGGGACCTTTTCCATTTCCTTCTTCTTTGCCTCCGATCTCGGACATTGATCGCTGGAGAACTTGTAATGACCAGCAAGGGGAACCTTCACTGGTTTGCTATCTTCCATAGAGAACTTAGATATCATCTTCTCTATGTAAGAAGTCTGAGAAATCTTCAATCTGTTTCTCTCCCTTTCCCGGATTATGCACATCCCAAGGATCTTCTGTGCATGGCTAAGATCCTTCATCTCAAACTCCTCACTAAGTTGAGACTTCAATTATTCTATCCTCTCCATGTTGCTCCTAACCAGCAGCATATCATCAACATAGATAAGGATGATCACCATTTCCTCAACCTTCTGAACCGGTGAGAAACATTTCATGAAATCTATGCCGTCTCTTTGTGTGAACTCCTTCGCCACTAGCCTAGCTTTATACCGGACTTCATCCCCTGGAGTGTTACCTTCTTTGATCTTGTAAGGGCACTTACAATCCACAACTCTCTGTTTTCTTGGAATGTGCACTATTTCCTAAAAGTTGTTCTTCCTCAAAGAATCTATTTCTTCCTCTATAGCTAGCTTCCTTCTTGACGAATCCTTACATCCCATGGCACCAATTTAAGTCTCTTGTTCACTTATCTCTCCTTCTGTCCAAGGAGCTACTGCGTTAGCATCTGCAAACCCATATCTCAAAGGTGGTATGACCACCCTCCTTTCCCGGTCCCTTGTGAGCTGATAGTCATTCTGACTTGCTGCATCATCCCCTTCCAGTTCAGCCTCCTCTTGAGTATCCTTAGCCTGGCCTTCATCAATGGGCTCTACCTGGTCTGAACCTTCTTGCCTTCCTTGCTCTACCTGAACTAAATTTTCCTTAATGCGATGCTCCACAAATTTTGGATTGGTTTGCTCACTAGCCTCTGCAGAGTTAGTTTTCTCCAAATAGGGAAATAACAATTCATTAAAAATAACATCCCTACTTATTATGAGTTTCATTCCTTTTGGTTCTAAGGTCCATAACCTATACCCCTTAACCCCATCACTATACCCTAGAAATGCATATTTTCTAGACCATGGGTTAAGTTTATCATCCTTTTGATGTGCAAACGCAGCACACCTAAAAGTCCTAAGGTTGCTAAACTCAGGGGGTTTCCCACTCCACATTTCCATGGGAGTTTTGAGGTCTAAAGCTCTGGAGGGTGATCTATTTACCAAGTATGCAGCAATAGACACAGCTTCCCTCCCAAAAATATTTTGGTAATCCGGATCCTATTAATATGCACCTAACCTTTTCCGTAAGGGTCTTATTCATCCTCTCAGCAACTCCATTTTGCTGAGGTGTTTTTACAACCGTTCTATGTCTTAGAATGCCATTTAACTCACAAAATTTATCAAAATCCTTATTGCAAAATTCTAAGCCATTATCGGTTCGTAAAGCTTTAACTACCCTACCCGTTTGAGTTTCCAGCAACTTTTTCCACACCACAAATTTATTCAAAGCATCTGATTTATTTTTAAGCAAATAAATCCAAACCTTTCTTGAATAATCATCAATTAAAGACAGAAAGTAAAAGTTACCTCCCTATGTTGGTGTTCTTGCTGGTCCCCAAAGGTCCGAATAAATGAAGTCAAGAATGCCCTTAGACTTGTGCACTCCGTTGTTAAAGCTGACCTGGTGTTGCTTCCCAAGAATGCAACACTCGCAGAAATCAAATTTATCTACTTTGTCACCACCAAGTAGACCATTCTTGCTGAGAACTTGTAGGCCCTTTTCGCTTATATATCCCAAGCGAGTGTGCTAAAGGGCTACCTTATCCATCTCAACCATCAAGCTTGCTGCTTGATCCTTGATTTCTGTCTCCCGATCATCTCATAGAGTCCATTTTTATTGCTACTTTGATTACTACCAAAGATCCCTTGGTGTCCTTGATCTTTCCTCCCTCTACCTTGTATGTATACCCGATGGAATCCAGCTGCCCCAATGAGATCAAATTCCTTTTCAAATCCAGAAGATACCTCACATTTCGCAGCAGCTTTGTGACTCCATCAAACATCTGCAACTGGATGTCTCCTATCCCCCTCACTTGCAAGAAGTGTCATTCCCTTGAAATTCTTGAACCATTCCTTGTGAGGGAACATATGATAAGTGCACCTGGAATCCAAAATCCACTTTTCGTTGCCTTGCCTCCTGCTCACATTTGAGCACACAATAAGAACATCATCTTGGTGTTCTTTGGCAACCAAAGCCTCTCCATTGTTGGTATGGCTTCTTCCTCTCTCATCCCATATCTTCTTCTTGCAATCTTTCTTGAAATGTCCCTCCTTCTTGCAATAGAAGCATCTCTTTCCTCTAAATCTTAGTTTGGAATGAGATCTGTCATGGCTCTGCCCTCTACCTCTTAATTTCTCCCAGTAGTTGCCATGAATGCTACTGCTATTAAGAGTTGCTGGCCTTCCCTTAATGAACAACCCTTTTCCACTTGATGTTTCCTTCATCTTGGCTTTGAAATCATGAGCCCTTATGGCATTGATCACAATCTCCTTGGTTAAAGTATCTCTTCTATATTCAATTGCATTAATCAAATTATCAAAACAATCAGGAAGAGAATTCAACAAAATAACAGCCAATTGTTCATCCGGGAATGTTATGCTACAACTATTCAAATCTTGAACTAGTTTATTAAACACATCAAGATTATCTTGCAACTCTTTATTAGGATCTATTTTAAAAGCAAAGATTCTTTTAAGAAGATAAATCTTATTAGGGAGAGTTTTGGTAAGAAACAACTCATCTAGTTTCTTCCATATGACAGTAGGATCTTCCGAGTCTCTGCACTCCCTTGTCACCTATCTAACATGTGCAAGAAAATGGTGTTGTATGCCATCTTCTTAATCTCAATCCGCTGGTCCTCCATGATACTTGCTGGAAAAACATCATCTTCTCCAATAGCCAAGTCCACCATCTATTGCATAAGAACAGCCTTGATTTTCGACTTCTAAAGAGCAAAGTCTCCCTTTCCATCAAAGTTCTCAACAATGAAATTTGAAGCCATCTTGCAGAGAAAATCCCAGATTTATGCAGCATCCATAATTGTTTTCCCAAACTTCTAAATCACAAGAACTTGATCAAAGATAGATCTCAATACCATTCTTGAATCACCCTCAAGAACACGATCAGATCTTGATCCTAGCACCGTTCTTGAATCACCCAAGAAGTTGGCCTTTGATTCTTGGAGTCTTGCTCTGATACCTTCTGTTCCAGCTCTGATAACCGCTGTCCAAAGCTCCTCTGGCTCTGATACCACTGTTGGTGGTATCTTTTCTGGCTCTGATACCACTGTTGGGAAATCACCTTGATATGCCCTGGTGGTGATCTTCCAAACACCCAAGTCTAAAATGACTTGTAATGATCAGAAACAAAAATAGAAATAAAAGAAAAGAAAGAATACAACAATTGTTATCGAGGTTCGGCAATAGCCTACATCCCCGTAAGTTCCTCTGAACTCTCTGCACTAAATCAATGAGTTCTTAGAAGTTACAGCAACCCTCTTCAAGAATCTGCAAGTTCTTGAAGAACCTAAGAAGAGAAGAAAGAAAGTGATTAGAACTATTACAAAGCCCTCTACCCACAATCTATGCTACTCTCTCTTTACAACCAACTTCTCTTTTAAGATCTATTCTAGTGCTTCTCCTATGTTTTGTGTCTTTGCACTCTCACACTTGCACTTGAATTCTCTTGTATGATGATCACTTATATGTCAATTTTTTTGAGATTGAAGCTAGGTAACCCTTTATATAGTGCACCACTTCTTGAGCCAATCTTTGAAGTCAATCTCCACCCTTAGATCTTGAGGACCAATCAATCATAGCCCTCTATTAATCCTAAGTGATCCTATGCATTTTGGTTCATGCCCCACCCACCTTTCAAAAAGCTGAAACCAAAGCATCAGGTGTGCCTTCAAGCCTCGGCCTAGAACAGGGCAAGCTACGGCCCGAATAGAGCTGGAAAACACACCTTTTATCAACCTTGCTGGAGGTCATGGCCTAGGGTGGCTGAGCCGTGGCACACAAGGCCAGGCCGCAGCGTCCACACCTTAGGCCGTGGTGCACAGAGCCTCTCCCATCTTTTGGAGTTATTGGAGGCCGAGGCGCTAAGACCTGATGCTGAACCTCTTCAAACCTTGTTTAAACCTTAGACAAACTCCAACATAGAAAATGATAGAGTGGGGATATAGCAATGGGGAAAACTGAAAGGGGATCACAAGTATAATTTTTGAGACGATCTAGATTGATAAGCTCAACAAATTCATTGCTATCGATATTCGTGAGGTGCATAACTCCCCTAGATAGTATCTTCTTGACCAGATGTGGACTTGCCCAGTTCAGTCAAAATTTGCCTCTCGGATCATGGATTGGTGGCCTGAGTTCTTTTACCACATAATTTTCTTCCTTAATACCTTGATTATTCACTTTCTTTTTAAAAGCCTGTGCAATACTTTTATGATACCCTTGGGTATGATGGAAATCCTTCGACCGTTTTTTGTCAATTAAAGCTAACTCATCATATTTCCCTTGAATCCATTATGCTTCTTCTAACTAACTTTCCATGACCATCCTTAGTGAAAGAATTTCCACCTCGATTAGGAGAACTGCTTCCATACCATAAAACAAGGAGTAGGAGTAGCGCCTCAAGAAGATCTTATCGAAGTTCAATATCCCCATAGTGCAAAAGGTAGCTTTTCATGCCAATCATGATAAGTCTTCATCATTTTAGCCAATATGATCTTGAAATTCTTGTTGGTTACTTCTACTACCTTATTGGTTTGAGGTCCATAAGAAGAAGACTTATGGTACCCAATTTTGTACTTAATGAGTAAATCTATGACCTCCCCTTTAAAATGCGTTCTATTATTTGAGATCAGCTCAAAAATTATTCCATAATGACAAATGATGTTATGGTTAGTCAACCCTCCCACCTATGTAGCCTTTAAGGTAGAAAATGAGGCGACTTCTACCCATTTGGTGAAATAGTCAATATCTCCTAGGGTGTACTTGTTACCATTAGAAGCCCTAGGAGATATTTTCCCAATCACATCTATGCCCTAAGTGGAAAAAGGTCATGGTGTGGTCATGCTGAAGAGTTGTCAGGACGGTAAATATTGTAAATTGCCATGCAACTGACACTTATAGAATTTCTTCACAAAATCACAACAATCAATTTCCATGTTAATCCAGGAATAAGCCAAACAAAGAATCTTTCTTGCTAGCATTCTCCCATTCATGTTTAGGCATCCAGTACCTTCATGTACTTCCATCATTATTTTCTCGGCAGTGTTTTCATCCAAACTGAGTAATTAGATCCCATCAAATGATCTTTTATATAGTCTCCTGTCACAAATAACAAACTGGGATGCCAATGTCTATATCGCCCGTGTGTCTCTTTTTTCACTATTAGCCAGGAATTCTACCTTTTGTAGGAAATTTTGGGTGTTACTATACTAGCGTAAACCATTAGATGATCGAGCTTGGATCTTGATACTGAGAAATAGGTCGGTTCATCCTTTTACTCGACCACTAAAGAAATTGCTTCAACCCCTTTACACATCTCCAACATTGAAGATGTAATAAATTTTCTTATAGGTATAAATAAAACATTTACACACATAAGAAACTTTGCATATTGTCTATAATGGTGTAGGACTACAAACAATCATTCCTAACGATTTCCATTACAATTTGATATCAAACTTTTGCGCATTAGAGATTTGGGTCTTTACATTTAGATCTCATCATTTAAACATACATCAAATACATATAAGAAACATATAATCTAATTACATGTATAACATACATACATCACATGCATATATATTTTAACCTAAGTGGATGACTATGGACTTTCTAATTATGATTTACTTGAGCTAATAAAGTAAATCATTTGGTCAAACCCTAGGTAGGTATTACATGAATATATGACATACATTCATATGTATCTAGATCTCAAGAGCTTAACTTAAAAGGTAAAATTAGTAACACTTTTCTAATTTCCACCCCACCTTCAAGGTATGACTTTATCATATCAATTAGGACATTCTCTCTCTTTTACTAAGAGTGATGGATTATTTATTGTACACTCACATACCTCAACGCATAAGTGGTCATACCTAATTACTACTCTTTTATGACCCATTATTAGAATCACATTTAGGTAGCATTAAAGCATGATAACCCATATACAAGACATCCATGGTCCTTATGTCAAAGGATCACTTGTACAACTGCAATGTAAGAATTCCTATTGACAGCCAGTAAAATTTCCATTAGAAATTTCTTAGTTGAGTCAGTACGGTGTACTTGTTCTCTAATAAGCACCTATATAACTTGCTTTAATGTCTCATATACTAATGACCGTGAGATCAATCACTCTAAACTCCTTGAAGAAACACAGTGTGTACTAATCTATCTAAATTCACTAATGCCCTTCTTAGTGATTCTATGATTAGGAACATTTAAGAATAAAGCTTAAGGAATTAAATCTCACTAGCATGATGTCATAATGGTGCTTATTTCTATTGCTTTTATTTTGTAGGCTTTATCATGTAATGCACATACAATGATTTGTAATGAACATGATAAATAAGATGATTGACATCAATACTTATTTATTTTCTATAAATGAATAAGATCGATTTACAAGTAACATGCCCATAACATAAAATTCTATTGGCTTGTGGGGCATACTACTATCAATGACCACCTCGAGTTAGGTGGTTCACTTGTTCTTCTTCATTGCTGATGTTGTCCCAAAAGCCTTTCACTTTCTTTGTTAGCACTATTGGTTTCACGATATTGGGTTGCACTAGTTAGGCTTTGGAGTTCTTGGGGACTTCATTGGCACTATCACTCCATCTACCATATATATCAAGATTTTTTTCAAGGTCTTAGATAGTCCTTGACTTAGGCTGTGAGGTTAAAAAATTATTGTGGATCCATATCTCCAAAGAAATGTGTGGGTACAGTGTTTATGGTGAGAAAAATGTTTAGGGTGTAAGTGTTTATGAGACAAGTGTTAAGGGGATAAGTATTTATGATAGAAGTGTTTGCGAAGGTAGCATGGTTTTGGAGATGTTTCTTATGCTCTTTAAAAAACTTGACGCAATCTTTGGTCGTATGGTCATAGAACTCGTTTTACACAAAAAAGTATTGGGCTCTAGCTTTTGTGAAAAATTGGTGGGCTCTTGAGGTTTTAAATTCCTCAAGAATTCAAGGATGACCACAAGGGTGTAGCTGGAGTTAGTGTTTGGGAAGTGTTTGAAGGTATGATGAGGGTAGAAGGGTTAAAGCTTGGGTGAGATGTCTCTATCATGTTGAGAAAATTTGGTGGTGGAGTGGCACGATAGTTGGGAATTGGGTTCTTAGCAATATTAGGAGCAGGGACATTATCATTAGTTTCTATGATGTCTTGGATTACGTTCTTAAGCCAAAGCATACACTAGTGTCATGGATAAGTTGTTGGTGGTAAGCACAATATCTGGTGAGGTCATAGTGAGGAGGAATTTGATTTGGTAAAGGTTGAGTGGGAAAAGTTTGCAATTTCCCCTTTATGATCATCTTAATTAAAGCTTTTGAGAGATTCATCCCAAAAAGGATAAATTCATTGGGACCTTGATGCATTTTTTCCATCTTGTTGTTGTTTTTGTTATACTTGGGTCTTGAAGCTTATACATTATTAATTCCCACAAAGTTGTTATCACTGCACTCTTGGTACCACTGCCGCTTACACCTCGATTCCTTCTTGTGAACTTACCATTGTTCTCCTCAATTCTACCTTCGAAGATAGCATCTTCAATTTGTACTCTAGAATCTATAAACTACTCAAAGTTGTCTATGAGGAGTGTGAATATCTTATCTTGGTAGCCATGCTATAAATTCTTCATTTAAATTTGGATCTAGTCCCTCTCATTAGGCCTGGAGACCATCTTGGCCGCCTTAGAGGGCCAATGAGAAAGAAATTCTAATAAGGTCTCATTAGGCTTTTGCTTTACGGTTTCCAAATCACGGGTGGTGATATCCAACTAAGCATTCTATGCATACTGGTCCACAAAGGCTTGGGCTATATCATCTCATTCTTTCACAATAGTAGTGTAATACCTATGTTCTTAAAGTAAGGGTAAAGAAATAATTTGATAGATATGACATGAAATTAAAATAATATATATACGAAAGATTGATAATTGGTATTTGTCTAATGTTTTCATAGGTCCAACCATGGTTCAAATATGGTTAAAATCTAAACCAAGGATGGTGGATTAAAGTTCAGTAAGTTAGAAGGCTGCACACATGTGTGTGCATCAATTTGGAGCAAGGGAAGGCTAGGCACACTGGTGTGTCCACTGCTGGGTAGCATTAGTGTGCACCAGCGGTGCACTACCCCTTCTCAAGCGCCACATCGTCCAGAAGGTAAGCTCCAGGACCACACTAGCAACGCACCGGCCATCCACCAGCAGCATACCATCCAGCAAGGGTGATGCTGGGATAGAACCAGCGCTGCACTGCTCAGCCATCTGCAGTGCACCGCCCAGTGTGCATGCAAGCACACTCAGCCTCAGCACCTCATCGCGCCCTGCTGAGCACCGCACCGTAAGGTACACAGCTGTGCCCATAGGCAACAGGCATAAAGGCTCTCCAAAGTGTGTGTGCGCAATACTAAAATGCAAAGCACCACTTGAAAAGTGATGAAGGGCTAAGATTAAAAGGAGATCATGATCAAAGGGTGGAGCTTGATTCACAAGAATGTCCAAGAAGTGAATGACTATAAAAGGGGTTCCCAAGCCTCATTTTTCATATATAGAATAAAACACATACAAACACACTTTGAGATCAATTGTATTACAAGAGAGAATTTTGTGAGAGACATAAACACAAGAGGGACACTTTGTAGTGAGGCTGGTTATAAAGAAGAGAGAGTAGTATAGAGAGAGAGCATTGTAATCTTCTTTCTTCTCTTCTTGTTTCTTCAAGAACTTGAGCTTCTTGAAGGGGATTGCTGTAACTTCTAAGAACCATTTGAGATAGTGCAGAGAGTTCGGAGGAACTCACGGCGACGTAAGCACACTGCTGAACCTCAATAATAAATTGTTTGTCTTCTTTCTTTCTTTGATTTTCTGTTCTTGTGTTCGATTGCTGAAATTATTTCTACAAGTCATTCTAGACTTGGGTGTTTGGAAGATCACCACCTGGGCATCTTGTCAAGGGGATTTCCAATAGTGGTATTAGAGCTGCACAGTTGGGTATCGGAGCAAGAACAAGAAGGTGACAAAGCTAAGACTCCAAGAATCAAAGATGAACTTCTTGGGTGATTCAAGAACGGTGTAAAGATCAAGATCTGATCATGTTCTTGAAGGTTGATTCAAGAATGGTGTTAAGATCCATCTTTGATCTATGTTCTTGAGGTTGAAGAAAGCATTTATGGGTAGTGCATTAATCTGGGATCTTGTCCGCAAAAGATGGCTTCAAATTTCTGTGTAGAGAAGTTTGATAGAAATGGAGACTTTGCCCTTTGGAAGCGGAAGATCAAGGCTGTTCTAAGACAACAGAAAGTGGACTTGGCTATTGGAGAAATGATGCTTTTCCAGCAAGTTTCACGGAGGACCAGCGGATCGAGATGAAGAAGATGGCTTACAACACCATTTTCTTGCACATGTCAGATAATGTCACAAGGGAGTGCAGAGACTCGGAGGATCCTGCTGTCATATGGAAGAAACTAGATGAGTTGTTTCTTACCAAAACTCTTCCAAACAAGATTTATCTTCTTAAAAGAATCTTTGCTTTTAAAATGGACCCTAGTAAAAAGTTGCAAGATAATCTTGATGTCTTTAATAAGCTAGTTCAAGATTTGAATAGCTGTAGCATTATTTTTCCTGATGAACAATTGGCTGTCATTTTGTTAAATTCTCTTCCTGATTGCTTTGATAACTTGATTAATGCCATTGAGTATGGAAGGGATACTTTGACAAAAGGAGATTGTGATCAATGCCAAAAGGGCACATGATTTCAAGGCCAAGATGAAGGAGACATCAAGTGGTGATGGGCTGTTCATAAGAGGAAGGCCAGCAACTCAGAATGGCAGTAGCAACCATGGCAACTACCGGGAGAAATCAAGAGGTAGAGGATTGTTGTGCCGATTATCCACCTAAATAAATAAGCAAATAATCGCACTTGTTTTACTTGCAAGTGCACAAGGTCAACAGTGTAGTATAGTGTGCGAATGCAAGATCATCTCCACAGGGATTGGTAAAGTTCAATTTAGAATTATATTCGCAATATAAAAAGATAGAAATAATAAAAGTGTTGAGAAATAATAAAGATAAAATACTAAGGATAAAGGCGTAGGGACTTGATATCCACCACTAATTATGCTACCACAATATAACAGTATGCCAATGCTTTATTCATGCCATGTATACCTACTGGTTGCCAACCTAAGGGCATGGTATCTACTCCTTAAGCTATTGATTTCCCTAAGCAACGAGTTAGGCATGGTATCTACTCTAACTCTTTTCTTCCTTAAGGGATTCAGCATGGTATCTGCTTGAGTTGTTCCTTAAGAAAACATAAGTACTATGAAAATCGATAACCACATGAGACCTAGGGCATGGTATCTACTCCCAGTTTCCCATGTTGATTAACCCGAGTATCCGGATAAGATATCCCTTGTTACTAATGTTAGACCCAGAACTCGGTCATCCAAATTGATCTAACTAACAAGTCCATACCACATGCACATATTGATCAGACATATACATATGAGGAATTTAAATAACAGTAGGTATTAATCAAGTTTAAGCAACACAACATAAATATCGCAAGGCACCAATACTAAATTTATTGAGTAAACATAATTAGGGCTTCAACCAAGCCCTACTAAGAATTTAATTACACATAATAAAATAAAAAGGAAAGAAGAAACCCGAGAGAAGAGTCGTCAATTCCACTCCACGGTCTCCTTCTCCAAGCTAAAGCAAAAGATAAAAGAATAGATCTAAGAAGTGATCCCCCCAAGAGGTGATGCCTTTTGTGTGTGATTTACAAGTGTATTTATAGGTCTTTGAGAAGTCCTAAGAGGCTCATGAGTTCCTAAACTTTCCTAAAACACAAAACTCCTTTATTTCCAAAATAGGGTTATTTCCAAAACAGGGTTCTGCAGTTTACTGTTCATGCCCGTACATATGCGCTCGATCGCATATGTGGTGCGCTCGATCGCAATTCTGCACTCGATCGCACAGAGGATTGCGCTCGATCGTAATCTAGCCAGCAGCTGCTCCAGGATTTCCAGATTTCTTCCTTTAAGTGCCAAAAATGCTTCTTTTTCTCCAAGACCCTATAAAAACGTGTAAGACACAAAAGTGAAGTAAAATAGACTAAAACGTATAGATAAAGAACTTAACAAATGTAAATTAAGGGGCTTAAATATGAATATTTAAGCTCCTATCACACCCCCAAACTTACATATTGCTAGTCCCTTAGCAATACAAAACCAAAAACTAAATGAAAAACAAAGACACAAAGATAAATCCAATGCCCATGGTGTCCAACAAAAGTTTAGGTTTCACACAAAACTATGATGCGCATTCATGAGCAAGCTTAACAAGTATAAACACATCTTTGCAATGAATACGAGTTTTGAATGCAAATCACTTTCATGAGGCAGGTTAAGACATCACAAGTTTGACTGAGTGTGTGGTGGACTAGCACATAAAAGATTAGGTTTCCAAATAATTCTAATGTGTAGTGTTTCGATGACTCAAGATTCACCAAATTTCCTATTAGAATCAATAAAGATGGCATAGATTTTCTTCTTTTCTTTTATTTGTGAGATTTTTGCCAAGTTAGTTCCCTTAAGCTTTCTATTTGACTCGTGTAACGAGCGTTTAGCCAATGACTCCCAAACCAGATGGTTTTAGGGCATTAGGTGTAGAAACACCCCTAAGGGCTTACTAACTGGAGTCAAAAAGGCTACAAAACTAACTGGTCTTAATGCTACCGATCAGAATATTCCACCTTTTGACGTGACGCTCACTGCTTACTGAGGCAAGAGGGCCAGTTACTCAATGGAAAGTTCTTTTTAATGATCTATATGAGCATCTTTTTTTTTTTTTTTTAGCAATAACAAACTTTTTCTATTTTCTTATGCCACCGCGTTAATCTAATAGGTCATCTGGTTCACAGTCAAGCAAAAGAAACATACAAATCAAAATTACATGTCATACCCCACACAACTATGTGCTAATGTGCTCATGTTTAGTTTAAGTCGAACTTGTGAATCCTTAAATGCCTAAAAGAAAGTGATTATGGTTCAAAACTTAATTATTGGCCCATATTTTCAAGGTGTTAAGCTCACTTATGAAGTCAAATCATATTGTTTGTTTAGAACACCCAAAAATTTTGGAACGGAATGAGCATGTATTTATCTATGAAAAACAACAAAACAAAAAAAAACTGGGACAAGGTGTGTGTGAATGTGTCTCCCATACCCCCAAACTTAAATTATACATTGTCCCCAATGTGTGAATAACAAGGAAAGAGCTGACCTGGGAGATGGAGAACTAGCTAGGTTGGCATGGCTTATAGCATACCCCAAAACTTAAACGGATGCACACATTGTCCCTAACAAATAAAAACTGATGTAATACGGGAAAACAAGAAGTAATAAAAATAAATAAATAACAATAAATACGTAAAATAATAAAAATAAAAGGATAAGCTGTGGGGTGCCTCCCATGAGCGCTAAGTTTAACGTCTTTAGCACAACCCCCGGCGACGGTGCCAAAAACTTGTTGTGCGTTTATATACCTAAATAAATGGGTAAATAATCGCACTTGTTTTACTTGCAAGTGCACAAGGTCAACAATGTAGTATAGTGTGCGAATGCAAGATCATCTCCATAGGGATTGGTAAAGTTCAATTTAGAATTATATTCGCAATATAAAATGATAGAAATAATAAAAGCATTGAGAAATAATAAAGATAAAATACTAAGGATAAAGGTGTAGGGACTTGATATCCACCACTAATTATGCTACCACAATATAACAGTATGCCAATGCTTTATTCATGCCATGTATACCTACTGGTTGCCAACCTAAGGGCAAGGTATCTACTCCTTAAGCTATTGATTTCCCTAAGCAACGAATTAGGCATGGTATCTACTCTAACTCTTTTCTTCCTTAAGGGATTCAGCATGGTATCTGCTTGAGTGGTTCCTTAACAAAACATAAGTACTATTGAAATCGACAACCACATGAGACCTAGGGTATGGTATCTACTCCCGGTTTCCCATGTTGATTAACCCAGGTATCCGGATAAGATATCCCTTGTTACTAATGTTAGACCCAGGACTCGGTCATCCAAATTGATCTAACTAACAAGTCCATACCACATGCACATATTGATCATACATATACATATGAGGAATTTAAATAAAAGCAGGTATTAATCAAGTTTAAGCAACACAACATAAATATCGCAAGGCGCCAATACTAAATTTATTGAGTAAACATAATTAGGGCTTCAACCAAGCCCTACTAAGAATTTAATTACACATAATAAAATAAAAAGGAAAGAAGAAACCCGAGAGAAGAGTCGTCAATTCCACTCCACGGTCTCCTTCTCCAAGCTAAAGCAAAAGATAAAAGAATGGATCTAAGAAGTGATCCCCCCAAGAGGTGATGCCTTTTGTGTGTGATTTAATAGTGTATTTAAAGGTCTTTGAGAAGTCCTAATCGGCTCATGAGTTCCTAAACTTTCCTAAAACGCAAAACTTCTTTATTTCCAAAACAGGGTTCTGCAGTTTACTGTTCACGCCCGTACATGTGCGCTCGATCGCATATGTGGTGTGCTCGATCGCACAGAGGAGTGCGCTCGATCGCAATTTAGCCAGCAGCTGCTCTAGGATTTCCAGATTTATTCCTTTAAGTGCCAAAAATGCTTCTTTTTCTCCAAGACCCTATAAAAACGTGTAAAACACAAAAGCGAAGTAAAATAGACTAAAACATATAGATAAAGAACTTAACAAATGTAAATTAAGGGGCTTAAATATGAATATTTAAGCTCCTATCACACCCCTAAACTTACATATTGCTAGTCCCTTAGCAATACAAAACCAAAAACTAAATGAAAAACAAAGACGCAAAGATAAATCCAATCTCATGGTGTCCAACAAAAGTTTAGGTTTCACACAAAACTATGATGCGCATTCATGAGCAAGCTTAACAAGTATAAACACATCTTTGCAATGAATACGAGTTTTGAATGCAAATCACTTTCATGAGGCAGGTTAAGACATCACAAGTTTAACTGAGTGTGTGGTGGACTAGCACATAAAAGATTGGGTTTCCAAATAATTCTAATGTGTAGTGTTTCGATGACTCAAGATTCACCAAATTTTCTATTAGAATCAACAAAGATGGCAT
The DNA here is from genome assembly GCA_023935145.1 of Bretschneidera sinensis. Lineage (NCBI taxonomy): Eukaryota > Viridiplantae > Streptophyta > Magnoliopsida > Brassicales > Akaniaceae > Bretschneidera > Bretschneidera sinensis. The sequence continues at coordinate 92,429,563 of CM043702.1, forward strand.
AGATTTTCTTATTTTCTTTTATTTGTGAGATTTTTGCCAAGTTAGTTCCCTTAAGCTTTCTATTTGACTCGTGTAACGAGCGTTTAGCCAATGATTCCCAAACCAGATGGTTTTAGGGCATTAGGTGTAGAAACACCCCTAAGGGCTTACTAACTCGAGTCAAAAAGGCTACGAAACTAACTGATCTTAATGCTACCGATCAGAATATTCCACCTTTCGACGTGACACTCACTGCTTACTGAGGCAAGAGGGCCAGTTACTCAATGGAAAGTTCTTTTTAATGATCTTTAGGAGCATTTTTTTTCTTTTCTTTTTGAGCAATAACGAACTTTTTTTATTTTCTTATGCCACCCGCGTTAATCTAATAGGTCATCTGGTTCACAGTCAAGCAAAAGAAACATACAAATCAAAATTACATGTCATACCCCACATAACTATGTGCTAATGAGCTCATGTTTAGTTTAAGTCGAACTTGTGAATCCTTAAATGCCTAAAAGAAAGTGATTATGGTTCAAAACTTAATTATTGGCCCATATGTTCAAGGTGTTAAGCTCACTTATGAAGTCAAATCATATTGATTGTTTAGAACACCCAAAAATTTTGGAACGGAATGAACATGTATTTATCTATGAAAAACAACAAAACAAAAAAAAAAAACTGGGACAAGGTGTGTGTGAATGTGTCTGCCATACCCCCAAACTTAAATTATACATTGTCCCCAATGTGTGAATAACAAGGAAAGAGCTGACCTGGGAGATGGAGAACTAGCTAGGTTGGCATGGCTCATAGTGTACCCCCAAACTTGAACAAATGCACACATTGTCCCTAAAAGATAAAAACTGACGTAATAAGGGAAAACAAGAAGTAATAAAAATAAATAAATAACAATAAATACAAGAAATAATAAAAATAAAAGGATAAGCTGTGGGGTGCCTCTCATGAGCGCTAAGTTTAACGTCTTCAGCCGGACCAAGCCTTATTTTTCCCCAAAACTATGAGTGGCAGCAGCTAGCATAGGAAATGTCTTATTCTCTCCCATATAAGCATACGGTAAGTGCTCTGACAACTGCTTGAATTCCAAGTTAGGTGCCTGTACAATAGAAGGGAAAATAATATTAGTAGGCACATGATGGTCAAATGGATCGGTGTACTTACTTGGATGCTTTGGAAAGGCCCAAGGAGGTGCATAGTGTTAATGATGTCATCAGTAACATCCTTGCATTTGGGCTCAATATCCGATCTTGGGACACTATAGATAAGAGCAGTTTCTATTGGATCCACGTGATTGACCTGAAAAGTTTCCTCAACAACACTTTGCGTCATGCATACATTAAAACATTTTGTATTATCCTGGGGTAATTTTAATGCATTATATCTTTTGATTTTAACCTTCTCACTATTTACCTTCTCCATCTCACTTACCTTGGATATGGATGCTTGTGTAGGCTCATCAATTTCAATGATCTTACCATTTGTTAGAGTTGTCACGGCATTTAGTTGCTGATGTCCTCTTGGAGCAGGTAGTGGTTGGACTGGAAGTTCACCCAACTTTCTTTCACTTAGCTCCTTAGCCAATTGCCCCATTTGTTCCTCGAGTCTTTGAATGGCTTGCTCATGTTTTGTAGTGGTTTGTCGTTGCTCAATCATGAACTGTTCTTGTGAAGTCATCAGTTGCCTCATAAGATTCTCTAGGTCACTATTTTCTGATTCCGGCACTGGTTGGGCTGCTGGTTTGAAGTGTCGTTGCTGTCCTTGAAGATTCAAAGCATTTTGAGTGTTGCTCCATGAGAGATTAGGGTGGTTCTGCCATCCAGGATTGTAGGTATTTGCATATGCGCTATTCGGTCCCTCATAATTTGCTTGCTCTTGATCTGTAGTTGAATACAGAGGACAAGTATAAGTATTATGATCAAAATGAGAGCATATAGCACATACCTGGAGTGGTTTGCCTTGCGGACTAGGTGATATGTTTTGAGTAGTCATGGCGTTTATGAGAATATCTAGCTTCCTCTCCATAGCATATAGACAAGTATATTGAGCTTCTGTCATTGGTGCTTCTCCCTTTGAATGAATTAGTTGGAAAGCTTCAGTGCAGCAGTTTTAGTACTGTTGCTTAGGTACTCTCTAGACTTTTTACACTTGAGCGCTCCAAGCACTGCGCTCGATCGCAGACTTGCGCTCGATCGCACAAGGCACTGCACTCGATCGCAATAAGGACAGAAACTCCTCCTCTGCACACTTGAAAAAAAGAAAAAAAAAAGACAAAAAGAAGGAATAAATATGATTTTTTTTTTTAAAATAAAAATAAAACAGAACAGAATCAAATAGAGTAAATTAAAATAATAATAAAAAACAAAAATAAAAACTAACAAAAATAATTCCGAAAAGAAATTTAGCACAATCCCCGGCAACGGCGCCAAAAACTTGTTGTGCGTTTATATACCTAAATAAATGGGTAAATAATTGCACTTGTTTTACTTGCAAGTGCACAAGGTCAACAATGTAGTATAGTGTGCGAATGCAAGATCATCTCCACAGGGATTGGTAAAGTTCAATATAGAATTATATTCGCAATATAAAATGATAGAAATAATAAAAGCGTTGAGAAATAATAAAGATAAAATACTAAGGATAAAGGCGTAGGGACTTGATATCCACCACTAATTATGCTACCACAATATAACAGTATGCCAATGCTTTATTCATGCCATGTATACCTACTGGTTGCCAACTTAAGGGCATGGTATCTACTCCTTAAGCTATTGATTTCCCTAAGCAACGAGTTAGGCATGGTATCTACTCTAACTCTTTTCTTCCTTAAGGGATTCAGCATGGTATCTGCTTGAGTTGTTCCTTAAGAAAACATAAGTACTATGGAAATCGACAACCACATGAGATCTAGGGCATGGTATCTACTCCTGGTTTCCCATGTTGATTAACCCAGGTATCCGGATAAGATCTAGTGTTACTAATGTTAGACCCAGGACTCGGTCATCCAAATTGATCTAACTAACAAGTCCATACCACATGCACATATTGATCGGACATATACATATGAGGAATTTAAATAAAAGCAGGTATTAATCAAGTTTAAGCAACACAACATAAATATCGCAAGGCACCAATACTAAATTTATTGAGTAAACATAATTAGGGCTTCAACCAAGCCCTACTAAGAATTTAATTACACATAATAAAATAAAAAGGAAAGAAGAAACCCGAGAGAAGAGTCGTCAATTCCACTCCACGGTCTCTTTCTCCAAGCTAAAGCAAAAGATAAAAGAATGGATCTAAGAAATGATTCCCCCAAGAGATGATGCCTTTTGTGTGTGATTTACAAGTGTATTTATAGGTCTTTGAGAAGTCCTAATCGGCTCATGAGTTCCTAAACTTTCCTAAAATGCAAAACTCCTTTATTTCCAAAATAAGGTTATTTCCAAAACAGGGTTCTGCAGTTTACTGTTCACGCCCGTACATGTGCGCTCGATCGCATATGTGGTGCGCTCGATCGCACAGAGGAGTGCGCTTGATCGCAATTTAGCCAGCAGCTGCTCTAGGATTTCCAGATTTATTCCTTTAAGTGCCAAAAATGCTTCTTTTTCTCCAAGACCCTATAAAAACGTGTAAAACACAAAAGCGAAATAAAATAGACTAAAACATATAGATAAAGAACTTAACAAATGTAAATGAAGGGGCTTAAATATGAATATTTAAGCTCCTATCAAGGATAAAACCATGGGAGATCTCATTCTAAGACAAGACTTGGAGGAGGAAGGAGATGCTTCTACTGCAACAATGAGGGCTATTTCAAGAAAGATTGCAAGAAGAGGATGTGGGATGAGAGGAGAAGCCACACCAATAATGGAGAGGCTTCAATTGCCAAGGGAGAATAGTAAGATGATGTTCTTGTTGTGTGCTCGAATGTGAGCAGGAGGCAAGGTAGCGGAAAGTGGATTCTTGACTTTGGGTGCATTTATCATATGTGCCCTCACAAAGAATGGTTCAAGAATTTCAAGGAGGTTAATGATGGAAGGGTCTTCTTAGGAAATGACAATTCTTGCCAAGTGAGAGGGATTGGTGACATTCAATTGAAAATGTTTGATGGAGTCACAAGGCTGCCTCGAAATGTAAGATATCTTCCAGATTTGAAGAAGAACTGGATCTCATTGGGGTAGCTGGATTCCATAAGGTAGACATGCAAAGTAGAGGGAGGCAAGATCAAGGTAGCCAAGGGATCTTTGGTAGTGATCAAGGCAGCAAGAAACGATGGACTCTATGAGATGATCGGAGAGACAGAAATCAATGATCAAGTAGCAAGCTTGATGGCTAAGATGAACAAGGCAGCCCTTTGGCACACTCGCTTGGGATACATGAGCGAAAAGGGCCTGCAAGTGCTTAGCAAGGAAGGTCTACTTGGTGGTGACAAATTAGAAAAACTGGATTTCTGTGAAGTTGCATTCTTGGGAAACAACACTAGGTCAGCTTCAACATCGGAGTGCACAAGTCCAAAGGGATTCTTGATTACATTCATTCGGACCTTTGGGGACCAGCAAGAACACCAACACAGGGAGGTAACTTTTACTTTCTGTCTTTAATTGATGATTATTTAAGAGGAGTGTGGGTTTATTTGCTTAGGAATAAATCTGATGCCTTGAATAAATTTGTTGTGTGGAAAAAGTTGCCGGAAACTCAAACGGGTAGGGTAGTTAAGGCTTTACGAACCGATAATGGCTTAGAATTTTGCAATAATGATTTTGATAAATTTTGTGAATTAAATGGCATTCTAAGGCATAGGAGGGTTATAAAAACACCCCAGCAAAATGGAGTTGTTGGAAGAATGAATAGAACCCTCATGAAGAAGGTTAGGTGCATGTTAATAGGATCTGGGTTACCAAAATATTTTTGGGGAGAAGCTATGGCTACAGCTGCATACTTGATAAATAGATCACCCTCTAAAGCTTTAGAGCTTAAGACTCCCATAGAGATGTGGAGTGGAAAACCCCCTGAATTAAACAACCTTAGGACTTTTGGGTGTGCAGCATATGCACATTAAAAGGAGGATAAACTTGACCTTAGATCTAAAAAATGTGTATTTCTAAGATATGGTGATGGGGTTAAGGGCTATAGGTTGTGGTCCTTAGAAAAGAAGGGCATGAAACTGATAATAAGTAGAAATGTTATTTTTTATGAATTATTATTTCCCTACTTTGAGAAAACTAACCCTGCAGGGGCTAGTGAGCAAACCAAACCGGAAGTTATGGAGCATCACATCAAAGAGAACCCAGTTCGGGTAGAGTAAAGGAGGCAAGAGGGTTCAGACCAGGTAGAGCCCTTGGATGAAGGCCATGCTCAAGAAGCTCAAGAAACTCAAGAATGAGAGGCAGAATAAGAAGAGGTTGATCCAGTAAATGACTACCAGCTCACAAGAGACCGGGAAAGGAGAGTGGTTAGACCACCCTTGAGATATGAGTTTACAAATGCTGCAGATGCAGCAGCTCCTTAGAAAGAATAAGAAGTTGAACCAGAAACTTACACGAATGCTATAGAGTGTAAGGATTCTTCAAAGTGGCAGCTGCTATGGAGGAAGAAATAGAGTCTTTGATGAAGAACAACTCTTGGGAGTTGGTGCCCAAACCTGAAAAACAGAGAGTTGTGGATTGTAGATGGCTCTACAAGATCAAAGAAGTGATTACTCCAGGGGATGAAGTTTGGTATAAAGCTAGGCTGGTGGGGAAGGGGTTCACACAAAAAGAGGGAATAGATTTCACCGAAATATTCTCACCGGTTGTGAAGTACAAGACGATCCGGATAGTGTTAGCATTGGTGGTCCAATTTGATTGGGAAATTGAGTAAATGGATGTGAAGACAACATTCTTACATGGAGAGCTCGATGAGACCATTTCCATGAGACAACCCGAAGGTTATGAGGAAGGAAAGCAGAGAGAGTTAGTGTGCAAATTGAAGAAGTCTCTCTATGGCCTGAAGCAATCACCTCGGCAATGGAACAAGAGGTTTGATTCCTTTGTAATTAGCTTGGGTTTCATGAGGAGCTACTATGATTCATGCTTGTACTATAAGGGACAGAAGGTTGAGGAAATGGTGATCATCCTCATTTATGTTGATGACATGTTGCTGGTTGGGAGCAGCATGGAGAGGATAAATAAATTGAAGGCTCAACTCAGTGAGGAGTTTGAGATGAAGGATCTTGGCTATGCACAAAAGATCCTTGGGATGTGTATCATCCGGGAAAGGAAGAGAAACGGATTGAAGATCTCTCAAACCTCATACATAGAGAAGATGATATTTAAATTCTCTATAGAAGATAGCAAACTAGTGAAGGTTCCCCTTGCTGGTCATTTCAAGTTCTCCAGCGATCAATGTCCAAGATCGGAGGCGGATAAGAAGGAAATGGAGAAAGTCCCTTACTCTAGTGCTGTTGGTTCTGTTATGTACACCATGGTAAGCACTAGACCCGACATTGCTAATGTAATGAGTGTTCTTAGCAGGTTTATGAGTAATCCCAAAAAGGAGCATTAGCTTGGGATGAAGTGGTTGCTGAGGTATTTGAAGAGAAGCCCAGAAGTAGGGCTGGTGTATGAGAAGAGGGGTAATGCCATCTGCCTTGAGGGTTATGCTGATTCGAACTATTGAGTAGACTGGGATAAAAGGAGATCGATTACCTTTTATTTTTTCAACTTAAACGGATGTTGTGTAAGTTGGAAGGCTCAGTTGCAGCCAGTGGTAGCACTCTCAACAACCGAGGCTGAGTACATAGCAGCTACGGAGGCCATTAAGGAGCTTATATGGTGCAAAGGGTTGTTTGAAGAGTTGAAGGTACTAGAGGAGCATATTGTGTAATTTTTAGATAGTCAAAGTGCCTTGCACTTGTGTAAAAATCCAGTGTTCCATGAGAGGACAAAGCATATGGATGTTCGGTATCATTTCATTCGAGAAAATGTTACGAAAGGATGCATCCATGTGGATAAGATTGCCAGGGAAGAAAATCCTACGGATTTGGGTACTAAAGTTCTACCTCTAAGTAAGTTCAATCATTGCCTTAGACTACTTAGGATAGGAGTCAGTTGATAGATGACTCATGATGAATTTGGATCCCAAAGCTTTCTGCACAATGGTTCAGGTTTAAACACTTAGACAAAGGTAGAGATTGTTGGTATTTCTCTAAGGTTTGCACAGGTCCAACCATGGTGCAAAGATGGCTAAAATCTAAACCAAGGATGGAGGATTAAAGCTTAGAAAGTTAGAAGGCTGCACACATGTGTATGCATCAATTTGGAGCAAGAGAAGGCTAGGCACACAAGCTGATGGAGTGTGTGCACTACTGGGCAGCATCAGTGTGCACCAATGGTGCACCGCCCCCTCTCCAGCGCCGAGCCATCCAGAAGGTAAGCTCCAGGACCGCACCAGCGGTGCACTAGCCATCCACCAGTGGCACACCATTCAGCAAGGGTGATGCTGGGACAGAACCAGTGCTGCACTGCTCAGCCATCTGCGGCGCACCGCCCAGTGTGCACGCAAGCACACTCTGCCTCAGCGCCCTACTGAGCGTCGCACCGCAAGTCACACCGCTGCACCCATAGGCAGCAGGTGTAAAGGCTCACCAAAGTGTGTGTGCACAATACCAAAACGCACAGCACCACTAGAAAAGTGATGAAGGGCTAAGATTAAAAGGAGATCATGATCAAAGGGTGGAGCTTGATTCACAATAATGTCCAAGAAGTGAATGACTATAAAAGGGGTTCCCAAGCCTCATTTTTCATATATAGAATAAAACACATACAAGACACACTTTGAGATCAATTGTATTACAAGAGAGAATTGTGTGAGAGACATAACCACAAGAGGAACTCTTTGTAGTGAAGCTGGTTGTAAAGAAGAGAGAGCAATATAGAGAGAGAGCATTGTAATCTTCTTTCTTCTCTTCTTGTTTCTTCAAGAACTTGAGCTTCTTGAAGGGGATTGCTGTAACTTGTAAGAACCATTTGAGATAGTGCAGAGAGTTCAGAGGAACTCACGGGGATGTAGGCACATTGCCGAACCTCGATAACAAATTGCTTGTCTTCTTTCTTTCTTTGATTTTCTGTTCTTGTGTTCGATTGTTGAAATTATTTCTACAAGTCATTCTACACTTGGGTGTTTAGAAGATCACCACCTGGGCATCTTGTCAAGGTGATTTTCAACATTTATTTTTAAATAAAATAATTCTTTTGAAAAAAAAAACACCTGGACACAAGTGCAGGTGTAACTTTTGTTTAGTTACAATGGAAAAAAAAAATGGGAAACAACACCTGGAGTCCAAGTGTTGTCTCCACTATACATGAATGTGCATGTTAGCCACCAACGATAAGGAATTGTGAAGAAGCGGTGGTAGGCAGTGAATTTATTGTAAAAATTGAGTTTTTGTTTTGTTTTAATTTTACCAAATCTAGTTTGGTTTTTTTCTTTCTTCAATTCAAATTACTCTATTTCTTTAAACACTTGGAGACTGAAAGAAAGTTTGAAAGGAAAGCTCTAAGAAAAACAAAAGGTAATAATGTGAATTCTATTTTTGAAATTTAGCATACATGAAAAATACCCCGAATTTGATGTAGAAATTTAAAGGTACAAATTACGAAAAATTGAAGAATGAATTAGAAATTTTACTATAAATATTTTATCATGTGTTGACGATCAATAATCGGGGGAAATGTTAAAGATTTACCTTTTAGTGCTACATGGTGAGTTAGATTTACTTTTAGTTATCGAGATAAATATGAAATATAAAGTGATGATATTTGAATTAATTATTAACCCATAATTGATGATAGATGAAAGTTGGTTAACGGGTATGATAGGAATAATGGATATGTTAAAGATTTATTACATGAGAAGTAATATTATTGAAATAATGAGTTGATTAAATATATATTGAAGGGATAAATGAAATTCTTGACAATGCTATTATTGATAATTTGATATGATATATGAGGAGATAATTTAATGAATATGATAAAAATAATAATTTTGAGAAAGAGCTGGATAGCTAAATTGAATGTCTGAATGTATTATTGCATTTATATTATTGTTCATATGCATATTTCAAATCATTGTTCATATGCATATGCATGAAATAAAAGAATCGGGAAAACAATTAGTCTAAATGAAAACCATGATAACTGGTATATGTTGGAAATAAATGAAAACTGTGACAGCCGACATATGCTGGAAATAAAAGAACCAAGAAGGCAACCAATCTAAATGAAAACCGTGTCAGTCGGTATATATTGGAAATAAAAGAACCAGGAGGGAAGCTAGTCTAAATAAAATAAAAGAACTGGGAAGGCAGTCGGTCTAAGCTAAAACATGTCGACATGTGGGAAGATGTTCTCAAATAATAATATAATTTAAATTCATGCATTGCATTTGTTTTAAATATTGATTATTATTGCTTGAGATGTTAAAGTGTTATTCTTGATTGTAAATTTATTGATAGATGAATGAGTCTCACAGAGAGACAGATATGATGAGAAAGAAATATGAAAGTGTAATATGATAATAATTATCTGAGTGATTGATTATATGTTGTGAACCTCATAATGAGGTAATTATGAGGTAGAATTGATAGTCTCAAGATGATTAAATATATGAGAGGAAGAGATTTATAAATGATGAGGATTATGATATGAGAAGTGATAATAGAATGCTACTATCGAATTATATGAGATATATATAAATGAATATCGAAAGACTATTTGAACTAGGGGTGAGCATGGAATTCGGTTGACCTGTGAACCTGACCCAAACCGGTATAATGGGTTGGGTTGGGTTGTATCTTTTTAGAGATTGGGTTGGGTTGGGTTGAAAATATTTTGAACCCGGTGGGTTGGGTCGGGTTGGGTCATGGGTTCAAAATTTTTAATCCTACCCAAACTGGTAACCTGATCAAATATATAATTATATATTTTATATTTATTGAATATAAAATAGTGTATAAATCATTATAGTATAGTTGTAAAATATATAATCATAAAATGTCCATTCTAATTACTAGTAGTGTGTAAAATTATATGTAGCAGATACTCCAATGTCCAAACAAGTCTCATACTTTTCAATTACTCAGATTTTAGTTTCAAATATTTACACTAGAAACAAGTACTTATTTCAAGTTATGAAATAGTTTTCATAATTATTCTTAAGCATAACTTCAATCAAAATAGATTGATGCACAATTAACTTATGCTAACAAAATTTTGATTTCTTATATCATTGTAATTATAAAATAAACACATAAATTAACACTCTAACCTACAAGATTCCAGTCGGGATCAATGTATGCAAATAAACTTATATTCTAAAAAGATGTTCCATAACGTTGATGGAAGAAATGTTGAATGTATGATAAAGCTTAGTAATACCAACTTGTTGGAAGCCTTTCTTGCAAACATTATTGAACCATTCAATTTGCCTCTCTCTGACTTTTTAAGAGCCCCAATGTCGCTTCTAAGTGCATTAAAGTATAGTCCAAAAATTAGATCGATTAGAGAGAAAGCACTAGCACGTCCAACAAATGCTGAGTTACTAAAATATATTATTAGCAACTGTCTAGAAATCTAGATTTCCTTCGTAATTGAACAGTCTTCTAAAGTAAGTTAAATTCATGTCAACTAAAGCAGTTTCTAGTGCAACATTCAAATCAAGATTGTGTTTTTCAATATAACAATGAATCCATATTCTAACATCAAGGGCTCTAAGTTGTGAGCATGCAGATAAGCAATTGACCATAGTCACTTCATCAAGCTTTATATTACTCGCTTGCATTTCATGAAACAATACCAATGCATCCTTACCAAGTTTGGCTTCAGTGTAGCCTCCAATTGTGGCGTTCCATGTTGCAACACCCTTCTCTTGTATGTCATCAAAAAGCTTCTTAGCAGTATCCAAAAGACCAAATTTAGCATAGCTTACAACCATTGTAGTCAATGAGACCATTTTTCTCTTTTCCTTATTTTTTTGTGCTACCAGGCACACAGATTTTACTTGTAATATGAATGGATTTAGTTTTTGATTTAATATAATTTTTTTTTGTTATGTAATATGTATGGTTTAATTATTTAGTAAAAAAAATATATCAACCCGGTGACCCAAACCGACCCAAACCGATTAGAGTGGATTGGGTTGAGGTAAGGTTGGATGGGGTTCATGGGTTGGGTTGGGTTAAGATTTTTTCAACCTGGTATGAATGGGTTGGGTTGAAATTTTAGAATAACCCGACCCAAACCGACCTATGCTCACCCCTATTGAACAATTGAATACTTCTAGTAAATTTAATTCATTGAGCTTGTGAGACTCACTCTTACTTGTTCAATAATTTTAGGTAGCAGGCAGGACAGATAGATTGGCGAGCTGATATTCAGACTGAGTGATTATCTGTAAGCCTCATCGTCCACATCCTCAGACTAATGAAAAAAAAATATTGTAAATATTCATGCATCATATGTTTTATATAACGTTTTAGTTCGTATTTTAATAATATAACTCCCATGTTGAGGTTTGAGGATTAATGTATAAATATATATATTTTCAGTTGATGTTTCTATATTGTTGCATATATGTGTTGTGCTAGGATTTCAAAAAGTGACGACACGTCTCGGGGGTAGTCAACTCGGGATGAGTCGTTACAATTTTGGTATCATAGCATTAGGTTTTATAATTTTGTAGATTAGATAAAAAAGTAAAAAAAAAAAGTGGAAGATTTAAATAAATTATATTTTAATGCAGAGTCTGAGGATGACACATGGACGTACTAGAGTTAGAGGTAGAGTTCTGAATCAGAGGGGACATGATAGACCCCCAATATTTAGAAGAGTTGAAGCAGAGGGGGAGGTTGAGTCTATGGTTCTTGCAAGGGAACATGTTGTTAGTGCAACTGGTACTAGTAGAGGTGGGAGAGAATCTGAGATTAGGGGGGATGTGTTGAGAGAATTTCTTGATCATGCTATAGAGAGAATGAATACAACATAAAAAAAGGGCTAATAATTTGCAGAGGAGATTAGAGGAAAGGGTATAATAGAACCTGATGTGGTGAGACAATAGGTTCATGAGGGAGAGAGTGTGTTTGCACATGAGATGAATGGGGATTGTTTTGTGAGATTTCTTAAGTTTAAACCCCAATCTTTTAGAGGATCTGTAAATCCTGTGGAAGCTGAACAACGGATTAGACATGTTGAGAAAAAAGGGATTGTTTTGAAGTCTTACCAGTGACATAGAGACAAAAAGTTGTTGTTGCTTTTGCTTCATTTATGCTGGAAGGTGAGGCTTCTCAATGGTGGGAGGATATTTTGCCTAGATTGAGTACACAGGTAGAACAACCCTTAACTTGGTATAAGTTTAAGGATGTATTCTTTGCGAAATATTTTTCAGATATATTTCTAGCACAATAGAAGAGAGATTTTATTCATTTAAGGCAGAGCGTTTTATATGTGGCTGAGTATAATAGTAGATTTATAGCCCTGTTGATGTTTTTACCTGAGTTAGTGAATACAAAGGGGAGAAAATGTAAGAGATCTTTGGATGGGTTACACTATGAAATTTGGACTAAAATCTTTTAAATGGGTATTGAGAATTATGCTATACTGGTCGATAAAGCATTATAGATTGAGAAGGATTTAATGGAGTTTAGAGGTAGGAGGGATTGGCTTCAAAGGTCTAGATTTTAAGGACCCAGAGGTGGTAGCAGTATGAGTTTTCAAGGTGGGAGACCACCCTAGAGTGTGCGTTCTTTGTCACAAGGAACTGTAGTACAGAGTCAAAGGCAAGTAGGGTCTGTTGCTTTTGTAGCTCAGAGTAATATTAGTGGAACCCATAGATTTGGGAGACAGGCTATGCGAACTGAGAGTTATGGTATAGGAGTAAGTATGCCACCAAGAGAAAGTGGTAATCTGATGTATGATCGAGACGCAAGATTTTGCTTTAGATGTAATCAGGCCGAGCATCTATCTTAGAATTGCCATACTCAGATATGCTTTGTATGTGGTGAAGGAGGACATGTTGGTCTAGATTGTCCAGTGGGGATATCTGTTAACGTAGATGCTGGAGGTGTTGAGAGAAGATAGTTGGAGAGAGGTGGAGGATCAAGGAGTGTGCGGGGCAGAGGCAGAGGATTAGTAGCTGAGAGAGGACGTGGTAGTCAGTTAAAGTCATGAGACCACAAAGTCTATGCGTTGACCCAACAAGATCCACATGCCACTCCTAATGTTGTTATGCGTATGATATCTATTCTTATTGTGCAAAAATCTACCAAACTTAATAGGCAAATATTTGAACAGTTTTACTTGCAAGTGCACAAGGTCAACAATAGTATAGTGTGCAAATGCGAGATGATCTCCACAAGGATTAGTGAATTTCACTTTAGAATTAGTTTCACAAAATAAAATGATAGAAATAAATATTGAGTCTAAATTAATAATAATAAAAGCGTAGGGACTTGATATCCACCACCAATCATGCTACCACAAAAAAACAATATGCCAATGCTTTAAATATGTCATGAATACCTAATTTTTGTCAACCTAAGGGCTTGGTCCGCTCCATAAGCTATTGATTTCCCTAAGCAATGAGTTAGGCATGGTGTATACTCTAACTCTTTTCTTTCTTAAGGGATTCAACATGGTGTATACTGAGTTGTTCCTGAAGAGAGCATAGGATCTGTGGAAATCGACAACCACACGAGACCTAGGGCATAGTGTATACTCTCAGTTTCCCATGTGGATTAACCCAAGAACCCGACGTAGATTTCTTTTGTTACTATTGTTAAACCCAGGACTCGGTCATCCAAATTGATTCAATTAACTAATCTATACCACATGGATACATTGGATCTGACAAACACATATGATGAATTTAAATAAAAACAGGCATTAATCAAGTTAAGAATCACAACATAAATATCACTAAGGCGCCAATACTGAATTATTGAATAAACATGATTAGGGCTTCAATCAATCCCTTACTAAGAGTTAGTTACACATGATTGTGATGCTAAACATCTTCATAAAATAAAATAAAGGAAAGAAGAAACCCAAGAGAAGAGTTGTCAATTCGTCTCCCAAAGCTCAAAACTGAAAATAAGAGCAAAAGTAAAAGTTGTTGTTTCTGTGTTTTACAGGCCTATTTATAAGGTTCTAAGGACACCTCGAAACCCTAATTTCCAAAACAAGACCCAAACTATTCTTTCCAAAACTAGCTTTGCCATTTTACTGCATATGTGCACTCGAGCGCAAGGTTGCGCTCGAGCCTTCTATGTGTGCGCAAGAGTGCTTGTGCGCTCGATCACACTTTCCTGCGCTAGATCACACTTGGCTGCTTCTCGGTCTTCCAGATTTGTTCCTTTGAGTTCCAAAATGCTAAATTTTCTCCAAGAACCTATAAAAACATAGAAAACACAAAAATGAAGTAAAATAGACTAAAATACGTAAACAAAGAGCTTAACAAATGTAAATTAAGGGGCTTAAATATGAATATTTAAATATCTATCACACCCCCAAACTTACATATTGCTAGTCCCTTAGCAATACAAAACAAAAAACTAACTAAAAAACAATAACAAAGATAAATTAATCATTCATGCTATCTAAAAATTTGGGTCGCACACAAAACTATGATATTTTTTCATGAGCAGGCGTAAAATATAAACACATCTTTGCAATGAATAAGAGTTTTAAAATCTAATCAATTATGCAAGGCTGGTTAAGGCATCACAAGTCTGACTTAGTGTGTGATGAATTAGCACATAAAAGATGAAGCTTCCAAATAACTCCAATGTGTAGTGTTTCAGTGTCTCAACCTTCATCGAATTTCCTATTAGAATGAACAATAATGGCATAATTTTATTTCTTTCTTTTTATTTTATTATGAGAACTTTGCCATGTTGAATTCCCTTAAGCTTTCTAATTGACCCATGTAGTGAGTGTTTAGCCAATGACTCCCAAACCAGATGGTTTTAGGGCATTAGGTGTAAAGACACCCCTAAGGAGTTACCAACTCGAGTCAAAAAGGCTACGAAACTAACTGGTCTTAATGCTACCAAGCAAAATTCCCACCTTTTGACGTGAACACTCACTACTTACCAAGGCAAGAGGTCCAGTTACTCAGTGGAAATTTTATTTAATGATCATTATAAGCACAATTCCCACCTTTTGACGTGAACACTCACTGCCTACTAAGGCAAGAGGTCCAGTTACTCAGTGGAAAGTTTATTTAATGATCATTACGAGCATTTTATTTTCTCTTTTTGTGCAATAAATTTTTTTTCTATTTTTATATGCCAAGGTGTTCTTCTAACAAGTTATTCGATTATGGTTAAGCTATGGAAACATACACATAAAAATTATGTCATACCCCACACAATTATGTGCTAATGTGCTCGTGTCAGATTTAGATCAAACTTGTGAATTCTTAAATCCCTTGAAGTAAGTAATTAAACTTTTAAAACTTTATTATTAGACCATGTGTTCTAGATTTTGAGCTTACTGATGAAATCATATCATAATAGTTGTTTAAATCAACCAAAATTTTCAAAGCAATATGAACATGCATTTATCTTTTCAATATTACTAAAATAAACTGGGACAGAGTGTGTGAATGTGTCTCCCATACCCCCAAACTTAATTTACACATTGTCCCCAATGTGTGAGTGACATGGAAAGATCTAACCTGGGAGATGGAAAACTAGATGGCTAGCATGGCTCGTAGCACACCCCCAAACTTGAATTGATGCACACACATTGTCCCTGAAGAAAAAACAAACATAATACCGAAAAATAATAGATATTAATAATAAACAGTTATAAAAGTAAATACTAACAATAAATGTGAAAAAAATACTAAAAATAAAAGGATACAGTGTGGAGTGCCTCCCATGAGCACTAAGTTTTACGTCTTCAGCCAGACGGTGCACCTTTCTCACTACTGGTCTCCAGGTGGTGCAGTCGATGAGGTTCCAGGGGTGGGAGGTAGTCGATCAAGAATGGCCTGGAGCATCGCCTTGTCTCGTAAAACATGCCACCAAACCATTGATGCGCTGATGTACTAGTAATGTAGCCTCCCAATCCTCCCGTCGAATGTCAGAGAGCTCACATCAAAAAGAGGATATCTTCTCGAGAATGTTCTGGTACTCAGTGGGTCCCATGTTTGAATGGTCCTCCTCCCAAGTATGGCTCACAGTGGGGTCCTCGGTCTCCATAGGATCATTCTCCACCCTCTCAGCAGCATGTGTATGACTTCAGGGTCCTTTGGGCATGTGCGACTAGCTCAAGGTCCACTAGCTCTTCCCAAAGAATGGGTTGTCTCTCACCGGTACATCGATGGAGGAGCCCTTAATCCCCTTCTTCTTGAATATGTAGCAGAGGAGGAACAGTAATGGGAGCCCCTATGCATTCGCTATGGTGACCTGGCATGCACGGATGTGGTCCAAGAACTTATGTTGCTGGCTCCAAATGACAGCCGGGATGGAGTACCAGTGGCCTCTGTGGAATGTATATAATGCCTATAAGAACTGGTCCCTCCTCTGGGTATTATGCCCCAATGGGCACACATTCCACTGGAGAATTGAATCCACGAGCCAGAGTCATGAAGGCAACTTGGATCGGCTTCCAGCATTGTTATGCCGATAGGCATACTACCCAGCACACATGTCCTTGTTGGACGATAATATACCTAAATTAATAAGTAGATAATCGTACTAGTTTTACTTGCAAGTGCACAAGGTCAATAATGTAGTATAGTGTGCGAAAGCAAGGTCATCTCCGTAGGGAATGGTAAAGTTCAGCTTTATAATTAGTTTCTTTAAATTAAAAAGAAATAAATAACTATGAATGTAATTTGATAATAATAAAGACATAGGGCTTTGATATCCACCACTAGTCATACTTTTCCAATTGTATAATGTGTCAGTGCACTAGCCTTATCATGCATACCTACTAGTTGCCAACCTAAGGGCATGGTATCTACTTCTTAAGCTATTAATTTCCCTAAGCAACGAGTTAGGCCTGGTATCTACTCTAACTCTTTTCTTCCTTAAGGGATTCAGCAGGGTATCTGCTTGAGTTGTTCCTTAAGAAAGCATAAGTACTATGTAAATCGACAACCACATAAGACCTAGGGCATGGTATCTACTCCCGGTTTCCCATGTTTATTAACCTGGGTATTCGGATAAGATATCCCTTGTTACTAACGTTAGACCCAGGACTCGATCATCTAAATTGATCTAACTAACCAATCCATACCATATGCATACGTTGGCCATACACATACATATGAGGAATTTAAATAAGCACAAGCATTAATCAAGTTAAGCAACATAATAAAGGCTATCAGCAAAGATTTATCAATGAATAAATAAATATATGAGAAAGCATAACTAGGGCTTCAATCGAGCCCTATAAGAAAGTTAGTTACACATGTTGTCTAAAATAAACATCATATATAAACTAAATATAAGGAGAAGAATAAACCCAAGAGAAGAGGCGTCAATTCTCTCCCAAGGCTTACAAATCCAAGTGGAAGATAAGAGAAGTGTTCTTTAAGTTGTGATGTGTTGTGTGCGCTTTACAGGTGTATTTATAGGGCTTAAGAAGTCCTAGAAGGTGCAGGAAACCCTAAACTTCCTAAACCGTAAAAACTCTCTTATTTTCGAAATAGGGTTCTGCAGTTTACTGTTCACGCCCATATATGTGCGCTCGATAGCACGCGTCTTGCACTTGATTGCAGTGTGCACTTGATTCTTTTTATGTGCGAATGATCGCATGTAGTAGTGTGATCGATCGCACTTTGACCAGAGGCTGCTCCAGGAATTCCAGGTTTCTTCCTTTAAGTGCCAAAACTGCTTCTTTTCTTCCAAGACCCTATAAACACATGTAAAACATACAAATGAAGTAAAATGGAATAAAATAACATAACTAAGGACCTAATAAATGTAAATAAGGGGGATTAAATATGAATATTTAAGCACCTATCACACCCTCAAACTTACATATTTCTAGTCCCTTAGCAATACTAAACAAAACTAAAATGAAAAATAACAACACACAAATAGATCCAATGTTCATAGTGTCCAAAAAAGTTTAAGTCTTAACACAAAACTATGATGTGCATTCATGAGCAAGCTTAACAGATACAAACATATTTTTGCAATGAATAAGAGTTTTGAACGCAAATCACTTTCATGAGGCAATTTAAGACATCACAAGTTTTACTTTGGTGTGTGGTGAACTAGCACATAAAAGATTATGTTTCCAAATAATTCTAATGCGTATGTTTCAATGACTCAAAATTCATCAAATTTCCTATTAGAATCCACAAAGATGGCATAAGTCTTCTTTTCTTTTGTTTATGAGATTTTTGCCAAGTTAGTTCCCTTAAGCTTTCTATTTGACTCATGTAACGAGTGTTTAGCCAATGACTCCCAAACCAGATGGTTTTAGGGCATTAGGTGTAAAGACACCCCTAAGGACTTACTAACTCGAGTCAAAAAGCTACGAAACTAACTGGTCTCAATGCTCTTATCATAATTTCCACCTTTTGACGTGACACTCATTGCTTATTGAGGCAAGAGGGCCAGTTACGAAGCGAAAAATTCTTTTTAATGATCTTTTAAGTTAACAAATTTTTCACCTTTTGACGTGACACTCACTGCTTACTGAGGCAAGAGGGCCAGTTACTCAGTGGAATGTTTGTTTTATTGATCATTAGGAGTATTTCTTTCTTTTTGAGTACTAACAATTTGTTTCTATTTTCTTATGCCAAGATGTTAGTCTAATAGGCCATTTGGTTCACAGTCGAGCAAAAGAAACATACAAATCAAAATTAAATTTCATACTCCACACAATTATGTGTTAATGTGCTTGTGATTGTTTAGGTCAAACTTGTGAATCCTTAAATGCCTAAAAGGAGGTGATCTATGTTCAAAACTTAATTATTGGCCTATATGTTCAAGGTGTTAAGCTCACTTATAAATCCAAATCATATTCTTTGTTTAGATCACAAAATTTTTTTTTAGAATAGTATGAACATGCATTTATCTATGAAAACAACAATACAACAAAATGGGACATAGTGAGTGTGTGAATGTGTCCCCATACCCCCAAACGTATATGACACATTGTCCCCAATGTGTGAATAGCATGGAAGGAGCTGACTTGGGAGATGGAGAACTGATGGCTGGCATGGCTCGTAGCACGCCCCAAAACTTAAATTGGATGCACTCACGCTGTTCTTGGAAAAGAAAGAAAAACAAACATAAAAGGGAAAACAAGTAATAATAAGCTGAATGGAAAAATACACATAAATAGAAATGAAAAAGTAAACATTAACAATAAGGAAAAAAAAACGAAAAAAGATATGCTTTGGGGTGCTTCCCATGAGCGCTAAGTTTAACGTCTTCAGCCAGACGGTGCATTCTCTCAACTTTAGTCTTTTGGCAGGGAGTACTTAAAGTTCACTTCATGTGGCTCAATTGCTCTTGGTGGTGTTGCACATTCATCATGACTCAATCCTTTCAATGTATTTAAATGTGATTTCTTCTTATCACCCAATCTTGGATGCATAGGATAGACTTTAGGGAGGTGCATAGCTTCCAAGATGTTATTAGGGACAGTTTCTAATGCAAGCTCAATATTCGATCTTTTGAAGCTATGGGTGAGGGCGGCCTCCAATGGATCAGTGTGATGGACCTGAAAAACTTGCTTGACAGCACTTTGCATCATATATTCATTAAAACATTCATCATCATTATCATCTTGAGGTAATTTCATTGCATCAAATATCTTAAATTCTATTGTCTCTCCATTTACCGTCATACTTACAATACCCTTTTTCACATTAATTATTGTATCAGCAGTTCTCATAAAGGGTCTTCCTAAGATAATGGGCAGAGGTAATGGCATAGGGCATTCTTTCATATTTAATACAATGAAGTCAGTAGGCAAAATAAACTCACCTACCTTGACTAGGACATCTTCAAGTATACCTCTAGGTCTTTTGATGCTTCTATCTGCCAATTGCAAAGTGATGGAGGTTGGTTGAAGCTCCCCCAAACCTAGCTTTTCAACTACTGTGTATGGTAGAAAATTGACACTTGCTCCTAAATCTAGTAATGCTCGCTCAAACAACTGATCACCTATCCTACAGGGAATAGTAAAACTACCCGGATCTTTTAGTTTTGGTGGTAGTTTTCTTAGCAATACCGCACTTACCTCTTCAGTTAGAGCCACTGTTTTATGTTCTTAAAACTTTCTTTTATTAGTGCAACAATCTTTTAAAAATTTAGCATAAGCAGGAATTTGTTTAATTGCATCTAATAAGGGAATGCTAATTTCTACTTTTCTCAAAGTTTCAAAAATATCAAGCAATTTATCTTTCTTTGGCGTTACTAACCTATGAGGGAAGGGTGGTGCATTCCACTTCTTTACTTCACTTACCTTGGATGTGGATGGCTTAGCTTGAGATGCTTGAGCTGGCTCATTAACTCCTATAATCTTACCATTTTGGAGAGTTGTAACGGTTTTTAGCTGCTGATGTCCTCTTGGATTTGGTAGTGTTTGTGCAAGAAGTTCACCTTGCTTTCTTTCACTTAGCTCCTTAGCCATTTTCCCCATTTGTTCTTCTAGCCTTTGAGTGGTTTGTTTTTGGTGATCTAATGAAGTCATCAATGTTGTCATTAGTTGCTATTGTTGAGTGGCTAATTGCTTTACAAGACTTTCTAGATCATCCTTCTTGGGTTCTGGAACTGGTTGGGTTACTTTATGGAAGTTCCTTTGTTGCCCTTGAAGGTTCAAGGTGTTTTGATTATTGCTCCATGAGAGGTTGGGGTGGTCTCGCCATCCAGGGTTGTATGTATTTGCATATGCACTGTTCAGTCCCACATAGTTTGCTTGCTCGGGATCTGTAGATGAATACAAATGGCAGGTCTTAGTAATGTGATCAAATTGAGAACATAAAGCACATACCTGGCTTTGTGTAGCTTGTGGTCGAGGAGAGATGGTTTGAGTAGACATGGCTTTTACAATCATATCTAGCCTCATATCTAGCTTCCTCTCCGAAGCAGCTATTTGGGCAGAGGGTCTACCATTCAAAGTAACCTCATATATACCTTTGCTCTTGACTCCTTGTCTACCTCTAGAGGAGAATTGTTGGGTATGCTCACTCAATGCCTCAAACAGCTCAATGGCTTCTTCACTGCTCTTCTCCATCAGCACACCTCCACAACCAGAATCAGCAATACCTTTATTCATGTCATTTAGACCTTTATAAAAGGCTAGTACCAGCTCATCTTGAGGTAGGTTATGGTGTGGGCATTTGAGTAGTAGCTCATTGAAGTGTCCCCATGCCTCAAAGAACAGATCTTCACCCCTTTGTTGAAAGGATTGGATCTCTTTCCTCATTTGCCTCGTCTTTTGGGCTGGGAAGAACTTCCTTAGGAATTTGCCAGCCAACTCCTCCCAAGTGTGGATTGATACTGCAGGCAAATAATTGTACCATAGCTTAGCATTATCTTTTAAGGAGAAGGGAAATAGAATTAACCTTATTCCTTCTTGGTCTAGGCCCTGAATGTGCTAGAATTTGCAGAGATCAAAGAATTCCCGAAGGTGCAAGTGTGGATCCTTTGCCGGTGTACCCCTAAAGTGAGTCAAAGCATTGAGTATCTGCGGGGATATGTAATAGTTGCCCTCTGCTTTAGGTTGATATGTAATGCATGAAGGATGGTTGAGGTTCTATGGGATGAAGGATTGCTTCATCGGTCTTCGTGCAGGTGGTTGCTGGATTTCTAGCTATTCCGCCATTGGTGCTTCTTCCGTGAATTCCTCTTCTCCCTCCTCAAAGTTGTCTCTAAGATTTTGTCGGATGGTCCCCTCAAGCTCGGGATCAAGGGGAAAGACTATTGGATGTCGAGATCGAAGTCCGTTCATGAATTAGGTAAAACAGCTTCAGTGCAGTAGTTCAACACTGCTGCTCGGGTAGCTCTCTGCCCTAATTGCACTCGATCGCACAGAAGGTTGAGATCGATCGCAAGCATTACAGAACCACTGATTAGGGCTTGATGTACCTGAAACGAAAAATAAATTGATTAGGGTTTGATGAAAAGTAAAAATAAATATGGTAAAAAAAATAATAACGATGATTAAACTAAACAAAATTAATTCTAAAAAAGAGATTTAGCAAAATCCCCGGCAACGGTGCCAAAAACTTGTTGGACGTTAATATACCTAAATTAATAAGTAGATAATCGTACTAGTTTAACTTGCAAGTGCACAAGGTCAATAGTGTAGTACAGTGTGCGAAAGCAAGGTCATCTCCACAGGGAATGGTAAAGTTCGGTTTTAGAATTAATTTCTTTAAAGTAAAAAGAAATAAATAACTGTGAATGTGATTTGATAATAATAAAGACATAGGGCTTTGATATCCACCACTTGTCATACTTTCCCAATTGTATAATGTATCAGTGCACTAGCCTTATCATGCATACCTACTGGTTGCCAACCTAAGGGCATGGTATCTACTCCTTAAGCTATTGATTTCCCTAAGCAATGAGTTAGGCATGGTATCTACTCTAACTTTTTTCTTCCTTAAGGGATTCAGCATGGTATCTGCTTGAGTTGTTCCTTAAGAAAGCATAAGTACTATGGAAATTGACAACCACATGAGACCTAGGGCATGGTATCTACTCCCGGTTTCCCATGTTGATTAACCCGGGTATCCGGATAAGATATCCCTTGTTACTAATGTTAGACCCAGGACTCGGTCATCCAAATTGATCTAACTAACCAATCCATACCATATGCATACGTTGGCCATACACATACATATAAGGAATTTAAATAAGCACAGGCATTAATCAAGTTAAGCAACATAATAAAGGCTATCGGCAAAGATTTATCAATGAATAAATAAATATATGAGAAAGCATAACTAGGGCTTCAATCGAGCCCTATAAGAAAGTTAGTTACATATGTTGTCTAAAATAAACATCATATATAAACTAAACATAAGGAGAAGAATAAACCTGAGAGAAGAGGCGTCAATTCTCTCCCAAAGCTTACAACTCCAAGTGGAAGATAAGAGAAGTGTTCTCTAAGTTGTGATGTGCTGTGTGTGCTTTACAGGTGTATTTATAGGGCTTGAGAAGTCCTAGAAGGTGCAGGAAACCCTAAACTTCCTAAACTGTAAAAATTCTCTTATTTCCAAAATAGGGTTCTGCAGTTTACTATTCACGCCCGTACATGTGCGCTCGATCGCACGCGTCTTGCACTTGATTCTTCTTGTGTGCGAACGATTGCATATGCGCTCGATCGCATGCAGTAGTGCGATCGATCGCACTTTGACCAGAGGCTACTCCAGGAATTCCCAGTTTCTTCTTTTAAGTGCCAAAGCTGCTTCTTTTCTTCCAAAACCCTATAAACACATGTAAAACACAGAAATGAAGTAAAATGGACTAAAATAACATAACTAAGGACGTAATAAATGTAAATAAGGGGGCTTAAATATGAATATTTAAGCACCTATCAGTCCTCAATGATAAAGGACAAGAGGAAGGACTCTGGCTGCTCCTCCATCTAGGTGTCCTCAGGAGGGGACTCATCACAACAATGAAGAGCAGCAGCTATATCAACAGAGGTCATATCAATATACTTGCCCTGGACCGATGAAGACAAGATCCCCTGCCTGTTGCAGTCGAATGATAGGTTCTCGTAGAACTGAACCACAAATCGGGTGTATGCAATAGAACAAATAGGCTTAAACAGCCTCTTCAAACCCTGGTGCTTGAATTCTTGGACTGCCCATTGAGTGGCTTCCAAGTTCTTGAAGTTAGTGTCTATGTTGAATGTAGTTTCGAACAAGATCTCTCGTTGTTCGAAATTGGGCCAGGATGACTGGGCACGGCTGCTCGAGGCACGGGAGGTGGAGGTTGTCTATTTAGGGATGTTGGATGAGGTTTCTGTAAGATTTGCGCTCGATCACAATCTACTCTACGCTCGATCACAGACTCATTGCGCTCGAGCGCACTGGGTCAGGTAATCTATCAAACAGGTTGTGGGCGACAATAGTTTTGAAGCTGTGAGCAGCACCATACAAAGTCTCAACCTCCTGTAAAATGACTAGATACAACCCAAGAACATATGAGAGAATATATATATATATATATATAAATTTTTTAAAAATAACAAATAAATCAAAGAATATTCGAAAATGGGATGATATGAGAAATTAAGGGTAAAATGGGCATGAGTGATTACCTGGTGTGCACGTAGGTGTGACCGGTGGTGAAGGGGGGGTCTGGACGGTGTTGTGGTGGTGATGTGGTGGTGATGGGCGGTGAGAGATTGGGTGGTGAGAGTTTGAGTGTCGCGCGAGACTAAGAGAGCAGTGAGAGAGAGAGTGCGAGAGTGAAAGTGTTAGAGTGAAAATGTAAGGATGTAACAAAAAAAATGAATAAAAACTAGCACGTGACTCTTTGCCCCGAGTGTGCTCGATCACATTGTGAAGTGCGCAGGTGTGTGCGTTGGTGTGATATGCTCACGCGTAATTAAGCACATAGCAAGGTTGTGGTCGAGCACACTGTGTAGTGTGCTCGATTGCAAGGGTAGAAAGTGCTGACAACTAAAAAAAAAGGACTAAAAAAATTAAAAATAATGAACTAATTAGCAAAAATAAAATTGTACCGTACTCAGTGGCCTCAGTACTACTGACCCCAATAAAGGCGTTTGAGCTATAAGTTTATCAAAGTATGGACTGCTCAAACAGTCTTTATAGTTACTGCAGTGTTAGTCTTTTAGGAAGGAGTACTTAAAGTCCACTACATGTGGCTCAAGTGCTCTTGGTGTTACTGCATAGTCATCACGCTTCAATTTGCCCAGCTCATGCAAATGTAACTTGGTATTTGTCTAAGGATTAAACAGATGAAGAGTTCAGCATCAGGTCTTGGTTGTGCACCACGGCCCAACCTTGGGCGCCGTGGCCTCCAGCAAGTCCAGGACTCCTCCCCTCTAGGCCGCGCTGCGGCCCAGCCCATCCAAGCTCAGAACGAGGCAGCACGCCCTGTTCCAAGCCACAGCACGAGGCACACCTAACACCTTTGAATCAGCACTTTGAGATGGTGGGTGGGACTTGGTTAAAACGCACAGGATTACTTAGACTCTTCGAGAGCTATGGGTCTTTGGTTCTTGAGATCTAAGGGTTGAGATTGATCTCAAATATTGGATGAGGTGGTCATTACTCTATATAAAAGGTCTTCCAACCACAAGTGAAGACATCACAATCATCATCTCAACACAAATGGGTGAGTGATGGAATAACATGTGAATGTGTGTGAAATAGAACATATGGTGTGTGAGAGTGCAAAGACACTAAACACAGGAGAGACTCATTCAAGAGAGCTTAGTTGTTTAGAGAGAGAGTAGTATAGATTGGGGATTCGAAGGCTTTGTAATTTGAATTTTCTTGGGGAAAATTCTAGGGAAACACTAGTCCTTATCACTTTCTTTTCTCTTCTTTTGTTCTTCAAGAACTTGAGGATTCTTGAGGAGGTGTTGCTGTAATTGTAAGAACTCCATTGATTTAGTGCAGAGAGCTCGAAGGAGCTCACGGGGACATAGGCACATTGCCGAACCTCGACAACAATTGCTTGTGTTCTTTCTTTAATTTGTTTGAATCTTGTTTTGTTTCGGTTTTGTTACAAGTCATTCAAGATTGGGTGTTTGGAAAGATCACAACCTGGGATTCTGCAAGAAGATGATTTTCCAACAGTGGTATCAGAACTTTGGTGAGCGAGTATCAGAGCTGGAACAGAAGATGTTGGAGCAAGACTACAAGAATCAAAGGTCAACTTCTTGGGTGATTCAAGAACAGAGTAGAGATCAATATCTGATCGTGTTCTTGAGGTGATTCAAGAATGGAGTAGAGATATATATCTGATCGTGTTCTTGAGGTGATTCAATAACGGAGTAGAGATCAAGATCTGATCGTGTTCTTGAGGGTGATTCAAGAACAGTATTGAGATCAATCTTTGATCATGTTCTTGAGATTTAGAAGAATTTGGAAAGCAATTGTGGGTGCTGCATAAATTTTGGATTTTCTCCGTAAGATGAGTTCAAACTTCATTGTTGAGAAGTTTGATGGAAATGGAGACTTTTCCCTTTGGAAGCAGAAAATTAAGGCAGTTTTTATGCAACAAAAGGTGGACTTGGCAATTGGAGAAGATGACGCTTTTCTAGCAGGTTTCATGGAGGTCCAGCTAAATGAGAAGAAGAAGATGGCGTACAATACCATCTTTCTGCACATGTCGGATAGTGTGACTAGGGAGTGTGGAGACTCAGAAGATCAAGCTGTCATTTGGAAGAAACTAGATGAGTTGTTTCTTACCAAGACTCTCCCTAATAAGATATATCTTCTGAAACAAATCTTTACTTTTAAAATGGATCCTAATAAATAGTTGCAAGATAATCTTGATGTGTTTAATAAACTAGTTCAGGATTTGGTTAGTTGTAGTATAAAGTTCCCAGATGAATAATTGATTGTTATATTGTTGAATTCTCTTCCTGATTATTTTGAAAGTTTGATTAATGCTATTGAGTATAGAAGAGATACACTAACCAAGGAAATTGTGATCAATGCTATAAAGGCTCATGATTTCAAGGCCAAAATGAGGGAAGTATCAAGTGGGGAAGGGTTGTTCGTTATAGGAAGGCCAGTAACTCGGTATGACAGCAATATACATGGCTACTACCAGGGCAAACCATAAGGTAGACGAGAGAGCCATGGGAGAGCGCACTCCAAACTGAGATTTGGAGGGAAGATATGCTTCTACTGCCATACGGAGGGTCATTTCAAGAAAGATTGTAGGAAGATGATGAGGGATGAGGGAGGAAACCATACCAAGAATGGAGAGGCTTCGGTTGCCAAGGGAGAATAACAAGAAGATGATGTTCTTGTTGTGAGCTCAAATGTGAGCAAGGGGTAAGAAGGTAGCGAAAGATGGATCTTGGATTCTGGGTGCACTTATCATATATTTCCTCACCAAGATTGGTTCAAGAATTTCAAGGAAACCGATAATGGAAAGGTTTTCCTGGGGAATGATACTTCTTACTAAGTGAGGGGCATGGGAGACATCCAGTTGAGGATGTTTGATGGAATGACTAGGCTGCTGAGGAATGTGAGATATCTTCCAGAGTTAAGAAGAAATTTGATCTCATTGGGGCAGCTAGATTACATAGGGTTCACAAACAAGGCAGAGGGAGGAAATATCAAGGTAACCAATGGATCTTTGATAGTGATCAAAGCACCAATGAAGGATGGTCTCTATGAGATGATCGAAGACACGGAGATCAAGGATCAAGCAGCAAGCTTGATGGCTGAGATGGATAAGGCAGCCCTTTAGCACAATCGCTTGGGACACATGAGTGAAAAGGGCTTGCAAGTTCTTGGCAAGGATGGTCTACTTGATGGTGACAAAGTAGATGAACTTGATTTCTACGAATGTTGTGTTCTTGGGAAGCAACATCGGGTCAGCTTCAACACCGGAGTGCACAAGTCTAAGAGCATTCTTGACTACCTTCATACGGATATTTGGAGGCCAGCAAGAACACCAACACAGGGAGGTAATCTTTACTTTCTGTCTTTAATTGATGATTATTCAAGAAAGGTTTTGGATTTATTTGCTTAAAAATAAATCAGATGCTTTGAATAAATTAGTGGTGTGGAAAAAGCTGGAGGAAACTCAA
Source organism: Bretschneidera sinensis (assembly GCA_023935145.1). Lineage (NCBI taxonomy): Eukaryota > Viridiplantae > Streptophyta > Magnoliopsida > Brassicales > Akaniaceae > Bretschneidera > Bretschneidera sinensis. The sequence goes on from CM043702.1 coordinate 92,457,330, forward strand.
ATGGGCAGGGTAGTTAAGATGTGAAGAACTAATAATGGCTTAGAATTTTTTAACAAGGAACTTGATTAATTCTATAGATTAAATGGGATTCTAAGACATAGAACAGTTGTGAAAATGTCTCAGCAAAATGGAGTTGCTGAGAGGATGAATAAAACCCTTAGGGAAAAGTTTAGGTGCATGATTATAGGATCCGGATTACCCAAATGTTTTTGGGGGGAAATGGTGTCTACTGCTACGTATTTGGTTAATAGATCACCCTCTAGAGCTTTAGAGCTCAAGACTCCCGAGGAGATGTTGAGTGGAAAACCTCCTGAGTTGAACAACCTTAGGACTTTTAGGTGTGCTGCGTATGCACATCAAAAGGATGATAAACTTAGCCCAAGGTCTAGAAAGTTTGTGTTTCTAGGATATGGGGAAGGGGCTAAGGGGTATAGGTTGTGTTCTTAGAGCAAAAAGGATTTAAACTCATAATAAGTAGGGATGTCATTTTTAATGAGCATATATTTCCCTATTTGGAGAAAACTAACCCTGCAGGGGATAGTGAGCAAACCATTTCAGTATTTGTGGAGCATAGCATCAAGGAATATTCAGTTCAGGTGGAGGAAGGAAGGCAAGAGGGTTCGGACTAGGTAGAGCCCATTGATGAAAGCCAAGCTTAGGACATTCGAGAGGAGGCTGAACTAGAAGGGGATGATGCAGCAAGTCAGAATGACTATCAGCTCACAAGAGACTAGGAAAGAAGGCTGGTCAGACCACCTTTGAGATATAGTTTTGTGGCTATGAATGCAGTAGCTCCTTGGATAGAAGAAGGGATAAGTGAACCAGAGACATACATTGATGCTATGGGATGTAAGGATTCATCAAGATGGAAGCTGGCTATGCAGGAAGAAATGGATTCTTTGAGGAAGAACAATTCTTGGGAATTGGTGCACATTCTAAGAAAACAGAGAGTTGTGGATCGTAAGTGCACTTATAAGATCAAAGAAGGGAACCCTCTAGGGGATGAAGTCCAGAACAAGGCTAAGTTGGTGGCAAAGGGGTTCACGCAAATAGAAGGCATAGATTTCATAGAAACCTTCTCACTTAGACGCAAGGTGGAGGAAGTGGTGATTATCCTCATCTATGTCGATGACATGCTGTTAGTTAGGAACAACAGGGAGAGGATGGAAAGGTTGACATCTCAACTCAGTGAGGAGTTTGAGAGGAAGGACCTTGGTCTTACACAAAAGATCCTTGAGATGAGAAGAATTCGAGAAAGGGAGAGAAACAAGTTGAAGGTTTCTCAGTCTTCAGACATAGAAAAGGTATTGTACAAGTTTTCTATGGAAGATGGTAAACCAGTGAAGATTCCCTTTGCTGGTCATTTCAAATTCTCTAGCGAACAATGTCCTGGAACGGATAAGGAGAAGAAGGAAATAGAAAAGGTCCCTTACTCTAGTGCGGTTGGATCAGTCATGATCATGATGGTAAGCACTAAACCCGACATTTCTCAGGCAATTAGTGTTCTCAGCAGATTTGTGAGTAATCCCGGAAAAGAGCTTTGGCTTGGGATGAAGTGGTTGCTGAGGTACATGAAGGCTTAGTTACAGCCGGTGGTAGCACTCTCAATAACCGAAGCTGAGTACATAGCAACAACGGAAGCCATTAAGGAGGCTATGTGGTGCAAAGGGTTGTTAGAAGAGTTGAAGGTACAAAAATAGCAGGTGGTGGTGTCTTCGGATAGCCAAAGTGCGTTGCATTTGTGCAAGAATCTGATGTTCCATGAGAGGACAAAGCATATGGATGTTCGGTACCATTTCATTCGGGAAAATGTTACGGAATGATGCATTCATGTGGATAAGGTGGCCACAGAAGAAAATCCTGTAGATTTAGGTACTAAAGTTGTACCTTTAAGTAAGTTCAATCATCACCTTGGACTTCTTAGGATTGAAGTCGGTTGATATGGTGACTCAAGTTGAGTTTGGATCCTGAATTCTCTGCATAATGGGTTTGGGACAAAGGTAGAGATTGTAGGTATTTTTCTAAGGATTAAACAGATGAAGAGTTCAGCATCAAGTCCTGGCTATGCGCCGCGGCCCAGACTTGGGTGCCGTGGCCTCCAGTAAGTTCAAGACTCCACCCCTCCAGGCCGCGCCACGGCCCAGCCCATCCAAGCCTCAGCACGAAGCACTGAGCCTTAACACACCCTATTCCAAGCCTCAGCACGAGGCACACCTGACACCTTTAAATCAGCGCTCTAAGATGGTGCATGGGACTTGGTTAAAACGCACAGGATTACTTAGACTCTTAGAGAGCTATTGGTCTTTGGTTCTTGAGATCTAAAGGTTAAGATTGATCTCAAAGATTGGATGAGGTGGTCATTGCTCTATATAATGGGTCTTTTAACAACAAGTGAAGACATCACAATCATCATCTCAATAGAAACAGGTGAGTGATGGGAATGACATGTGAATGTGTGTGAAATAGAACACATGGTGTGTGAGAGTGCAAAAACACTAAACACAGGAGAGACTCATTAAAGAGAGGCTGGTTGTTTAGAGAGAGAGTAGTATAGATTGGAGATTCAATGACTTTGTAATTAGAATTTTCTTGGGGAAAATTCCAGGGAAACACTTGTCCTTACCACTTTCTTTTCTCTTCTTTCATTCTTCAAGAACTTAAGGATTCTTGAAGAGGTGTTGCTGTAATTGTAAGAACTCCATTGATTTAGTGCAGAGAGCTCGGAGGAGCTCACGGGGACGTAGGCACATTGCTGAACCTTGACAACAATTGCTTGTGTTCTTTCTTTGATTGGTTTGATTCCTGTTTTTTTCGATTTTATTACAAGTCGTTCAAGACTTGGGTGTTTGGAAAGATCACAACCTGGGATTCCACAAGAAGGTGATTTTCCAACACAACTGCCTCTTATCACCCGATCTGTGATGTATTAGAGAGACTTCAGGGAGGTGCACAGCTTCAAAGATTTCATTAGAAAAATCTTCAAATGTAGGCTCAATATCCGATCTTTTAAAATGATGGTTTATGGTGGTCTTCAACGGATTAATGTGCTGGACCTGAAACACTTGCTCAGCAACACCTTTCATCAAGCATACATTAGAACATTCTATATCATCTTCGGGTGAATTTAATGCATCAAATATTTTGAATTCTATCACCTCACCATTTACCTTCATAGTGACAATACCCTTTTTCACACAAATATTTTTATCAGCAATTATCATAAAGGGTCTTCCTAAGATTACGGGCAAAGGTAATGGCACAGGACATTCTTTCATATCTAATACAATAAAATCAGCAGGTAAAATAAATTTACCTACCTTCACCAAGACATCCTCAAGAATACCTCTTGGTTGTTTGATGCTTCTGTCTACCAGTTGCAAGGTGATGGAAGTTGGTTGAAGCTCCCCCAACCCTAGTGTCTTGAATACAGTGTATGGCAGCAAATTTACACTTGCCTTTAGATCCAATAATGCATGCTCAGAAAGCTGGTCACCTATCCTACAGGGAATGGTAAAACTACCTGGATCTTTTAACTTTGGTGGTAGTTTCCTTAACAACAATGCGCTTACCTCTTCAGTCAAAGTCACTATTTCATACTCCTGAAATTTCCTTTTGTTAGTGCAACAATGTTTTTAAAAATTAGCATAAGCAGGAATTTGTCGAATTGCATCTAATAAAGGAATATTTTTCTCTACTTTTCTCAAAATTTCAAAAATATCTAGCAATTTATTCTTTTTCTGTGGCTTTACTAACCTTTGAGGGAAGGGTGGTGCATTCCACTTCTCCATTTCACTTACCTTTGATGTGGATGTTTTATTTGGAGATGCTTGTGTAGGCTCATCAGTGCCTATGATCTTACTATTTCTGAGAGTTGTCATGGCATTCAATTGCTGATGTCCTCTTAGATTAGGTATTGCTTGGGCTAGAAGTTCACCCTGTTTTCTTCCACTCAGCTCCTTAGCCAATTACCCCACTTGTACCTCTAGTCTTTGAATGACTTGCTCGTGCTTTGCAATTGTTTATCTTTGCTCAGTCCGAAATTGTCTTTCCTTTGCCATAAATTGATCTTGTGAAGTCATCAGTTGCTATTGTTAAGTGGCTAATTGCCTCACAAGACTCTCTAGGTCAATTTTCCTTGATTCCAAAACTGGTTGGGCTGCTTGTTGGGAGTTCCTTTGCTGCCCTTGAAGGTTCAAGGCATTCTGATTGTTGCTCCAAGAGAAGTTGGGGTTGTTTCACCATCCAGGATTGTAGGTGTTTGCATATGGATTGTTCTTTGGCAGGCAGTTGTTTGGTCCCACATAATTCGCTTGCTCTGAATCTGCAGATGACTATAAAGGACATGTCTCAATATTATGATCAAAATGAGAATATACAGCACATACCTATGAGTGGTGTAGCTGGTGGACTAGGTGAGGCGTTCTGAGCAGTCATGGTTTTAACAAGCAAATCTAGCTTCCTCTCCATAGCAGCTATCTGATTAGAGGATCCACCATTTAGAGTCACCTCATACATACCTTTGCTCTTAACTCCTTGTCTACCTCTAGAGAAGAATGCTGGGTGTGCTCACTTAATGTCTTAAACAGCTCCATGGTTTCTTCACTGCTCTTTTCCATCAGCACATCTCCATAACCTGAATCCACAATACTTTTATTAGTATCACTCAAACCTTCATAGAAAGCTTGTACCCGTTCATCTTGAGGAAGATTGTGATGTGGGCATTTGAGTTACAGTTTTGTTGAAATGTCCCCATGCCTCAAAGAACAGGTCTCCAATCTTTCTGTTGGAAAGATTGAATCTCCTTCCTTATTTGTCTTGTCTTTTGAGCTGGGAAAAACTTCCTTAGGAACTTACTGGCCAACTCTTCCCAAGTGTGGATAGAAACAACAGGCAATGAATTGTACCATATTTTAGCATTATCTTTTAATGAAAATGGGTAAAAGAATTTAACCTGATTCCCTCTTGGTCTAGGCCCCAGATATGCTGGAACTTGTAGAGATCAAAGAACTCCCAAAGATACAAATGGTGGGTCCTCAGCAGGTGTCCCCTAAAATGAGTCAATGCATTGAGTATCTGCGGAGATATGTAATAATTTCCTTCCACCTCTGGTTGATAAGCAATGCATGATGGCTGGTCGAGGTTCCGTGGGATGAAGGATTGCTTCATCTGTCTTCACTCAGGTGGCGGTTGGTTTTCTAGCTGTTCCGCCATTGGTGCTTCTCCCTCGAATTCTTCTTCTACCTCCTCAACATTGTCTCTAAGCCTTTGTCGAATGGTCCACTTAAGCTTTGTATCGAGGGGAAAAAAAGTGGGGATTCCTGGATTAAATTCCTTGCATGAATTAGCAAAACTGCTTCAGTGCAGCAGTTTCCGTATTGCTGCTCGGGTACTCTCTACCTCAAGTGCGCTCGATCACATTGCCATAGATTATTCTGTTGCAGTACCTGAAACAGAACAACAGAAAACGGAAAGAAAATAATTAATTAGATTTTGATGAAACAGAATAAAATAAAACGAAAAAATAAACTGAACGAAAAATAATTCTAAAAAGAAATTTAGTGCAATCCCCGTAACAGCGCCAAAAACTTGTTGTGCAAAAAATCTACCTAATTTAATAGGCAAATATTTGAACAGTTTTACTTGCAAGTGCACAATGTCAATAGTAGTATAGTGTGCAAATGCGAGATCATCTCTATAGGGATTGGTGAATTTCACTTTAGAATTAGTTTCGCAATACAAAATGAATAGAAATAAACATTGAGTCTGAATTAATAACAATAAAAATGTAGGGACTTGATATCCACCACCATTCATGCTACCACAATAAAAACAATATGCCAATGCTTTAATTATGTTATGAATACCTAATGTTTGTCAACCTAATGGCTTAGTCCGCTCCTAAAGCTATTGATTTCCCTAAGCAACGAGTTAGGGTACGGTGTATACTCTAACTCTTTTCTTTCTTAAGGGATTCAACATGGTGTATACTGAGTTGTTCTTGAAGAGAGCATAGGATTTGTGGAAATCGATAACCACACGAGACCTAGGGCATGGTGTATACTCCTGGTTTCCCATGTTGATTAACCTAAGAACCCGGTGTGGATTTCTTTTGTTACTATTGTTAAACCCAAGACTCGATCATCCAAATTGATTCAACTAACTAATCCATACAACATGCATACGTTAATCAAACAAACACATATATGGAATTTAAATAAAAACAGGCATTAATCAAGTTAAGAATCACAGCATAAATATTTCAAAGGCGCAAATACTGAATTATTGAATAAACATGATTAGGGCTTCAATCAAGCCCTTACTAAGAGGTTAGTTTCATATGATTGTTATGCTAGACATCTTCATAAGATAAAATAAAGGAAAGAAGAAACCCAGAGAAGAGTCGTCAATTCGTCTCCCAAAGCTCAAAACGGAAAAGAAGAGTAAAAGTAAAAGTTGTTGTTTTTGTGTATTACATGCCTATTTATAAGGTTCTAAGGACACCTCGAAACCCTAATTTCTAAAACAAGACCCGAACTATTCATTCCAAAACTAGCTTTGTTGTTTTACTACACGTGTGCGCTTGATCTAATGCTTTTGCCCTCAAGCCTTCTATGTGTGCGCAAGAGTGCTTGTGTGCTCGATCACACTTTCCTGTGCTAGATCGCACTTGGATGCTTCCGGGTCTTCCATATATATAACACCTTATAGAATGGCACCAGTTGAGTTGAGAGAGTTGAAAGTTCAGCTTCAGGAGTTGCTAGATAAATAGTTTATTCGACCTAGTATGTCACGTTAGGGAGCCCCTATGTTGTTTGTCAAGAAGAAGGATGGGGACGATGAAGTTGTGTATTGATTATAGGCAGTTGAATAAGATCACCATCAAGAATAGATATCCTTTGCCTATGATAGATGATATATTAGAGCAATTACAATAAGGTATGGTGTTTTCTAAGATAAACCTGAGATTGGGTTATCTTAAGTTGAGGATAAAAGAGGGGGACGTGCCTAATACTGCTTTTTAGGACACATTATGGCCATCATGAGTTCCTTGTGATGCCATATGGATTAACTAATGCTCCTGCAACATTTATGGATCTAATGAATCGGGTGTTTTAAACCGTTATTGGATAGATTTGTGATTGTATTTATTGATGATATTCTGGTATGTTCCAAGAATGAAGAGGACCATATGCACGTTTAGAGATAGTGTTGAAAAATTCTGCGAAGAGAGAAATTATGTGCAAAGTTTTTTATGTGTGAGTTTTGGTTAAGTAAAATATCTTTCTTGGGGTATGTTGTGTTAGGAGATGGGATAGCAGTTGACCCATAGAAAGTATAGGCAATGTTGAATTGGAAAGACCCACTAGTGTAACTGAAATTAGAAGCTTTTTGGGGTTGGTTGGTTATTATAGGAGGTTTATCCATTATTTTTCTATGATTATTGGACTATTGAGTAGATTAACCAGGAAGGAAGTGAAGTTTAGGTGGTCAGAAGAATGTGAGAGGAGTTTCCAACTGATGAAGAGAAATTGACTACTACTCTGGTATTAGTGCTTCTTTTTGGTGATGAAGGATTTGTGGTATATAGTGATGTGTCACATCAGGGGTTAGGATATGTGTTAATGCAACATGGGAGAGTTATAGCATATGCTTCTAAGTAATTGAAGAACTATGGGAAGAAATACCCGACTCATGATTTAGAATTGACTGCCATAATTTTTACTTTGAAGATTTGGAGACATCATCTGTATGGAGCCACTTGTGAAAGTTTTATTGATCAATCGAGTTTGATGCATTTACCTACCCAGAAAGAGTTGAATTAAAGGGCAGAGGAGGTGGATGGACTTGATTAGTGATTATGATTGTACAATTCATTATCATTCAGGGAAAGCTAATTTAGTTGCTGATGCATTGAGTAGAAAGTCTATAGGGAGATTAGCTGCTATTGGGAGTCATGATACTAGCTTGATGATAAGAATTAAGAAAAATGAGGATGCAGTTGAGTGTCAGTGATAGAGGAGTATTTATGGAAAATATGGTGGTACAATCTCCTATTATTGATCGCTTGTTACAGATGCAAAATAGAGATGAAGGGATAGAGAATATCAAACAAGAATTATTAGTGGGAAGCCGACTGGGTTTAGAATTAGAGAAGATGGAATGGTGATATTGGAACATAGATTTTATGTTCCTAATGATGTTGAGATGAGAAAGGAAATACTAAGAGAGACTCATGATTTTGTGTATTCTATGAACCCGGAGTAATAATAAGATGTACAGGGGGTTGATATAGAATTATTGGTGGTCAGGGATGAAGAATGATGTAGCGGAGTATATTTTTATATGTTTGACTTGTCAACAAGTGAAGTCCGAGAATAGACATCCAGTAGGTTTATTACAACCTCTTCCAATACTTTGATGGCCATGGGAGAATGTGAGCTTAGATTTTGTTTCTGGTTTTTTCTGTACCCAGAGAGATCATGATGTTGTATGGGTTATAGCAGATAAACTTTCTAAGTCTTCGCATTTCCTTCCTATTAAAACCTACTCGTAGTCCTAAAAAGTTGACTGAATTGGTATGTAGTGGAGATTGTAAGATTACGTGGAATACATTTGAGCATTGTATCAGATAGAGATTCTAGATTTACTTCTAGATTTTGGAGGGGTTTTATAGAAGCTATGGGTACGGAATTTCAGTTTAGTACAGATTTTCATCCAAAAATTGATGGGAAGATAGAGAGAAGCATCATAATGCTAGGAAGATATGTTGTGGACAAGTGTATTGAGTTTCTCAGTGAGCTAGGATGCTTATTTACCTTTGATCGAGTTTGCATACAATAATCAGTATCAAACTAGTATTGGAATGTCACCCATTGAGGCTTTATATGGTAGAAGGTGTAGAACTCCAGTATTGTAATACTCGTATTCGTGAATTAAGGGTAAAGAAGTAATTTGATAAATACGTCATGAAATTTAAATAATATATTTATGCGAAGGATTAGTATAGAATAAAATAATTCTTAAAAAAATGAATAGTAAAATATAAATAGTAAAAAAAAATTTGGATGTGAAACGTCCAGGTCCCAAAAGAAGGAAAGAAGAAAATATATAAATATATATATTAAAATATTATTTTAAAAAGAAAAAGTTAAAAAAAAAATTCAAAGTCAAAGAAAGGTGGCAGCCTTGCTGCCAAGTAAATTTTAGGTGGGAGAGAGTTCTCCACATTTTTGAAACGTTGAGGATTTTTAAAAGGCTTGCAATTTTGGTGGAGGGGGCAGCTGAAGCAACTTTGCCTATATATATAAGTTGTATACTGAAAGATTTCAATCGTTCAGTTTCTTTCCTTCAAATTCTTATTTTCTCACAACACTTAAGCCCAAAGAAAAGTAAAAAGAGGTAAAATTTTGAATGAGTTTTCTGAAGAATTTCATAGAGGATCATGATAAGCTATCAGTATTATGAGGTAATAACATAATATTTATTTTTGAATTTTTAGTATATATGAAATTCCCGGAGCTCAAAGTGGGAATTTTCATAGGGAGTTGTTTTCGATGAATTTAATAAATAATTAGAAATTTAATACAAATATTATGTCAGGTGTTGACTACCTACAACTGGATAAATTTCTGAAAAAAATCAGGAAAGGACAATAAGGTGACCCACGGGTAGCTTTAAGTACTACAAGGTGAGTTGGATTACTTTAAATAGTCTAAATAAAAAAAATCAATTTATTTGGTGATAAAATGAAATTTAATTATTAAAGTATGCTTGGGTGATAGATGAAAAAAATTGATTTATGAGTATGATAGGATATTTGGACATTTAGAAATATTTCTCGGTGAGAAATAAAATTTTTGGAAATCATAAGTTTATTTCAGAATAAAAGCAATAAATAAATTATTGATGAGATATATTGATGTTTAATACGAATTATGATGAAATGAATTTTAGTGGATATTGGTAAGTTTTGATGGACAAATTGATGTGATTTGAGATGAATTTTAGTGGATCTTGATAAGTTTTGATGGATGAGTTGATGTGATTTGAGACAAAATTTTAGTGGATCTTGACAAACCTGGATGGGATAATTTGATATGATTTGGGATGAGAGGAAATTTGTAGACCTTTTGTTATATAAATTTGAGAAAAATCAGGATAGGACAATTTAAGTGTTTTAAATTTATATGTTGTTTTTATATTGCTATTTATATGAATATTTCATATAATTGCTCATATACATATGCATTAAATAAGAAATAAAAGAACCAGGAAGGCAACCGGTCTAATGAAATAACCGTGACAGCCGGTATATGCTGGAAATAAAAGTAAATACCGTGACAGCCGGTATATGCTGGAAATAAAAGTGACACCGTGACTGCCGGTATATGCTGGAAATAAAATTGACACCGTGACAGCGGGTATGTGCTGGAAATAAAAGAGAAACCGTGCCAGCCGGTATATGCTGAGAAAATTCTGTGGCAACTGAGACTAAGTTGCAAAGTAAAGAACCAGGAGAGATCCGGTCTGAGAAAATACAATCTGTCGACAGGTGGGAACGTTCCCATCATAATTATTCATGCATTTGCATCTGTTTTAATTATTGCTGCATGATTGAAATGCTGAGGTGTGATTTACCATCGTGAAAATATTATAGATGATTGAGTCTCACAGAAAGAGATAGTTATGATGAAAATATTATTGAAAAGCTGAGATGTGGTATATTGCCGTGTATGATGGCTGAGTCTCATAAAAAGAGACAATTATGATGATGAGATTATTGAAATGCTGAGATGTGGCATATTATTATGAATTTAATTATAGATGGTTGAGTCTCATAGAAAGAAGACAGTATGGTGATAAGACTTATCTAAATGGTAGACTTTATGATGTGAACCTCATTACGAGGTAATTATGAGTTAACTGATGGTCTTAAGGTGGACCAATAATTGCGAAGAAGATATTGATTGAGAATGAATCTTATGTCATGTGTAATGATAGTAGAAAGTTTTATCAGGTTATGTGAAAAATAAAAGATTAAATATTAAAGGACTATTTATGGAATTTGGAATACTTTTAGTAAATTTAATTCACTGAGCTTGTGAAGCTCACTCCTCATTGTACAATGATTTTCAGGTAGCAGGCTTGACAAATAGTTTGGTGAGTTGAGGTTCAGAAGAAATCATTTTTGTAAGCCGCGTACGTGACATCACCCTCAGACTAATGAGAAAATTAAAATGAAAAATTTATTTGTAAATTTTCATGCATTTTATGTTGTATAGAATGTTTTAATATTGGGTTGATGTAAATTTCTTTTGGTGTTATTTATTTTTATTGTTGCATATATGTGTCGTGCTGAGATTTCAAAATGCGATGACACCGTTTCGGGGGGTGGCCAACCCGGGATGGGTTGTTACAATTTTGGTATCAGAGCATTAGGTTTTAGGGATTCTGTAAACTGCAGAAAAAGTAAGAAAGTGAAGGATTAAAGTAAATTATAATGAACAGTCTGAGGATGATACGTGGACGCGCTAGAGTTAGAGTTAGAATTATTGATTTGAGAGGGCGTGGTAGGCCCATAATCTTTTTGATAAGTCAAGGTTGAGTCTGAATATGTGGTTCCTAGAAGGGAACGTGTTGATAATATGATTGATCTTAGTAATATAATTGAGGTATGAGAGAATCTGAAGTTGAAAGAGATGAGCTAAGATAAGCTCTTACTCATGCTTTTGAGAAAATGAATGTAATAGATGATCGAGTGGATAACTTATAGCATAGACTTGATAAATAGACTAGAGCAGTGCCTGATGTTGTTAATCCAGTAATGGTAGACACTAAAAAGGGGGGAAAAATGGATTTATGCATAAGATGCAGGGAGGTATAATTAAGCTAAATGCTTTGTTGTTTAAAGGATCTATGTATCCTTTTACGCTTAAGTTTCGGAGAAATGTGTGGAGACATTATTTAGTATTTTATGACAGATGATTGCCTTAACTTCTTTTGAGTTAGAAAGAGACATTTTGGGAATGGTGGAAGGATATTCTTCCCAAGCTAAGTACAAATATTGATAGACTCTTAACTGGAAATAAGTTTAAGGAAGTTTTTCTTGATAGAGATTTTCCTTATATCTCTAGAGCCCAACAAGATAGAGATATTATTTATATGGGGTAAATGTGTTAACTGTGGCTCGGTATGATAGCAGATTTATGGTTTTGTCAATGGTTGTACCAAAAATGGTAGACCTAGAGGAAAAGAAGTGGAAGAGGTTTAGATTTGAAGAAACCCGAATTGGTACCAATATGAATGTACAGGGTGGGAGACCACCCAGAAAAAGGCATTCCTTGTCATAATGAACTGTAGTACGGAGTCAGAGGCAAACAGGATCTGTTGCTTGTGTAGCTCGGATCAATATTGGTGGGGACCCTTAGATTTCGAAGACATGTTACGAGAACTGGGAGTCATGGCAGAGAAAGTAAGTATGCCATCAAGGGAAAGTGGTACTCTGATATAGGGTTAAGGGATAGAAATTTATTATAGATATATTCAAATAAGATATTTATTACAGAATTGTCAAAATTTAAATTGCTTTATGTGTGGAGAAAGTGGACTTGTCAATGTTGGTTGATCTTGATGCAAACCATTCTTTTGCACCAAGTATTCATATGAAGTCTATGGAAGTATGTATTAGTCATTGGATGCAAAATATTTTTGTTGAAGTTCTCACTAGAGATAAAGGGATAATCATAAAGGTTTATAAGGGTTTGTGTGATTTGTATCAGTAATAGAAAATCTGAAGCTGATTAATTATCTTTAAATATAATATATTTTTGGGAAAGAATTGGTTATCATGTCTGGGTTGATTGTTCCAGAAAGAAGGTTGTGTTCTAGATATGGATATGAGGAGTGTAACTTTCAGAGAGAGCATAAAATACTCTGAAACTACCTTATTGTACTCTGACTACTAATAGATGGTTGAAGAAAGGATGTGAGGAGTATTTGACATACATAATGAATTCCAAAAAGGAAAATAGGAAGAAATCTTAGTGATGAAAGAATATTCTAATGTAACTGAGTTGCCTAGGTTGCATCCTAGTAGAGAGATTAAATTTTCTATTGATATGATACCAAGATTATCACATATATTTAATAGCACCCTAAAAAGTGGCAACCACTGGATTAAGAGAGTTGAAAGTTCAAGAGTTGTTAGATAAACAATTTATTCAATTTAAGGTGCTGGTAGGAAGAGCGCATGTAATGGTTTGTGAAAAAAAGAAAGATGGAACAATGAAATTGTGCATAAGCTACAAATAGTTGAATAAGAACAAAGATCTTTTACTCAAGATAAATAAATTGTTTTGAGCAGTGCAAGGAGTGAAAGTATTTTTCTAAGATATATTTGAGATTAGGTTATCACCCATTTGATAATAAAAGAATGAGACGTGTCAAAGACTGCTTTTATGACACGTTATGGTCATAAGTTTCTAGTGATGCCATTTGGGTTGACTAATGTTCTAGAAACATTCATGGACTTGATGAATAGAGTGTTTAAACTATATCTTAATGAATTTATGGTTGTATTTGATTTTTGGATATATTCTAAGGAGGAAGAACAATATGTGAAACATTTGACAGTGTGTTGGAGGTTCTGAGGAAATAAAAAAAATTATATGCAAAGTTTTTTCTAAGAGTGAGTGTTGACTGAATGAAACCATTTTCTTGGAACATGTAACATCGGGAAATGGCATAGCAGATGATCTACGAAAGGTAGAGGCAATGTTAAGATGGGAGAGACCAACTAACATGACTAAGATTAGAATCTTCTTGGGGTTAGTTGGTTATTATAGAAGATTCTTTCAGAAATTTTTTTATAGTAATGCAGTTGAATAGATTAACCAGGAAAAATATGAGATTGTATGGTGAGGCAAGTGTGAGAAAAATTTTCAATTACTAAAGGAGATATTGACTATAGCTCCAGCATTGGTGTTTTCCTTATGGTGATGAAGGATTTGTTGTGTATAATGAAACGGTCATATCAATGATTGGGATATGTGTAACATAGGAAAGTTGTGGGCCATACTTCTAGGCAATTGAAGATTCATGATAGAAATTACCATACTCATGAATTAGAGTTGGTTGTTATAGTATTACTTTAAAGATTGAAGACATCATCTGTATGGAGCCAGTTGCGAGATATTCATGGGTTATGAGAGTTGGACATACTTATCTACCCAAAGAGAGTTGAATTCGAGGTAAAGATGGTATATGAAGTTAATTAGTAACGATGATTGTACAATTCACTATCATCTAGAAAATGCGAAGGTGATAGTTGATACATTGAGTATAAAGTCTACAAGAAAGTTAACTGGTAATGGGAGCCCTGATGTGAAATTGATGAGGGATTTACAGAAATGAGAATAAAGTTGAATATCAGTGGTAGAGGATCATAAATAAAGAATATAGTTGTACAGTCATCCATAGTAAAATGCTTTAGAGATGCAAGGTATAGATGAAGAGATAGAAAAAATTAAGTATGGAGTGCTTACTAGAAAACAATATAAGTTAAAAATTTAAAATGATGGTATCCTGGATAGAAAAAGTGTTTCCAATAACGCAAAGTTGAGAAAAGAGATATGGAAGGAGGGCACATAATGATGTAGATTTGATACAATCAAGTAACAATAAGATGTATACATGATTGAGATAGAATTTTTCTGATGGTCAGGATTTAAGAGGGATGTAGCTAATAGAAAGAATTATTAGAGTATTAGAATATATATTAAGGGCAAAGGTGATAGTTTCTCAGTAAGTTAGGATGCTCACATGTCATCAATTGAAATTGCTGATAATAATCAGTAACAAACTAATATTGGGTTTGGCACCGATTGAGGCATTGTATGGTCGGAGGTGTAGAATTCTTTTATGTTGGGAAGAAATGAAAAAGAAAAATATATCTGGTCTATCAATTATTGAAGCTACCAATTGAGAAGATCAAATTTGTTAGAGAGAACCGTAAAGCAGCCTAGAGTAGACCTCTTGAGTCTCAAGTAGGTGATTGGGTGTGGTGAAAAATATCTCAATGAAAAGATGTATTTAGATTTAAACAGAAGAAGGAAAGTTGAATCGAAGTATATTGGGGCCCTATGAGGTTGTTGAGAAAGTTGGATTAGTTGTGAGTAACCTGAATTTGCATCCAGAATTAAAAAATATATATAATGTATTTCATGTTTCACTTTTAAGAAAGTGTTTACAAGATAATTCGAGCTAAGTTATAGAAATTCAGAAAGATTAGACTTATATACATTTACCAGTGAGAATTTTTGGACAAAGAGAGTAAGTCTTGTGTAACGGAATAATTTCACTAGTGTAAAGTTCGGTGGCAGAATAAGGATGTTGAAGAGATTTCGTGAAAGCGTAAGACAAATATGAAGAGGGATTATTTATATTTGATTCTGGAGTAAAGTAAAGAAATTTCGAGGACGAAATTTTTGTAAGATGGGTAGAATTGTAATACCCGTATTCGTGAATTAAGGGTAAAGAAGTAATTTGATAAATATGTCATGAAATTTAAATAATATATTTATGCGAAGGATTAGTATGGAATAAAATAATTCTTAAAAAAAAGTGAATAGTAAAATATAAATAGTAAATCATGAATAGTGAATAGTAAAAAAAATTTGGACGTGAAACATCCAGGTCCCAGAGGAAGGAAAAGAAGAATATATATATATATATATATATATTAAAATATTATTTTAAAAAGAAAAGTTAAAAAAAAAAATTCAAAGCCAAAGAAAGGTGGTAGCCTTGTTGCCAAGTAAATTTTAGGTGGGAGAGAGTTCTTCACGTTTTTTAAACGTGGAGGATTTTTAAAAGGCTTGCAATTTTGGCGGAGAGGGTGGCTGAAGCAACTTTGCCTATATGTATAAGTTGTATACTGAACGATTTCAATCGTTCAGTTTCTTTCCTTCAAATTCTTATTTTCTCACAACACTTGGAGACCCAAAGAAAGTCAAAAGAGCAAAATTTTGAAGGAGTTTTCTGTGGAATTTCATAAAGGATCATGAGAAGCTATCCGTATAATGAGGTAATAACATAATATTTATTTTTGAATTTTTAGCATATATGAAATTCCCAGAGCTCAAAGTGGGAATTTTCATAGGAAGTAGTTTTCGATGAATTTAAGAAATAATTAAAAATTTAATACAAATATTATGTCAGGTGTTGACTACCTACAACGGGAGAAATTTCTGAGAAAATTAGGAAAGACAGGAAGGTGACCCACGGGTAGCTTTAAGTGCTACGAGGTGAGTTGGATTTACTTTAAGTAGTCTAAATAAAAAAATCAATTATTTGGTGATAAAATGAAATTTAATTATTAAAGTATGCCTGGGTGATAGATGAAAAAATTAATTTATGGGTATGATAGGAAATTTGGACATGTAGAAATATTTCTCGGTGAGAAATGATATTTTTGGAAACCATAAGTTTATTTGAGAATAAAAGCAATAAATAAATTATTGATGAGATATATTGATGTTTTAATACGAATTATGATGAAATGAATTTTAGTGGATATTGGTAAGTTTTGATGGACGAATTGATGTGATTTGAGATGAATTTTAGTGGATCTTGATAAGTTTTGATGGATGAGTTGATGTGATTTGAGACGAATTTTAGTGGATCTTGACAAACCTGGATGGATGATTTGATATGATTTGGGGTGAGACGAAATTTGTAGACCTTTTGTTATATAAATTTGAGAAAAATCAAGATAGACAATTTAAGTGTTTTAAATTTATATGTTGTTTTTATATTGCTGTTTATATGCATATTTCATATAATTGTTCATATACATATGCATTAAATAAGAAAGAAAAGAACCGGGACGGCAGTCGATCTAATGAAATAACCGTGACAGCCAGTATATGCTGGAAATAAAAGTAATACTGTGACAACTGGTATATACTGAAATAAAAGTGACACCGTGACTGCCGGTATATGCTGAAAATAAAATTGACACCGTGACAGCCGGTATATGCTGGAAATAAAAGAGAAACCGTGCCAACCGGTATATGCTGAGAAAATTCTGTGACAACCGGGACTAAGTTGCAAAGTAAAGAACTGGGAGAGATCTAGTATGAGAAAATAACAACCTGTCGATAGGTGGGAAGACATTCCCATCATAATTATTCACGCATTTGCATCTGTTTTAATTATTGCTGCATGATTGAAATGCTAAGGTGTGATTTTCCATCGTGAAAATAATTATAGATGATTGAGTCTCACATAAAGAGACAGTTATGATGAAAATATTATTGAAAAGCTAAGATGTGGTATATTGTCGTGTATGATGGCTGAGTCTCATAAAAAGAGACAGTTATGATGATGAGATTATTGAAATGCTGAGATGTGGTATATTATTATGAATTTAATTATAGATGGTTGAGTCTCATAAAAAGAGACAGTATGGTGATAAGACTTATCTAAATGGTAGACTTTATGATGTGAACCTCATTACGAGGTAATTATGAGATAATTGATGGTCTTAAAGTGGACCAATGATTGAGAAGAAGATATTGATAGAGAATGAATCTTATGTCATGTGTAATGATAGTAGAAAGTTTTCATCAGGTTATGTCAAAAATAAAAGATTAAATATTAAATGACTATTTATGAAATTTGGAATACTTTTAGTAAATTTAATTCACTGAGCTTGTGAAGCTCACTCCTCATTGTACAATGATTTTCAGGTAGCAGGCTTGACAAATAGTTTGGTGAGTTGAGGTTCAGAAGAAATCATTTCTGTAAGCCGCGTACGTGACATCATCCTCAGACTAATGAGAAAATTAAAATGAAAAATTTATTTGTAAATTTTCATGCATTTTGCATTGTATAGAATGTTTTAATATTGGGTTGATGTAAATTTCTTTTGGTGTTATTTATTTTTATTGTTGCGTATATGTGTCGTGCTGAGATTCCAAAATGTGATGACACCGTTTCGGGGGTGGCCAACTCGGGATGGGTCGTTACAAGTATGTTCGGAAGAAGTTGGAGAAAAAAAGATATTTGGTCCAGAAATGATAGATTTAACTACTGAGAGGATCAAACTGGTTAGAGAGAATAGTAGAGCAGTACAAAACAGACAGAAGGGATATGTTGATAATAGAAGACGACCTTTTGAGTTTTAGGTTGGTGATTGGGTATTTTTTAATATATCTCCAAGGAAGGGTGTATTGAGGTTTAAAAAGAAGGGAAAATTGAGCCCGTGATTTGTGGGGCCATATGAGGTGATTGAAAGAGCGGACCAATTGCATATATATTGGATTTGCTTCTAGAGTTAAAGCAATTAAACTATATGTTCCATGTTTCACTTTTAAGAAAACGTTTACATGATGAATCCCATAGTATTCCAAACCAGGCAGTAGAACTTCAAGAAGATTTTACCTTTTTGCAAGTACTGGTCAGAATCGTAGACAAAAAAGAACAAGTCTTGTATAATAAAGACATTCCTTTGATTCAAGTATTATGGCGGAACAGAGATGTTGAAGAAATTACTTAGGAGCATGAAGCAAGAATGAGGAAAGAATACCCCCAACCTTTCATGAGTTAGGTAAGGAAATTTTATGGACGAAATTTTTATAAGGTGGGTGGAATTGTAATACCCGTGTTCTTAAAGTAAGGGTAAAGAAATAATTTGATAGATATGACATGAAATTATTTAAATAAAATAATTCTTTTGAAGAAAAAAAACACCTGGACGCAAGTCCCATTGTAACTTTTGTTTAGTTACGACGGATAAAAAAAAGAGAGGGGGAAACATCACCTGGAGTCTAAGTGTTGTCTCCACTATACATGAATGGTGCATGTAAGCCACTAAAGATAAGGAACTGTCAAGAAGCTGTGGCAGGTAGTGATTTTATTATAAAAATTGAGTTTTCGTTTTGTTTTATTTTTTCTTACCAAATCCTGTTTGGTTTTCTTCTTTCTTCAATTCAAATTACTCTATTTCTTTAAACACTTTGGACTAAAAGCGAGGTTGAAAGAGTAAAATTTTGAAGAGGTTTACAAGAGAATTTTAAAGAAAGTTGAGGAAAGCTCTAAGAAAAACAAAAGGTAATAATGTTAATTTTATTTTTGAAATTTACCATACATGAAAAATACTCAGAATTTGATGTAGAAACGTAAAGGTACGAATTACAAAAAAATTGAAGAATGAATTAGAAATTTTAATATAAATATTTTGTCAGGTGTTGATGATCAACAATCGGGAGAAATTACTGAAAAAGCATAAAAGGCAAGGAGGTGATCCACGGGTAGCTCTAAGTGCCACGTGGTGAGTTAGATTTACTTTTAGTAATCGAGATAAATATGAAATATAAAGTGATGATATTTGAATTAATTATCAACCTATGATTGGATGATAAATGAAATTTGGTTAACAGGTATGATAGGAATAATGGATATGTTAAAGATTTATAATATGAGAAGTAATATTGTTAAAATAATGAGTTGATTAAATATATAATGGAGGGATAAATGAAATTCTTGACAATAATATTATTGATAATTTGATATAATATATGAGGAGATAATTTAATGAATATGATAAAAATAATAATTTTGAGAAAGAGATGGATATAATGTTTCAGTTGGGATTTTAATAATGTAACTCCCCTGTTGAGGGTTGATGATTGATATATAGATATATATAATTTTAGTTTATGTTTCTCTATTGTTGCATATGTATGTCATGCAGGGATTTCAAAAAGTGATGACATGTCTCGGGGGTGGCCAACCCGAGATGGGTCGTTACAAGTAGATTCTTAGGTAAGAGCAGTACTAGTGAGATAGTGAGCAAAGCGGGTTGCAAATTGGTCATAGTTCAATCCAATGAGTCTCAGAACTCCAATATGATACCTCAAGTGGGTCTTCGGATCACTAGTTGCATCAAATCGGTCAATGTCTAGCATCATGAACTTTTCGGTTAAGCATACCTTGGTTTGATGAGAAAGTCCATCTATATCAAACAGATACCCATCGAAGCCTTGCATCTTCCTCAGTGCCACTTGCATCTTCTCAAACGTTTCATTGATTGAATTTACCTCTTGGATCACAACTTTCTTCTTTCTCTTCTTGACATAAAACTCATGATTGTCACCATAATATTCAACTCTCTTTTTCCTTTTCCTTCTTAGATACTTTTTCCTCGAGACTATCAATGCGATAGGCTACATCAACAACCAAAGCGGCTATGAGATTCTTCACTTCTGCTAGTTGATCACTGATGTTACAATTTTTGATGTCACTCTCGGCAAGTGTCTTTGATTCACTGACTATCATTGTTTCTTCCCATAAACTTGATTATAAAATGATGAATTCTTTCTTACTCAATCTTTCACTAGGATCTCGATGCTAAGCAGGGGAAAACTTTTAGACTTTGAACCTATAAAAAGGGAAAGCCCCATTTTAAGTTTTAAGGTCAAAACCTTGTTTTCTTTGCCATGCTTTCCTACATTAGTTTTACTTTGACCTTATTGTTCGGTGTTCATTTTTTGAAAATAATTTTTAGAGGCCCATCAATATTTCAAAGTCCACTTAACGTAGATGTTTCTTTTTTTCAAATGTTAGAAGAAAAAAAATAATGCAATGTAAAAAGGTCTTATTTGACTAAGCCTAATTCAAATCAATCCATGTCCAAACTTATTATTTTGACTCATCCTTGAACATAGCTTTTCTCCCAGTTAAATTGTGTTGGATTGGGTTAATTATACATTTCACAAAATTTGAGCCCAAGATGATTTAGACAAATTCCATTGGGCCTAAATGACTAAGGTTAAAATGGAAAAATTGGCCCCTTTTAAGATGTATACATTCCACTTGATTCCTAAAGGTTTTGGTTGTACGTAATCAAAATTAGTTGTGCAAAAGCCTTTTAGATTAAAGTTTAATCAATTTGGACTCTAATTCTAGTTTGGACTATTTATTGATACCAATTTTACATTATTTATTTACGAGAAAATTTAAATCAATTTGAAGCTAAATATCAATTCGGATTTGTCTTACTTTAATTTGAATTTATTCAAATAAAATCAAAATTAACAAACAAGCATGTTATCAAACAACCAATTTTATCTTGCTTAACATGTGAGGTGAGATCAAATACATTCATCAAGCATGCGAAGAAAAGAAAGGGTTCCTGTTCTAGAAAGTTGGTTTTATGGTTTGTCTAATTAGTAGGATCCACCTTCAAACTTGGGATAGTTCAGTACCCCATGGCTAGAAGGACACCCTTATGCTCCTTAATTGGTTGAATTAGGTGGACCACACGACTATAAATGTGGCGGTGAACGTTCGTTAGCTTGACATGAATGTGTGAATTATGTCATACGCCAAGGGTTGATAAAAATAGATAAGGGTCACACCAAGATACCAAATGGGTAACGGGCCCCAACCCACTTCACCTGAGCAAGACATCGTTAAGTTCAAGAGTGCAAGTGAAGTATAGCAAAAACAAATTTATGTTAATTTATAAACATTTTTTCAAGAACACATTTCGGTTGAATCTCTCCAACAAAGTCGCTAACTATAGGTACCATACCTTTCTGCCACCCCACGATTCCGAGCTTAATACCTAAGGCCATTCCCTTCAAGAAAGGATGAATAATCTAGGTTGAGGATTGAAACAGGTTAGCATATGGAAAAATTAGCACCTACTAGATCTAACTGTTACACTAAAAACTGCGACACTGTTTTATGGCATTGGGCCTCACCAAGGGATAAATTTTCATGGGACGTATCATCTAAGCACAAAGTAAGGATGCTGAGTAAATTAGAGTCATTATTTAGCCTTAAAGGGGGCCAAAATCCATTATCATTGGTCTCCTAGAGATTCAAGGCAAGAGATTCAGGGTAAGAGATTGGGGTACGAGAAAGGCTTCCACTCTCACCTAGGTCGAAACCTAGCTCTTGTGTTCTTGGGAAAACATTTAATAACTAAGAAAAATTAAATTTGAAACACACTAAACAAACATGCATATTCAATTATAATTATATAAAACAATTGACATCCAACAATTATATCCCTAAAACAGTAAATTACCAATCATGCATGAAGATAATAAAATAATGAAAATACATCATTTAGAAGCATAAAATAACATAATGCACTTGACAACAAAATAAAACACCTTAATGAAAATAAGAATAAACATAAAAACTAAAAAGGAATAAAAAAGTAACCAAATTCGGATAAGTAAGAATAGGTCAGTAGATTGGGTCCAGACAAGACCGACCAGCCCTAGTGAGGAGTCGGCCGACTTCCCTGATGTTGTCAAGCGGATTCGTGCATTTTTTAGTTTCTTGGTAAAATAACTATTTAAACCATTTTAAATGGAATTTTAAACAAATAAAACACATGCAAACATATAATCATGCAAATAATCTTAAAATTATCTTTAGATGACATATGATTCTAAATTAGAAGCAAATAACTCTATACTACATGACTTACAAAGTTTAATGCAAAACCTAAAGATGTTCTATATGGCATATGAAATTAAATTAAAATTATTCTAAGACTTGCATAAACTAATTATTTTTTTGATGTTCATAATAAACAATCATTATGCTTGATAATTAAATTACATAGCTAGGAATAAGACATTTACCACTTTGATAATTCGATTTCTTCACATTGGTGCGAAGAGACTAACTATACCGAATTAATCAAAATAAAAGTAAACTCCACATATGGTGTGGATTGGCCTCAGATCTTTGTGTATGTAGATGGATGAACTTATTATAGACAACCAATTTTGTTCTAAAATTATTTAATAGATCACACGCAGGTTCCTATAACGAATCTTTGATCCTAGTGTGCTCGGACTTTGTAAGTGGGGAATTATGGATTCAATTAGGGAGTAGGAGCAATCGCAAGACCTTTTTGTTCAAACCATTTAATTCGTTTTGGGTTTAAATCAATTGGACTTTATTTAATTCAACTAATCTAAGACCAAAGTCTTCATTTAAATTTTGACCCAATCCAAAACCCACTAAAGCCCATTGATCTTTCCTAAGCTCAAACACTTTTGGCCCAAATTTCAAGCCCAATAAGACTTTTAATTTTTAAGGGTGAACTTCCAATTTCACCCTCCACTTGGCACTCCTTGATTGGTTCACTTTTCTCAAAGTAAAAGTTATTTTTTTATAACCAAAAATATGTCTCTCTCCTTTCCCTATGTGGCTGGCCATAATGAGGAATTTTCACGCTTTCATTTTTCTTTTTGAACTCACATCTTCCTCCTAGATTCCCTCATCTTTATTTTTACCAAATAATACCCTTTTTCCACACAAAATAAGACTTTTTTTCACTTAAAAAGCAACAACAATGCACTTATAAAGTAGCTGATTTTTCTCCCTCTTTGGACAGCCATGTGTACCAAAAAGGAGTTTCTATTCTTCTCCTTTTACTTAGTTAATTGGAATATCTTAATAATCTTTCACCCTTTCCTAAATGTTAAATAACACCTTTTTCTACCTAAAAAATCACATTTATACCCCAAAAATTGAACCTAAAAAACAGTAGTTTATTTTAGAATGTGACACCTTTTCCTCATTTCTTTTGCTTACTAATTGCACTATTTTTTCCATAAGTATTTCCACTTTATTATATGTCAAAAACAAAGAAATTGTGTCTTTTCCACCCCCTTTGGTTATCAAAATCAAGAAGAGTTTCTCCTCACCTTTTTTTTGCTTTTGCTTTTGCTTTATTGAAAACACTCCAAAACGTCATTTCTTGTTCACCTTTTTACAAACCTTCTTCTTCAATTTTTTTTTTCACCTCAAAGAAACCCCTCCCTCTTTCCCATGTCCAGCCACCTAAAAGTATTTTCCCTCTCACTTTTCATTTGGTTTACAACACCTCACTTCTGTAGCCCCACCTTTATACCCCAAAAAGTGAAATACCTTTTTCATCTCAAAAGTTGAAACTACTTTTCCCCTTCCCTATATGACCAGCCATGCACCTTATTTTCACCCATTATTTTTACCCTTTTTTTTTAATATTTTGGACAGCCCTTGCTCCTTCTACAAATATCTCCCGTTTGCTAACACAAAGAAACCAACACAACATTAAGGCAACGTAATGCAAAAAAGAGAGAAAAGAGAGAAAGAAAGAAGTGAGAAAAGAGATAAAAAGAGAGAAGAGTATGAAGATTAACGAGAGGAATATAACAAAAGAGAAGAGAGTGCTCAAGAAATGTGAGAAAATAGCAAAAAGTGAAACACAAAAGAAGAATTAGTTAGAGTTTTTCATCATTTTCGACCATCTTTTGATTTTTTGGTCTTCTAATCTTCATTGGAATCATTCTTTCAACTTCACTAAGTCCACAAGAGCATAAGGATCTCCGAGGATAATCCCCATGCCAAAGAAGGTTGGTTAAGCTTCTACCTTTTGCAAAATAAATTGTTAACATGATTCATGTGTTTAAACCACCTTGAAAATATACTAGATTTATTTGGCTCACTTTAAAAGTTTCGTCTCAAGATAATTACTAATTTCTTAGCATTTTATTTTTCACTAGTTATATGTCTTTCTTTAGTTAGCTACTAGTCATAATGTAGTCTCCCCATTAAATGCAATGTTAAATTAACGGTTGTTTTAATGCTTTTTCCTTTAGTTTAGTACCTTAAGATTTTTTATGTTCTCTAAGTTAAATTTTTATTTTAAGTTTTCATTAATTACATGCAAACTTTAATTCTTTAAGAAGAATTTTGGTCCCCTTTGGCCCTTGTTAATTTTGGGCCCCCTTTGGCCCATTAAAAATATTACTAGTTACTAGTTATTTTGAATCTCATCTTTAAGGTAGTTTAGTTTAAATCTATTTAGCTTAATTTTGTTTTTTTAAACTCCTTTAGTTTAAAGTAGCTTAGTTTAATTCATTCAATTTAGTCTTCAAGTTTAATTCATCTAGTTTAACTTACATAATTAATCCACCTAGCTTAAATGAATTCACTTTAATTTACTTATTGTCTATAGTTTGCAAGTAGTTTTAATATTTTTTTCATAGCCAAAGTTAATATTTGGTGTTGCTTTGTTTGAATAAAAATTGCAAAATGTGCGCTTGGTTTTATTAGTAATGTATGATAATAATACTTGAATTAAAATTTTAATTAAATTCCTTGAAGTAGAAAGGGCTAGACTTCGGTCTAGGTAAGAGAGAGAGCTTTAATTCCTAACTCTTTTCCACCCAAATCTCCCAAGCTTTGGAATTTATCACGTAGACCAATGACAAAGGGATTTGTGCTTGGATCCTTACCCCCTTCAAAGTCAAATGGTAGATCCTTACCTGTCATCATTGCTTTGTGCTTGGATGACAAAACGGCCTCTTGTCTAATACATTAAATTGGCACCCATCATGGGAGCCTCCTTAGTACTTATAAAGGGTTTGTATTAGACTTGGTAGGTTTCACTTGTTTCCATATGCCTACTCATCATAATCCGCACCCTTTCCATATCCACCTTCTTTAAGAGGAGTGGCCTTGGGTATTGAGCCGGATGCATGGGTCTCAGGCGGAAAAGAGCGGTACCTACACTTATATATAACTTTAATTTGAACTTGAATTGATCATAAAAGTTGGTTTGGATTTCGTAAGTGTGTAAAGGAATTTAGGATTTGTGTTTGTAGGCATTTTTTTTTTTTTTGTGGCTAGGGTTTATGGAGAAATTTAAGGTTTAGAAATTTTTTAATTAGAGGAAAAATAATTTGTAGGAATTTTGCTAGAGTTTCTATAAGGATTTTAGGTGTCTCTGTAGATTTTTGTGTCAATTTTCGATGCTTTTCTTGTCTATGAAAGAGGGGTTTATATAGGAAAACAGAGGGTTAGGGTACACAGCTAGGATACGTTAAATTTAATCTAATTGTGGTCAAGGTTTCTTGTAGAGGTGGAAAAACTATGTTTTCAAATAACTTTTAGGGTTTCTATAACCAAAAAATAGAAATCAAGAAAGTTCCAGCAGGTAGGAGTGAAAATGAGGTGACATAGCGGGTCGGGTCTCGGACTCGAGGTCGGCCCTATGGCCAAACCGGTCAGTTTGGTTTGGTCTTCCAGTCCAATTTTTTTTTTTTTTTAGCTTGTTTCGATTCTTTTTAATTTGAAGTGATTTTGGTTGAAGTTTTTGATAAATTCTTGTCTAAAATTAATTTTCGAACATATATTCATTTACTTTTAGTATCCCAGGGCCAAAGTCTCATCATTTGGCCCCACATGTGATTCTTTCTAATATTCGGAACGAAATTTGGTGTCTACACTAGTTCAAAATGCTTTTGGGTTCATGAGGCCTCAAATATATAGTAAGATTAACATGAGATAGGACTAATCATACAAATGCCGGTCACAAATCAATGTGTATTTTCCCCTATTATTAAATATGGCCTATTTAGGCAGTGGGTCTGGATTGACTCGGATACTATTTCTAACACCACATGACAATCCCCAAAAGTCTAGCTCAAGTTGCTTTTGAGTTTATGAGGCCTCAAGTATAAACCAAGATCTTTCCCATTGCACTCCTGATGTGGGATGTGGGTCATCACAATAAATAATAGAGTTTTGTATTTTTTTTCCCTATTCAGTTTATTATAGTTGAAATTGAGTATATTGAGGATTAAGGTTTCTCAGCACTTTTGTATTTCGTTTGATTATAGTGAAATCTCTCTCATTATCGTTCATGAATATAAAAGGTTTATCTCTGAACCAAGTAAATTTTATGTTATCTTTATTTAATTTGTTGAGCTATTCTTAAAATTTATGAAGAGTAGTCTAGCTGTCAACCAATTGTAGTAAAAGAAAAACATGAAAATTTAGTCATTTAGAGCAGGGGCAATAGCTGTTTGTTTTACTGTAAAATCATTGGTGGAAAATAATTTTCATGTAAAATCATAATTTCATCATGTTTGATTGAGTGTAAAGTGTTTTACGATGAACGTTTTACACCAAAAAACTATCATTTTAAAGGAAAATGACTTTATAATGTTGAAAAGTGTTGTAATGGAAAATGACTCTTTCTTGGTAAAAAGAACCTACTTTCCCACCTTCTTAAACATTCTCTCTCAAATATTACATCACTAAATCTCACTCCTTATTTATTATTTATAAATTTTTACATCTATTTCAAAATTTTAACCAAACAAAGGAAATTCAACAAGAAAGTCGTAATTTTAAATGAACTAGGTTTTACATTGTAATCATTTTTCGGGGAAACAAAAATAAAAAATAGTTTTTTGTTTCCATTCGTATCCCTCATGCACACTCTTGTTTGTTTTCTAATTGTATGCTCGCTTCGTTTTGCTGCCAGCATTAACTACTGCTGGTGTCTTACCTGAGACATGATAATCAACTTCTATGGCAGCAATCTCACCAAATATCTTATCACATACTGTCGCCAAAATCTCCATGAACCGTTTGTATAGAAACTCACAGTTATAGTAAAAGAATCGCTACCCCATTGGTTCATCAAATAGGCGAGAGAAAATTGGTGTTTCCTGATCAGCCCCTGTTGGTTCTGAGGCACCGGGTTGAATGTAATCTATACATGGCAAAGCCTGGTTGAAGTGGGCTTCAATTGTCTCAGTGTTTATTGATTGCTCCATTTGGATCAGATCATGGTTATTGATTTCCTCTAACATGAGCCAAAGGGCTATGACCCTCTTCGCTTTGCTAGATTCTTTGCCTATTTCACACACCATCCGATTAAATAGGACTCTTTCGAGTGTATAATAAAGGAGAATATCGACTAGAGTTGCAAACCCACCCATGCTATGAACCTAGAGCACAAAAATGATATTAAAAATCTGAATGAGAGACTATACTAAAAGTTTAGGAATGAGTTGTTTGTCAAGAAAATTTGTGTGATCTACTCTGAGGAATTGCAGGTAAATATCGTAAACTTAATAATAGACTTTTCGGCAATGGTTTTAATGTTATGTGATTCTTTGGGAAGAAATATCCAACGGAATTTTAATCTATCTCTTATGTAAGCCACTAATTAGGTAAATAAAGTGAAGATTAAGCTCAGATAACTTACAATAATAAGTCATGAATATAGTTAATTTACAAGGAAAGGAAGTAACTATTGGAATCCAATTACTAGATCATGCTTAATTATGCAATACATGCTTCATATAATTAATATATATGTGAAAAAAATAAATAAATAAAGGAGGGAGAGAAACTTTAAAAGACAAGTAACTTTGTGCATAATATATGTTTATCCTGTACAGTCTTATAATTGTTAATATATTTTATTGTATTCTTAAAATTTAGATTTTTCATCACAAATCAAGACGCATCCTTTAAATGAAGGCACGCTGGACACCATTCAGCCTTATATCCTTTTTTGAAAAAAAAAATTAAGAAAAAAGAGAAGAAAACGATTACAGCCCAAAATTCAAGTTCTATGTAAGTTTTAGAAATTAGTTAGATTTCATGAGTTGTTGTGAGAGTAAGAACTTTATTATTTCATACAATGAGACTTGTTAGCACAGCCAAACAAATTATTTTCCTTTAAGTAATGCAAAACTGTCTATAGCAAACTAATAGTTAGTTCCTCGTATTGCTTTGTGAATCATTAACTTCTACAATAAGTGAGAAAACTATTGCCTACAAGCACAAGAGCTCTTGATATTAAAAATTGTGTTAAAATTTAGATTTTAAAACAAATTTACATGCAGCATTGCTTTTGTTATCAAATGCATAAAGTTAAACTGAACAAGTTTTAGTTTAATGATTGGGTAGAAGAATAACTATATATGGATCAGATAATTGAAGCTTTGTGATTCTAAAATTTCATATTTGCTTCATAAGCGTAGGTTGTTAGCTTTATATTTCATGTGACTTTCATCTTCAGTTCAGAAAACGGTCACTGTGCGTTTGGTTTGGGTAATCTCGGATTATTTGATAATTTCATTACAAGAATCAAATTACTTGGTATCCAATATTATCATATTTTCTTCGAGAGGTAATCTATTCGCTGATTATTAATAATCTTTTCAAATTAAGATGATAATCTTACGTATTTTCTTTTGTTCAAACAAAAAAAGATTACCGGTAATCCAGCAGTAATATTGCCATTCTTTTTAGTACTGCCCCTACTTTAAAATGATGTTATGATATGGTTTTTTTTATAAGATATTGTTTTAATAACATCATACTGTTTCAAATAATAAGTTGATATTTTTATGATTAATCACTAAATGAATATTTTTATAAGGATTGCTAATTAAATTAATAGTTAAAGTAATATATTGAAAAGATAATATTGTAACACTAGTATTAGAATATTTACTAAACTACCTATAAAAAACTAATGTAAATAATCTTTTAGACTACCGCGAACAAAACTACTCCTAAATCAAATCATTTAAATTCATGCTAAAGTTATAGAAATTGTAAAATAACTGATGTAGGGGAAAATTTCCTATCTAATGACATAATGATGTGTGGCACCCTTCAAGGGCAAAAGGGTAGTTTTACAAGAAGGACAAGCAACTAATCAGACAAGAACATATGGCGAAGGGCATAACGGTACTTTCACACCATAACCATAATCTTACTACAATACACCAGCCCAGGGATAAGCTCAATCTTATCTCCGAACAAAAGTCCTAGGTCTATCCGGACTCTCAAATTTAAAGAAATTATATCTCATCGGGAGTCAACCTCCCACACTATATAAGGGATCGCACCATCATAAGGTAGACATAGAAAACACTCTTTCTACTCTCATAAAGATTTCATCTTTCAAACTATATTCTAACTTATGCATCGGAGAGTCCCCTCAGAACTACAACCGCTCTGGTCATCCGGCGACTCCTCAGGGTTTTCTTTGGTCTTTGTGTGCACAGATTCTACTCCCCGATCATTCCTAGTTCCAGGTAGATTTTCGGCATCAATAGATTGGCGTCGTCTGTTGGAATTCTTCCTACAATCCCAAAAGAATAAAAACTCATTTGTTACTATACCGCCCAAGAACACTGCCAAAAGCACTACTAGAGCTACCAACCACAGTCAGCATGCCGGCTCTAGCCTCCTTGCCATTCAGGAACATGTTGCCACTAACCAGAACCTCAGTGACCTATCCAACAGATAGTCTTAACAAGATCAACATTCCCACCCTTCAGCGAACCGAGATATTCAGGTCCCACCAGGTCAGGACAACCAAACCACTTTGAATCTGAGCGCTCCTGTTACCCAAGGGCAGTTTACGGAACTTACTTAGCTCGTAACCACTCTAGCTAAGAAGCTCTAGGAACAGGCTCATTTGTCACCCTTGCAAAGCCTAAAACTTGCAAGGCATAATAATCTTGATCATCAAGCTCACAGATTGTCAACCACCAGATCTACTCTAAATTTAAAAGCAAAATCCCAAGATTTCTGCATCGCTAGAAACCACACTAACCTGGATCGTAAGCTAGAAGAGATGGATAGAAGAATAAGAGAAGCAATCAAGGGGCGAAACAATAATATCCTGGACAAACTCAGTTTCAAAGATCCTCCATTCACCCAAAGACATTCTTGATGCTCTTCTCTAACGACACTTTAGGATGCCGGTCATCAAGGCCTACGATGGTACAACTTATCCCGTGGCTCATCTTTAGCTCTATAAGACCACAATGATGCTGTATCGTCACCCAGATATGGTACTATTCTAGGCCTTTATTCTAACGCTCGATAAGTACTCTAGTACTTGGTACTCCCATCTCAAACCAGAAAACATCATGATTATTCACAATCACGTATTATCTTTCCTTGCTTCATATATTATCGAGTTTTTATACCAAACATGTTGTTATAACTACACCTCTAAAGCCATCACCCAATGAAGCATCAAAAAGTCGTCAGCCAATGATAGAATAAAATCATCATCTTCAAGGTAACAAGTCCTTATCTCTGAGGCACAAGCCTTCACTCTCGAGAAACCAAATTCCTAGATATATCTAGGCTTAGAAGTGGTATAACAAC
This sequence comes from Bretschneidera sinensis, assembly GCA_023935145.1. NCBI lineage: Eukaryota > Viridiplantae > Streptophyta > Magnoliopsida > Brassicales > Akaniaceae > Bretschneidera > Bretschneidera sinensis. Next base: position 92,488,347 of record CM043702.1, read on the forward strand.
CAAACAGAGGACCTTCCCCTCCGAAGGTCACTCACCTTAAAGTTGAAACTCTATTAACAAAATCTCAAGGAAAGTGCCTCGACCCTCAACACTCTTTTAGAAAAATCCCAATGAGAGTTCCCTGAGGACCTCTCACCCTCGACAATGCTTTAGTACAGAAACGAAAAGGAAGCCTTAAGCTTTCTCCCCCTTCGAAATCTATTCAATTACTTGACTAAGGAAGAAGCCGTGAAAATCCTTCTTGGAATCTAATATATTCCAATTACTTAATCAATGAGGTAGTTCTGAGCTACTTTGACCTCGGACTAGTTTTTCTATCAACTTCAAGGAGGTAGCCATTAGCTACTTCGGTCTTAAACCACATTTTTCATGAACTCCGAGAAGGTAGCCCCGAGCTAGTTTGACCTTGGTTTAGTATCTCTATTAGGTCTTAGGAGGTAGCCCCAAGCTACTTCGGCCTTGGATAAATCCCTCCATTAGCTCCGAAGAGATAAGGATGACTTATCTCAAACCTCGGACCCGATTTATACTATACTATGAAAGGAACAAAACTAACCCATTTCTAGCCTTGTTTGCTTTATACCCCTTCCGAGGAAATTACACTTAGCCCTCCAAATCCTTAGACTCGACCCACTCAAAACTCCCAGTCAATGGTTTCCCTCCTACATACTCATCGTAATTCGCACCCTTGCCATATCCACCTTCTTTAAGGGTATGGCATTGCGTAATAAGCCGGATGAATAAGTCCCAAGCATAAAAGACCAGTACCTACATCCATCATCTTTTCAAATACTTTAGGACCTTTGGGTACCCTTCAGACCCGATATGAGCTGCGACTGTAATCATTAATGAACCCAATCATTAAAGAAATCTCATGTGCTAACAAATCATCTCATAATCTACTTCAGCATCTCGACCTCAACCTCGGCATCCTTCTTGGTCTCATCCTTGGCCTGATCTTGGACCTCATCCTTGGCCTGATCTTTAACTTCGTCCTCGGCCTCCTCTTGAGCCAAGCTCTCATGCTTCAGCCATCTAAAGCCTCAACCACCACATACCGAGCATGACACATTAAGCCTTGGCTCCATGTTAGGATGGGACTGAAAGAAGAAGATAAAATAGAAATGAAATCAAGAAAGGAATAACAAAGAGAATTAAAAGAAAAAAATAAAAATGATTTGTGTTTGAAATCTGAAAAGGAAGCCACTTTTCGAGCAAGTGGACAGCTCCTAAATCATTTCAAAGAAATGTCTTAAAGTATTCTTATTCAATGTCTTTACAAAAAAAAAAAATGAATACAAGTTGTCTTTAAGCTGGTCAGTTAGTTACAACACTAACTAACAGTAACAAAATTCTAACAATCGTCTAATGATTTGTTGCACTGTTGGACTTAAGTGCTTTTATATATGCACTTCTTCTAAGTGTAGGCACTATTTTAGGAATAGTGTGCTCCTAATATGTGTTGTGCTCAGTAGTGTGCATTTTATCCATGTTGTGCTTAATAATGTTCATCTGATATGTGTTGTGCTCAATAGTGTGCAGTGGTTCCTGGTCTGTATTATTCCCACCTCCTTGGAAATAAACCTTGTCCTCAAGGTTCAAGGAAGGATAGGCCTTGAATAAAGCAACTAAGTTCTCTGAAGAAATTTATTTAGGTAGAAGCCCCTCCTATTGAACTAATGCTTGGGGAATTATTTGGCTTTTAAAATAGATCTATCTTGTAGCTATAATAGCCTTAGGAATAATGAGAGGTTGATTGTTAATGTTTTCAGTGGGTATAGAGTAGAATATTGGAGTTGTGGAGGGTCCTCTGTATGGTTTCAATTCAGAGATATGGAAAACAAGATGTATCTTGTTATCCTGTGGAAGTTGAAGCCTGTAAGCTACTTTACCTATCTTATGGAGGATTTTGAAGGGACCAAAGTGCCTGTGACTCAGCTTGTTATTAGAAATTTGTGCCACAGACGTTTGTCTATAAGGTTGGTATTTGACCAAAACCCAATTATCAACTACAAAGGACCACTCTCTTTTATGCTTATTTGTTTGTGCTTTCGTTCTTGCTTGGGATTGTAGGAGATTGCTTTTGATTTGGTGTAGTAACTGAATTCTAGTTGATAATAGATGCTCCACTGCGTTAATATTGATGGATTACTTGATGTAGTCAGGGATAATAGGAGGGGTTCTACCATGTATGGCTTGAAAAGGGGTCATGTCTGCAATTGAGTGATGGCTAGTGTTGTACTAGAACTTTGCCCAAGGAAGGTAGGCATGCCATAGATTGGGTTGTTCATGAATAAAGGCTCTAAGGTATTGTTCTAGGCACCTGTTTAACAATTTTGTTTGCCAATCACTCTTTGGATGGTAAGAGGAGCTCATACTGAGGGCGATGCCACTAAGAATGAATAAATGCAACGAAAAGTTGCTAAAGAATATGCTATCTTTGTCAGAGATGATAGACTTAGGAAAACCATGGTGCTTGATCACTATATTGAGGAAGAGTTGTGCCATTATGCTAGCTGTGTTGGATATAGTTAAGGCTCTAAAATATTCTACTTTGGAGAGTCTATCAACCACTACTAAGATCACTATGTATCCCCTAAACATAGGCAATCCTGTAATGAAATCCATAGATACCTTTTCTCATTTCTGATCAGAAATATGGAGTTGCTGGAGGAGGCCTGCAACTTTTGTAGATGAGTATTTAGTGGACAGGCAAACAATGTAGCTCTGATTAAAAGCTTGGATATCCTTTCTCATATTAAGCTAGAATAAATTAGAGAATAATCTAAGGAGTGTTCTTAGAACACCAGAGTTGCCACCTAGAAGAGTAGAATGGAACTCCTTGATGAGTGTATTCTTGATACTAAAAGTGGAACTGAGCCTTAGCTTACCATTATAGTAAAGTAAACCTTATTTTTAGGAGTAATCTGGTCAGAGGGTGGGGTTATCTTGAAGGCCTTGATGGATTATGAGCAACTCAGGGTCAATAGCATTTTCCTTCTATAAATTAGTAGGAATGGACAGAGAGATAGTAGACAAGGATAACAAGTGTCCTTTTGGTGGGTAAGTAGAGACTTCTAGAAGTTCTGGAACTCTGGAGAGTTCATCACTTGCAACATTGTCTTTACCAGATCTATATACAATGGTGCAGTCAAACCTAAGCAATTTGCTTAAACAGCGATGCTGCTCAGGTGTTTGAATCACCTGATTCATGAGGTTTTTTTAGCTTATGTGGTATGTTTTAATAATGAACCTACTGCCCAACAAGTATTGCCTACATTTCATGACAGCCTCAATAATGGTACGTAACTCCTTAACATAGGTATAAGAAGCTGTCATCTTATTGCCCATCTTCTTGCTGAAAAAAGCCAATGGATGACTAGCTTATGTCAACACAGCTCCAATGCCCACACTAAAAGCATCTCTCTCCACTTCAAATTGCTCGGTGATGTCAGGCAGTGCTAGGACAGGGACCTGAGCCACGGTTTTCTTCAGAGTAATGAAAGATTACAATGCCTCAAGAGTCCAATGAAAGACATCCTTCTTCAAAAGATTTGTGAGAGGGGCAACAATGATGGCATAATGCTGCACAAATTTTCTGTAGTATCTAGTGAGACCAAAAAAGGCTCTTAATTTTTTAATGGATGTGGGCACAAGTCAATCAAGCATTGCTTATATCTTATTGCTATAGGGTTGGACACCTTGAGATGACATGGGATGACACAAATATTATATAGATTATTGCAGAATGTAGACTTCTTCTTGTTTGTAAAGAGTTTATTAGTGGATCGGCACTCTAGGACTAGTTATAAGTGAGGTAATGGTCTTCTAAGGAGGCACTATAGATGAGTATGTCATAAAAGAAGATAGTAACAAATTTCCTTAAGAAAGGCTTGAAAACTATGTTTGTTGTTGCTTGAAAGGTGGAAGGACCATTTGTGAGGCCAGATGGCATGACCATAAACTCATGGTGTAACAACCATCCCAAGTGGGCTCTACTTGGAATGGCTCCATTACTTTTCCACATTGAGTGCCTTGACTCGAAATGCAACTAAAAAAACATATAATTCAAAAAAATTATGTTTCAATCAATTCAAATCTATCTAAACACAAACCTTAAGTACAAGAAACTTTTCAAAATAGTACAATAACTCTTAAGATCTTACAAAAGACGCAATTAAGAAGGGAAACATTTCTCAATTTACTCTTGATTTGTACACTTTTACAAAACTAAACTAAGATAAGAACTTAAACTTCAAAAGAGACCCAAGAGGTGAGGATGTCGTTGACTGGAACTTTACTAAGGTGTTCTTTCAACCTTGACCACACTTCTTCTAGTAATTTTCCTGAAAGGTTAGTAAAAGAAAAGGGTGAGCTAAAAAGCTCAGTGAGAAACACATTACTAAAAGTATTCGTATTAGAAGAAATTATCACTTTGATTTCAACTAATTCATATAACATATAATTATTAATTACATATAATAAAATTCTTGAGTTTCCTTTAATTTCTCTCAATTTCTTAGCAAGAAGGAAACCATGAACACAAGAATTCATCAATCTTTCTTAATTTATTTCAAACATGCTATTCTTAACACATTTCACACATCATAAAGCCAACAAAATATGAGGAGTTGTCATCTCAACATTTCTTCGTTGCCATAACAACATTAATATTCTTCATCAAGTCACAACACATTCGAACCTCTATTGGGAGAATCAAATCATTTTCCCTTCATAGGCCAATCATAACAAGTGTACCTCAATGAACTAATCACAACACATGCACCACATGGGCCAACGCCATCAAGACAATCATCGTCAATGAAATAGTATGCAATGTATTCAATATATGATTAATGTATTAGCTCATCATGTATCATTGCCCCTCACTATGCTAATCTCATATAGTTATGGGGACATCACCCCATGTACCGGTATATTTTCACCATCAAATTATCATATATTCAAACCTTCCGACCCACTAGATCCAGGCGGAATTCTACTCGTCCAAATATGTTTGGTACCCTTACACCCCTTGTGGGAAAGTACCTACCGGCCTCACTCATCACTCCCCCTCTTATAAACAGATAAAAAATATATATTATGCGAATGCAATTCATGATGCAATAATTTTACAAATCCAAACATTCACCATCAAATCACATTACAAATTCATAACAATCCATTAACCATCTTCATTGCAATGACAAACATCACATTTCTCAAACACAATTACATCAATTCATTCCTAAACTCACTTCTTGTACGATACTATCCCAACATACACTTATATCATTCTTTCTCAACAATATATTTTCCACAGTCCTCAACTATAGTCAAAATTATACATCAAACCAAATATTGTACTTCTAAATCTTTACACACACACACACACACATATATATAATCTCATAACATCATTACTTATACCTCTATAATCTTTAATAATTATATACTTTTAACTTTTTGTCTTTATTTCACGATTTCACTATGCTTACTAAAAGTAAGGTGAAACTCACCTCGAGAACCAAGTTCTAGACTCGAATCACTTATTTGCACTTACTACGATCATCAACCACACCTATTGAAAATATTACTTAACAAATCAAAACAAGGTGTACACAATCATAACATATATCTAAGTCAAGAAGGAAAATAAATAAGTAAAATCTATGTTCTAAGTCACGATGTTCACTCCCCCTTGGTCCAAGTGTTCTTTGAAGGTTAAAAACAAATGGAAAATGATGTTCTTAAGACTATTTGATCCAAGTTTCTAACTTATAATTAGCTTGGGGTGTTCTAGAAGGAGTTACAAACTCGAAAAGTTCAAAAAACTTTGGTTATTTTTGAAAAAAAGGGCTGACACAGTCGAGTACCCTTAGCTTCCAATTGACTATCATTTGGTCCAAGAGTTTTGCCCATTTTACTAGTCGAATGGGTACCATATACTAGTCGACAAGTACTTATGATATAGCCCCCAATAGACTAGAGAAAGTCACCACTCGGCAGCAAAATCAACTTTCCCCCTCAAAAATCACCTTGAATCCTTAAGAAACTTCAAAAAATTTAGAAGAAAAGTTTTTTCTAAAATTTTAAGATAAAACTCTGCAATAACTATAGCAAAAATCTCAAGTTAAAAGCTTCAAATTAATAAACCTAGCACAACACACATTCTTGAAACAAACTTTTTTCTCAAACTTTTCTTTAAGCAAAACTTTCAAATTCAACTTTCTAAAATTGAAACCTTTAGGTTAGTAAACAAACTTAATGATTTAAAAGTGAAGAAGAGTAAGATTTTTACCCTGATTGGCCAAGATTTCCCCATTCTTTATTTTCTCTTCCTTTCCTTTTTCCCATTTCTCTTCTTTTCTTTCCTTTTCTCCTCTATTTCTCTCATCTCTATCGGATCCTTTAGAAAATTCCAGCACAAGCTGGTCTCTCTCTACCTCTGTCATCCTATTTATTTGAAAACTCTCTTTGAATTACAAAACCACCCTTATACTTTACAATTTTTTTACAACGTACCCCAAAACTCTCTAAAATTCAGAAATTCTTCTAAGTCAAGTTTTTTATTACTAAAACTTATATTATTTACTTGTTTCCAAGTTCCACACATCCAAGTACGAATTTATTAAGACTTAAATCTGAATAGGCACATATTTTACGTGTCAAAATGCAAACCACGAAATTAAAATATTATACTTAAGGTATCGGGCTCCACAATTCTCCCCCACTAATAAAACTTTCATCCTCGAAATTTTCTTGACTAGAGTTCACAAAACATTAGGATTATTACCATCCTAAGTTTGTCTCACATTCTCAAATAAACTGCTCAAGTTCTCTATTTTGTAGAAAAATGGAGATTACAAGGTTAAACTCCTACCTCACCATCACTTGAATTTTTTCTACGTCATTGATAACCAATTGATTACTACAATAATCAAACATACTATTTTAATAAACTCCATATGAAATTGTTAGGAACCTTTTTCATTTAATAAGTGGTGCTCGCCCTTCTATAAATTATTCATCCGTATAAATCCATTCTGTCTCCTCCATTCGATTCTTGGATTAACCTAGTTAGTCTCTCAACTACACATTCTTAAATAATGTTTTATTCAAATCATTCCCTCTTTTCTTTACTCCTTTCACTTGCACTTCAACCCAAAACTAAAGTTCCACTATCTAATACTTCCCTTTGAATCTTTCTATTTATATCTCACTTCAAGCTCAAAGGGTCTCAAACATGGTATAACTTTATCATTTGTCTCTATTAAGGTAGTTTTTAAAAAGCTGCTTACCGACTATTCACTTTCTCTTATCATTTAGTAATTTATTTTCCAACTAGATATGGAACTTAGATTTCATTAGTGATATTACCAACCAGTTTCATACTTAGTTCTTTATTCAAATCTCCTGTTCATTCACTTCACAATTCCAAATTCACTTATAGAATAGAAATATTCACGAAACCCTTTACAATTTAATTTCTTAATCAATCACAATAATTTCTAGCATCGTTCAAACAAATGGCTTCATTTAATAATTTACTCCCTTTACTCAACGCGTCTCTAAATTCTAATCCAGATTTCTCTAGTTATTTCCATCAACTTTAATTCTTCCATTTTCTTCACTAGGGTTTATAAATCAATAAAATCATAAGTAACTCTCCAATAGTAACAGTTAAATACTTTATTCTCCCCTATAATTTCAAATTGATTAGTCTCTCCTTAACAACAATAATACTTCATAACCCATTCCCTAGCATCGTTTGTACAGTAATAACCCAGTTACTCCTATTTATAGTTAATCAAATCCATACTACAACCCTCTTCTCTAACTTCATCATTTAATTGAATTCAATATAGCTTATTCAAATTGTCTTCAACATCTACTTGAACTTTCCTAAGATCTTACCTACATGGACAATCCTTTGGTGTTGATCACATTTCAAATTTACTATCCTTTCTAAATCTTTCATTTCTTTACATATCTTCCTAAATCAAATCTTTTACCCATTGCCTAACTCACCCTCTTAAACTTTTATTCCTTTTTCATTTTAACCATTCCATCTCCAAGATTATCAACAGTTTCACAACTTTGATTATTTTGTATATATAAAAAAACTCCAAATGAACATTAATCATACATAAATCCACAAGCCCTCCTGCTCAAGTTAATAAACTCTCAAATTTTTACTTGATGTCTCATTCATTAATCTTACTGAATGACTCCATCTTCTTTTAATATTAGCAGCAAAACACAAGATAAGGCATCCTATATTTTTTTTTTACTTTTCTCAAATTCAAATATTTCACTCTTTTTGTAACAGCTTAGAGGTATCATAGATTTCGTTACTTCTTACTCAAACTCTTATTGTTTAGCTTAACAGACTATAATATCTTCCTTCCTTTATTCCACTTCCTTCTTTCTAACAAATCTTTACACAGTCAAATTTTTCTCTTGGCTCAACTACATTTTCAACTTCTTCTCTTTTATCGTTTCTCCTTCGGGTCCATTTTGTAAAACAAAACTTCAAGAAAACCATTTAACACCTCACCTCTGCACCTTTCCTTGCCAATTCTTATGTCTAACCACACAGTGTACGTCTAATCCAATACTCTACTTTAATGCTTCTCAACCACTCCCTTATTACTTAAGATCTTCCTTTCACTTTACATTAAGCTTTGTCACAATATTTACTGTGTTTAATAATTTCTATTCTCTCAACTATCTCTTTTACCAAACATTTCTACCAACACTATCCCTTCGAAGTGTACTCTCAACTCTATTGATTTTTAAGTTATTAACCTTCCACTTATAAAACATTCCCTCTTACATCATCACTGACTATTTACAAGTCTTCATCATTAAGTATCATTAAGGATTGTAACTCACTATCTCAAATTAAACTTTATTTCATTAACTCATTTCCCAATTCTTTTGATCTCATTTTTTATACCCATTGCTCTGTCATAGTAACTCTTTCAGCAATTCTATATCCCACTAACTTGTAGATTTTTCAAGCGCTTCAAACATCTTAGTTCAACATCAATCATCTCCTATTAGATTAAAATTGCATTCCTCAAGTTTATATCTCCAACCAAATCAAACTCTTATTCTCACTCAACTAGCATTAACTATTCAATCATTCATTCTTTATTCTTTATTCTATAATCAAAATCCACCATCTTCATGCATCGAATTTCTAGTTAAGATCAAATCAAATTTCACTGGAACTTTTTCCTTCACAAATTCTCGTATAACAATCTCTACTTCTCAACATACTTCCTTCACTTTCTTTTCCAAATTTTCCAAATTACCACAAAAATTCACTTATGATTTATTTAATACCATCATTCCTCTACTTAATTTATTTCTCTCATTTTACCATAATCACACCCTACTAAACCTTGTTCCTTGCACTAACCACTTATCCAGTGTTGTGAGCTTTAAATTACTCGCAAGAGCACGAGTCGTTTGCAATATAGCGTTGTGCAAGTGCGAGGTCGAATCCACAGGGAATTGCGTTGTGAAAATATAAATTTATCTAAACTAATCTTATCTTAACCTAGTTCCGAGTTTTTTATTATATGTTGCAAAATAAATAAAAGCTAAACTAAATTGATTTTAAAAACTAATAAAAAAGACACTAAGGTTTCCGAATCCACCCCACCAAAGTTTAAGCATGTATGTCCTAAAAACATAGCCTATCAAAACATTCCATGAATCCAACTTACGACAAAAAACAAAAAATATCCCAATTAAACGAAAAGCATCCAATGTATCCACTTTTAACAAATCACATAGGAAGTCCAATTTAATCGAAAACAATTCAATGTATCCATCAGATGAAACACAAGGAATATTCAACAGAACAATTTAAACTCAATCAATCATAAGATTAACTCAAATAATTGACAGAACATTTATACTAAAAGATTGTCAGATTTGTACAAGCAAAACTGAACTACTATGCCAAACAACGGCGAGGCTTCATCTTCAACCTTAGCTAAAGATTCTAGCCACTCATAACTATGAAACTAAAATTCATAATAAAAGTGCTAAACATTAAACTAAAAACAACTAAATAAAAAGAAATAAATAACTTTACATGGGAGAAATTCCACTCGCTGATGGGTGGCGCTTCCTCTCGTGGTAGCAAAGCCTTCAGGATCCACCAGAACGCTAGCAGACGTCCACCGGTTAACACCAAAGTGGCCTAGGAATTTTACACTGAATGATGGAGTCAAATGGTGTTTATATAGAGGGAGTCTCGGAGCACTGTAGGTTTCAGAATCGATGTGAGATACTGGCCTGAGTGCGCTCAATCGCAAAATGGTGCGATCAATCGCATGTGCACTCGATCATGTGTCTGGTGCGCTCGATCGCAGGTGCGCTCGATCACGTGTCTGGTGCGCTCGATCGCAGGTGCACTAAACTGCAAATATTTTGATGTGGGATGTTGACCTTGCGCTCGTTCGTAGGCAAGTGCGATCGATCGCAGGTGCGCTCGATCGCATATCTCGTGTGATCGATCGCATTATGCATCCTATTTGCTTTTGAAGCTTGATATCTCCAGAAATGCTTCATTTTCTCCACAAACCTAAAAAAATACACAAAACACATAAAAGACATAAAATAAGGTGAAATAATAAAAATTAAGAACCTAACAAATATAAATTAAAGGGCTTAAATATGCAATATTTACGACTCATCAAATACCCCCAAACTTATATTTTGCTAGTCCCTTAGCAAAACAAAATAAAAACTAGATGAAAAACAAAGAACATAAAGATAAATTCATCACTCATGTTATCCAAAAATTTAAGGAGCACACACCACCATGATATTTAGTCATGAGCAAGCTTAAAGAGATAAACCCATCTTCACAATGAATAGAAATGTTAAAATCTAATTACTTACAAAAGGCAGGTTAAGGTATCACAAGTCTGACACTGTGTAAAGTGAATTAGCATATAAAAATGAAGCTTCCAAATAACTCCAATGTGTAAGGTCTCCATGTCTCAAGATTCACCAAATTTCCCATCAGAATGAACGAAAATGGCATAGTTTTTATTTTCTTCTTCTTTTTTTATTTTTTATTATATATATATATAAGGCTCTGCTATGTTTAATTCTCTTAAGCTTTCTAATTGACTCATGTAGCGAGTGTTGAGTCAATGACTCCCAAACCAGATGGTTTTAGGGCATTAGGTGTAAAGACACCCCTAAGGACTTACTAACTCGAGTCAAAAAGGCTACGAAACTAAACTGACCTTAATGCTACCAAACAAAATTTTCGCCTTTTGATATATATATATATATAAGGCTCAGCTATGTTTAATTCTCTTAAGCTTTCTAATTGACTCATGTAGCGAGTGTTGAGTCAATGACTCCCAAACCAGATGGTTTTAGGGCATTAGGTGTAAAGACACCCCTAAGGACTTACTAACTCGAGTCAAAAAGGCTACGAAACTAAACTGACCTTAATGCTACCAAACAAAATTTTCGACTTTTGATGTGAACACTCACTGCTTACTGAGGCAAGAGGTCCAGTTACTCAGCGAAAAATTTTGCAATGATTATTATGAATAAAATTCCCACCTTTCAACGTGAACATTCACTGCTTACTGAGGCAAGAGGTCAAGTTACTCAGTGGAAAGTTTATTGATGATGATCATTAGTAGTATTATTATTATTATTATTATTATTATTATTATATTTATGCTTTTCTATGCCCAAGTGTTTATCCAACAAGTCATCCAGTTTCAGTTAAGACAAGGAAACGTACACATTAAAATCACATGTCATACCTCACACAATTTGTGCTAATGTGCTAGTGTTAGATTAGATCAAACATGTGAATTCTCAAATGCCTAAAGTAAGTCACTAAATTTTAAAACTTTATCACCAGATCATGTGTTTAAAATTTTAAGCTCACCTATGACATCACATCACAGAAAATGTTTAGATCAACCAAAATTTCAAAATAACATGAGCATGCATTTATCTTTACGACGAAAAGACAACAAATTAGGACAAAGTGTGTGACGTGTCTCCCATACCCCCAAACTTAAATTACACATTGACCTCAATGTGTGAATAATATGGAAAGAGCTGACCTGGGATATGAAGAACTATCTGGACTAGTATGGCTCGTAGCATACCCCCAAACTTGAACTAAAGTACGCATTGTCCCTGAAAAATAAATACTGGAAAACAAAAAATACTGGAAACAAACATTAAGCATAAATATGTAAAATAATAAACAAATAAAAAGATAAGCTGTGGAGTGCCTCCCATGAGCGCTAAGTTTAAAATCTTCAGCCAGACTCCCCTTAGCAGACGACACTCAATCAGAGTAACTAGGATCCTCCAATAATATTGTCTCTATGTCTGGACTCCTCAACTCCAAGAATGGTTTTAGCCTTTGTCCATTTACCTTAAAAGTGTTACCATTCTTGGGATCCTCAATCTATATGGCCCCATGAGGAAAAACTGACCGAATAATAAATGCGCCTGTCCAACGAGATTTGAGCTTACCTGAAAAAAGATGCAAGCGTGAATTGTAAAGAAGAACTTTTTGACCCGGCTCAAAAGCTCGTCTCAAAATGTGTTGGTCATGAGTCTTCTTCATTTGTGCCTTGTAGGACCATGTACACTCATATTCATCATTCCGCAGCTCCTCCAATTCATTGAGTTGGAGCTTCCGTTGTGAGCCAGCCTTGGAAAGATTGAAATTCAGTTGCTTGATAGCCCAATACGTATGATACTCTAATTCGACCGGAAGGTGACATGCCTTTCCGTACACAATACGATAGGGAGACATGCCAATTGGCGTCTTGAAGGCTGTTCGATATGCCCACAGTGCATCAGTCAATCGTAAAGACCAATCCTTTCTACTAGGGTTCACAGTTTTCTCTAAAATGTGTTTGATCTCGCGATTAGAAATTTCCACTTGTCCACTCGTCTGCGGGTGATATGGGATGGCAACCTTGTGTGTGATGAAATACTTCTTCATCAACTGCTCAAAAATCCGGTTGCAAAAGTGCTTACCTTCATCACTTATGATTGCTCGAGGCGTACCAAATCGAGCAAAAATAGTGTCCTTCAAAAACTGGACCACAACTCTGTGGTCAATGGTCTTGCACGCAACGGCCTCCACCCACTTGGATAGATAGTCCACAGCAACTAGAATGTACAAGTTTCCAAAGGAGTTTGGGAACGGTCCCATAAAATCAATGCCCCACACGTCAAAAATCTCAACAATCAGAATAGGGTTGAGGGGCATCATATTCCTCCTAGAAAGACTCCCTAGCTTTTGGCAATGCTCACAAGATACACAGTAGGTGTGAGAGTCTCGGAACATGGTAGGCTAATAAAATCCACACTGCAAAATCTTTGCAGCGATCTTTTTAGCACTGAAATGGCCTCCACAAGCATGATCATGACAAAAGGCGATGACGTTAGATTGGTCATGCTCAGGAATACACCTTCTGATGATCTGATCGGGACAATACTTAAACAGATAAGGATCATCCCAGAAAAAATGTTTTACCATGGCTAAAAACTTTGATTTAACTTGTCGCCCCCAATGCAAAGGCATGTGTCTGGTGACAAGATAGTTCACTATATCAGCAAACCATGGAGCAGGATTTCGAGCAATGAGCATTAACTGCTCATCAGGAAAGGTCTCAGAAATGGGAGTGGTGGCCTCAGTGAAATCCACAATCAATCTAGATAAATGGTTCGCCACCATATTTTTTGAACCTTTCTTATCCCGACTCGCAATGTCGAACTCTTGAAGTAGCAAAATCCATCGGATAAAACGAGATTTAGCATCTTTTTTAGAGAAAAGATACTTCAATGCTGCATGGTCCGAGTAGATAATGACTTTAGATCCTAACAAGTAGGATCGGAACTTGTCTAATGCAAAAACGACTGCAAGCAACTCCTTTTCAGTGGTAGAATAATTGAGTTGTGTACCGTTTAGAGTTTGACTTGCATAGTAGATAACATGGGGAAGTTTATCAACACGCTGCCCCAAAACAGCTCTAACAGTATAGTTTGATGCGTCACACATAATCTCAAAGGGCACACCCCAGTTGGGTAGTTGAATATTTGGTGCGGACGTCAAAATCTTCTTCAGATCCCCAAATGCTTTCTTACAATCCTCATCAAATAGAAATGGGGCATCCTTTTGTAATAACTGGCACAAGGGCCTGGCGATTTTGCTGAAATTCTGGATAAATCACCTGTAGAAACCTGCATGGCCTAGAAAAGATCAAACCTCCTTCACTGTACGTGGGGGTGGAAGGTTGGAGATCAGGTCCACCTTCGCTTTGTCGACCTCAATCCCCTGATGAGATACAACATGCCCCAGTACAATGCCTTGCTTAACCATAAAATGGCACTTCTCTCAATTAAGCACCAGGTTCTTCTCCTTGCACCGTACTAAAACCAAAGCGAGACGGTGCAGGCACTCCTCAAATGTTGAACCGAAGACAGAGAAGTCGTCCATGAAAATCTCTAAGAACCGCTCTACCATGTCAGAGAATATACTGACCATGCATCGCTGAAAAATAGTGGGTGCATTGCATAACCCAAAAGGCATGCGATGGTAGGCGAATGTCCCAAAAGGACAGGTAAATGTCATCTTCTCCTAATCTTCGGGGTCCACGGGGACCTGGTTATATCCAGAATAACCATCCAAAAAACAATAATACTCGTGCCCAGCCAAACGCTCCACCATCTGAGGAATAAATGGCAGTGGAAAGTGATCCTTCCTTGTGGCAACGTTCAGCTTACGGTAGTCTATACACGTTCTCCACCCTAACTGAACACAAGTTGGCACCAACTCGTCGTCCTTATTCTTTACTACCGTCAATCCCGCTCGCTTGGGCACGACATGAATCGGGCTCTCCCACTTGCTATCAGAGATGGGATAAATGATCCCTGCATCTAACAGCTTTATTATTTCTACCCTCACAACCTCTTGCATAGTTGGGTTGAGCCTTCGTTGTGGCTCCCTCGATGGCTTGGCATTCTCCTCCATATGTATCTTGTGCATCACCACCGAGGGGTTGATTCCCCTGATATCCTCAATGGTCCACCTGATAGCTTCCTTGTGCTCTCTTAAGACATCTAATAATTTCTCCTCTTGAGCTTCACCCAAATTTGAAGCTATAGTCACAGGCAAACTATCGGCTGAACCTAGGAACTTATACTTAAGATTATATGGTAAAGGCTTAAGTTCCTTCTTGGGGGTTTCAGGTTCAGCGGTCTCCTCTGTCTCATAGCTTCCTTGAGGATCAGACTCCAAAATGGCATTCACTTCCTCGAGTAGCTTATCTAAGCCCAAGTCCTCTCCAAAGTGAGCAAAACACGCCTCCAGGGGATCTTCAATGCTTGATTCGTCCACAGTCTCCTCAAGAATCTCCTCTAGCATTAGACCTACTTACAAAATCCGAGCTGAATGCCCTGAGCATTCTCAAGCCACAGACCTATTCCAAAACTCCGAGTTGAATGCCTTAAGCATTCTTAATGCTCGAACCATTTCAAAAACTTTGAGCCGAATGTTTTGAGAATTCTTAAGCCTTAGACCTTTCCAAAAACTCATAGTTGAATGTATTGAGCATTCTCAAGCATCAAACCGTTTCAAAAAGTTTGAGCTGAATGCCCCAAGCATTCTCATGCCTTGGATGTTTTCAAAAACTTTGAGCTGAATACCCAGAGAATTCTCAAGCCTAAAATATTTTCAAAAACTTCGAGTTGAATACCATAAATTCTTAATCCTCAAACATTTTCAGAAACTTTGAGTTGAATGCTTCGAGCATTCTAAAGCCTTGGACAATTCCAAAAAATTTCGAACTGAATGTCCTAAGCATTTTGAAGTTTAAACCTTTTCAAAAATTCTAAGTTAAATATCCTAAGCATTCTCAAGCCTTAAACCTTTTCAAAAACTTCGAGTTGAATGTCCATCGCATTCTCAAACCTTAGAAAATTTTAAATATTTCAAGGTAAATGCCCCGACCCGAGCATTCTCAAGCCTCGGATCTGTTCAAAATTCCTTGATGAATTCCCCGAGAATTCTTAAGCCTTGGACCTTTCCAAAAAACTATGAGCTAAATGCCCGAGCATTCTCAAGCCATAGACCTTTTCAAAAACTTTGAGATGAATGCCACGAGCATTCTTAATCCTCAAACATTTTCAAAAACTTTGACTTGAATGCCTTGAGCATTCTAAAGCCACGGACCTTTCAAAAATACATCGACCTGAATTCCCCGAGCATTCTCAAGACTTGGACCTTTTCTAAACTCTGAGTTGAATGTCCCGAGCATTCTCATCCTCGGGCCTTTTCAAAAACTCTTAGCTGAATGCCCTGAGCATTATGAACCCTCAAACTATTCTAAAAAAACTCTAACCTAAATTCCCCAAGCATTCTCAAGCCTCAAACCTATTTAAAAATTCAAAGTTGAATGCCCTGAGCATTCTTAAGCCACGGACCTATTCAAAAACTCCGAGCTAAATGCCCCAAGCATTCTCAAGCGTCGGATCGTATCAAAAACACTGAGTTAAATGCCTTAAGCATTCTAAAGCCTTGGACGTTTTCAAAAACTCTGAGCTGAATGCCCCAAGCATTCTCAAGCCTTGGACCTTTTCAAAAACTTCGAGCTGAATCCCTCAAGCATTCTCAATCCTCTAACCTTTTCAAAAAATTCGAGTTGAATGCCTCGAACATTCTAAATCCTCAAACCTTTCCAAAAAACTTCGAACTGAATTCCCCGAGCAATCTCAAGCCTTGGACCATTCCAGAAAACTCTAAGCTGAATGCCCTAAGTATTCTCAAGCCTTAAACCTTTTCAAAAACTTCGAGCAGAATGCCTCGACCATTCTCAAGCCTTAAACATTTACAAAAAATTTGAGCTGAATGCCCTAAGCATTCTTAAGTGTCGAACCATTTCAATAACTCCAAGCTTAATTCCTTGAGCATTCTCAAGCCTCGAACCTTTTCAAAATTTTGAGCTGAATGCCCTTAGCATTCTCAAGCATCAGACCTATTTAAAAAATTCGAGTTGAATGCCTCGAGCATTCCCAAGCCACAGACCTATTCAAAAACTCCGAGTTGAATGCCCTGAGCATTCTTAAGGCTCGGACCTTTACAAAAACTCTGAGCTGAATGCCTTGAGAATTCTTAAGCCTCAGAATTTTCCAAAAAATTCTTAGCTGAATGCATCGAGCGTGGTCAAACCTTGGACATTATCAAAAAAATCTGAGCTGAATGCCCCGAGAATTTTCAAGCCTCATACCTTTTTCAAAAACTTTGAGTTGAGTCCCTCAAGCATTCTCAATGCTCAAACCTTTTCAAAACTTTGACTTGAATGCCTCGAGCATTCTAAAACCTCGAACCATTCCAAAAAACTTCGAACGAAATTCCCCAAGCATTCTGAAGCCTCGGATCTTTTCAAAAATTCTGAATTAAATACCCCAAACATTCTTAAGCTTTAAACCTTTTCAAAAACTTCGAGTTACATGCCCAGAACATTCTCAAGCCTTGCAACTTTTCAAAAATTTCAAGTTGAATGCCTTGAGCATTCTCAAGCCACATACCTATTTAAAATTCTGAGTTGAATACCCCAAGCATTCTCAAGTTTCAAACCTTTACAAAAAACTCTGACCTTAATTCCCCAAGCATTGTCAAGGCTCAGACCTTTCCAAAATACTCCGAGCTGAATAGTCGAGCATTCTCAAGCCATAGACCTTTTCAAAAACATCGAGATGAATTCCCTGAACATTCTCAAGTTCGAAACTTTTCAAAAACTTTGACCTGAATGTCATGAGCATTCTAAAGCCTCAAACCTTTCCAAAACACTTCAACTTGAATTCCCCGAGCATTCTCAAGCCTCGGACCTTTTCTAAACCCTGAGTTGAAAGCTATGAGCATTCTTAAGCCTCAGACCTTTTCAAAAACTCCAAGTTGAATACTCTAAGCAGTCTCAACCCTCAAACTATTCCAAAAAACTCTAACCTAAATACCGCAAGCTTTCTCAAGCCTCAGACCATTTCAAAAACTCTAAGCTAAATGCCCTAAGCATTCTCCAGCCTCAGACCTTTTCAAACTTTTGAGCTGAATGCCCCGAGCATTCTCAAGTCTCAGGCCTTTCCAAAAATCTTCGAGCTAAATTCCCTAAGCATTCTCAAGCGTTGAACATTTTCAAAAACTTTAAGCTGAATGCCTCGAGCATTCTCAAGCCTTGAACATTTTCAAAAACTCTGAGTTGAATACCTTGAGCATTCTCAAGACTCGGACCTTTTAAAATTTTGAGGTGAATACTACGAGTATTCATAAGCGTAGAACTTATTTAGAAACTCTGAGCTAAATGCCCCGAGCATTCTCAAGCCTCAAACCTATTTAAAAACACCGAGCTGAATGCCCCAAGCATTCTCAAGCCTTTGATATTTTAAAAAACCCTTAGCTGAAAATTCTTGAGCCTCAAACCTTTTCAAAATTCTAAGTTGAATTCCTCGAGCATTCTAAAGCCTCGGATATATTTAAAAACTCTAAGCTGAATGCCTCGAGAATTCTCAAGCCTTAGACCTTTTCAAACTCTGATCAGAATGCCCCAAGCATTCTCAAACCTCAGCCATTTTCAAAACTTCTGAGTTATATGCCCCAGGAATCCTCAAGCCTCAGACTTTTTTAAAATTTTGAGTTAAATACCATGAGAATTCTCATGCCTCGGACCAAATCAAAAACTCTTAGCTGAATTTCACGAGTATTTTCAAGCTTAAGACCTTTTCAAAAAACTTCGAACAGAATGTTTCGAGCATTTTTAACGCTCAAACCTTTCCACAAAACACTGAGTTGAATGCCCTAAGAATTTTTAGGCGTTGGTCCTTTTCAAAATTTTGAGTTAAATACCATGAGCATTCTAAAGCCACAGACCTTTTCAAAATTTTTTAGCTGAATGCCCCAGGTATTCTCAAGCCTCGAACCTTTTTCAAAAACACTAGACTTATTGCCCCAAGAATTCTCAAGCCTAAAACCTTTTTCAGCTTATGAGTTGAATGCCCCGAGCATTCTCAAGCCTTGGACCTATTCAAAAACTTCGAGCACAATGCACCGAGAATTCTCAATCCTCGAACCTTTTCAAAAACTCCTAATTGAATGCCTCGAGATTTCTCAAGCCTAAAAACTTTCCAAAAACTCCAAGCTGAATGCCTTGAGCATTCTCAAGCATTGAACCTTTTTCAAAAACTTTGAGCTAAATGCCCTGAGCATTTTCAAGCCTCGAACATTTTCAAAAACTCCAAGATGAATACCCCGAGCATTCTCAAGCCTCAGACCTTTTCAAAAATTCCGAGATGAATTCCCCAAGCATTTTCAAGCCCAGGACCTTTTTCAAAATTCTGAGCTGAATGCCCTGAGCATTCTCAAGTCTCGGACCTATTCAAAAACTCCGAGATGAATGCCCCGAGTATTCTTAAGCCTCGGACCTTTTCAAAAACTCTGAGCTGAATACCTTGAGAATTCTCAACCCTCAGACTTTCAAAAAAAACTCAGAGCTTAATGCCCCGAGCATTCTCAAGCGTCTAACCATTTTAATAACTCAAAGCTAAATACCCCAAGCATTCCCAAGCCTCAAACATTTTCAAAAACTCTAAGTTGAATGCCTCGAGCATTCTCAAGCCCCAAACCTTTTCAAAAACATCTAGCTGAAAGCCTCGAGCATTCTAAAGCCTTGAACCTTTCCAAAAAACTTCTAGTTAAATGCCACGATAATTTTGAAGCCTCATACCTTTTCAAAAGATACGAGTTGAATACCCTTAGCATTCTGAAGCCTTAGACCTTTTGAAAATTCCAAGTTGAATGCCCTGATC
This sequence comes from Bretschneidera sinensis, assembly GCA_023935145.1. Lineage (NCBI taxonomy): Eukaryota > Viridiplantae > Streptophyta > Magnoliopsida > Brassicales > Akaniaceae > Bretschneidera > Bretschneidera sinensis. The sequence goes on from CM043702.1 coordinate 92,508,231, forward strand.
ATTCTCAAGTCTGGAACCTTTGAAAGAATTTCAAGCTGAATGCCACTTTCCTTCTCAAGCCTTGGACTATTTCAAAAACATCGAGCTGAATGCGTTGACCAATTTCGAGCCTCAGACTTTTTAAAAATTCTGAGCTAAATGCCTTGAGGATTCTCAATCCTCGGACCTTTTCAAAATTTTTAGCCCAATGCCTCGAGCATTCTCAAGCCTCAAGCCATTCCAAAAATCTCAGAGTGGAATGCTCCGAGAATTCTCAAACGTAAAATCTTTTCAAAAACCCTACACTAAATACCCCGAGCATTCTCAAGCCTTGGAAGTTTACAAAAACTCTTAGCTGAGTAACCTCGAGCATTCTCAAGCCTTGGACTTATTTAAGAACTCCGAGTTGAATACCTCGAGCATTCTTAAGCCTCGGACCTTTTTAAAAATTCTAAGCTAAATGCCCCAAGAAGTCTCAAGCCTCGGACCTTTTCAAAGACTCTTAGCTGAATATCCTAAAAATTCTCAAGCCTCGGGCCTTTTCAAAATTCTAAGTCGAATGCTCTGAGCATTCTAAAGCCTCAAATCTATTTAAAATCTTTAATTTTAATGCCGCGAGCATTCTCAAGCCTCAAACCTTTTCAAAAACTTTGAGCTAAACTCCTCAAGCATTCTAAAGCCTCGGGTCTTTCTAACAAACTTCAAGTTGAATCCCTCGAGCATTCTAAAGAATCGGATCTTTATAAAACACTTCGAGCTGAATAATCTAAGCATTCTCAAGCCTCGGACCTTTTCAAAAACTTTGAGTTGAATACCCCTAGCATTCTGAAGCCTTTGACATTTTCAAAATTCCGAGCTAAATGCCCCGAGAATTCTCAAGCCTCGAACCTTTTTAAAAACTCTGAGCTGAATGCCCTGAGCATTCTTAAGCCTCGAACCTTTTTGACATTCCGAGCTGATTGCCCTAAGCATTCTCAAGTCTCAGACTTTTTTAAAAATTCTTAGTTGAATACCCTGAGCATTCCCAAGCCTCGGACCTTCTCAAAATTTTGAGCTGAATGCCCAGAGCATTCTGAAGACTCAAACCTTTCAAAAAAACTTTGAGCTGAATATCTCGAGCCTTTTAGAAAACTCAGATATGAATGCCCCCAGTATTCTCAAGCCATAGACATTTTTAAAAACTTAAACTGAATACCCCGAGCATTCTTAAGCTGCGGACCTCTTTAAAATTTTCAGTTGAATGCCCCGAGGATTCTCAAGCCTCGAATCTATTTAAAAACTTTGAACTAAATACCTCAAGCATTCTCAAGCCTCAGACCTTTTTAAAAACTCAAAGCAGGATGCTCGAGTATTCTCAAGCCTTAAACCTTTGCAAAATACTCTGAGCTGAATACCCCAAGAATTCTCAAGTGTCGGACCTTTTTTAAAAAATCTGAGTTGAATACCCTGAGAATTCTCAAGCGTCGTACCATTTTCAAAACCTATGAGCTTAATGCCCTGAGCATTCTCAAGCCTCGGGCATTTTCAAAAACTCTGAGCTAAATACCCCGAGCATTCTTAAGCCTCGGACCTTTTCAAAAACTTCAAGCTGAATGCTCCAAGTATTCTCAAGCCTCGAACCTTTTCAAAAACTTCGACCTGAATGCCTCGAGCATTCTAAAGCCTCGGGCATTTCCCAACAAACTTCGAGTTGAATGGATCGAGCATTTTAAAGCCTCAAATATTTCTAAAAAACTTCGAGTTGAATGCCCCGAGCATTCTCAAGCCTCAAACCTTTTCAAAAACAGCGAGTAGAATACCCCGAGCATTCTGAAGCCTTGGACCTTTACAAAATTCCAAGCTGAATGCCCCGAGAATTCTAAAGCCTCAAAACTTTTCAAAAATTTCAAGCTGAATGCCCTGAGCCTTCTGAAGCGTCTGACCATTTCAAAAACTCTGAGCTGAATGCCTTGAGCATTCTCAAGCCTCAGACCTTTTCAAAACTCTAAACTAAATAGCTCGAGCATTCTCAAGCCTTAGACATTTTCAAAAACTCTAAGCTAAATGCCCTCAGCAATCTCAAGCCTCGAACATTTTCAAAATTTTGAGCTCAATGCCCCGAGCATTCTCAAGCGTCAAATATTTTTAAAAAATCTAAGCTGAATGCCCTGAGCATTCTAACCCCTTGGATATTTTCAAAAACTCTAATATTAATACACCGAGCATTCTCAAGCCTCAAACCTTTTCAAAATTTTGAGCTGAATTCCACAAGAATTCTCAAGCTCTAGACCTATTTAAAAACTCCAAGCTGAATGCCCCGAGCATTCTCAAGCTTCAAACCTTTTTAAAATTCTGAGCTGAATGTCCCGAGCATTCTCAAGCCTTAGACCTTTTCAAAAACTCTGAGCTGAATACCCTAAGCATTCTCAAGCCTTGGGCCTTTTTAAAATTTTGAGCTAAATGCCTCTAGTTTTCTTAAGACTCAGACCTTTCAAAAAAACTCTAAGCTTGATGCCTCGAGTTTTCTTAAGACTCAGACCTTTCAGAAAAACTCTGAGCTTGATGCCCTGAGTATTCTTAAGCATCAGTCCTTTTAGAAAACTCTGAGTTAAATGCCTCGAGCATTCTCAAGCCTTGGAAATTTTCAGAAACTCCAAGTTGAATTCCCCGAGCATTCTCAAGCCGCAGGCCTTTTTAAAATTTTGAGTTGAATACCTTGAGCATTCTCAAGCCTTGGACTTATTTAAAAAACTTTGAGCAAAATGCCTTGAGCATTCTCAAGCCTTATACCTTTTTCTAAAAATCAGAGCAGAATGCCCAGAGCATTATCATGCCTTATACCTTTGCAAGAAACTCTGAGTTGAATAGGCCAAGCATTCTAAAGCCTTAGACCTTTTCAAAAAACTTTGAGTTCAATGCCAGAAGGACTCTTAAGCCTAAGACCTTTTCAAAAACTATGAGTTAAATACCCCAAGCATTTTGAAGCCTTGGACCTTTTAAAAATTCCAAGATGTGAGCCCCGAGAATTCTCAAGCCTCAAACCTTTTCAAAATTTTCAAGCTGAATGCCTCAAGTCTTTTTAAGGCTCGAACCATTTCAAAAATACCGAGCAGAATGCCTCAAGCATTCTCAAGCCTCAGACTTTTTCAAAATTTTGAGCTGATTCCCTCGAGCATTCTCAAGCGTCATACCTTTTCAAAAACTCTGAGTTGAATGCCCTGAGCATTCTCAAGCCTCGAACCTTTTCAAAATTTTGAGCTGAATGCCCCGAGCATTCTCAAGCCTTAGACATTTTCAAAAACTCTTAGTTAGATACCCTTAGCATTCTCAAGAATCAGACCTTTTCAAAATTTTGAGGTGAATACTACGAGCATTCTTAAGCCTCGGACCTAATTACAAACTCTGACCTAAATACCTCGAGTATTCTTAAGCCTTAAATCTTTTTATAAACACCGAGCTAAATGCCCCAAGCATTCTCAAGCCTTGTACCTTTTAAAAAACTCTTAGTTGAATATCTTGAACATTCTCAAGCCTCGGACCTTTTCAAAATTCTAAGTTGAATTCCCCGAGCATTCTAAAGCCTTGGATCTACTTAAAAACACTAAGCTTAATTCCTCTAGAATTCACAAGCCTTAGACCTTTTCAAAAACTCCAATACGAATGCCCCAAGAATTCTCAAACCTCAGCCATTTTCAAAACCTCTGAGTTGTATGCCCCAAGAATCCTCAAGCCTGATACCTGTTGTGCGATTATCTACCTAAATAAATAAGCAGATAATCGCACTCATTTTACTTGCAAGTGCACAAGGTCAACAGTGTAGTATAGTATGCGAAAGCAAGATCATCTCCACAGGGATTGGTAAAATTTGGTTTTCAAATTAGTTTCTTCAAAGTAAAAAGAAATAAAATAGCTGTTGAATGTGATTGATAATAATAAAGACATAGGGCTTTGATATCCACCACTAGTCATACTTTCCCAATTATATAAGGTATCAGTGCACTAGCCTTATTATGTATACCTACTGGTCGCCAACCTAAGGGCATGGTATCTACTCCTTAAGCTATTGATCTCCCTAAGCAACAAGTTAGGCATGGTATCTACTCTAACTCTTTTCTTCCTTAAGGAATTCAGCATAGTATCTGCTTGAGTTGTTCCTTAAGAAAGCGTAAGTACTATAAAAATCGACAACCACATGAGACCTAGGGCATGGTATCTACTCCCGATTTCCCATGTTGATGGGTATCCGGAAAAGATATCCCTTGTTACTAATATTAGACCCAGGACTCGATCATCCAAATTGATCTAACTAACCAATCCATACCACATGCATACGTTGGCCATACGCATACATATGAGGAATTTAAATAAGCATAGGCATTAATCAAGTTAAGTAACATAATAAAGGCTATTGGAAAAGATTTATCAATGAATAAATATATGAGAAAGCATAACTAGGGCTTCAATCGAGCCCTATAAGAAAGTTAGTTACACATGCTGTCTAAAAACATCATATATAAACTAAACATAAAGAAAAGAACAAACCGGAGAGAAGAGGTGTCAATTCTTTCCCAAAGCTTATAACTCCAAGTAAAAGCTAAGAGAAGTGATCTCTAAGTTGTGATTTGTGTGTGCTTTACAGGTGTATTTATAGGGCTTTAGTAGTCCTAGAGGGTGTAGGAAACCCTAAACTTCCTAAACCGTAAAAACTCTTTTATTTCCAAAATAGGGTTCTGCAGTTTACTGTTCACACCCATACATGTGCGCTCGATCGCACACGTCCTGCACTCGATCGCAATGTGCGCTCGATCGCATTGCATGATGCGATCGATCGCAGCTTGACCAGAGACTGCTCCAGGATTTCCAGACTTCTTCCTTTAAGTGCCAAAACTGCTTCTTTTCTTCCAAGACCCTATAAACACATGTAAAACACACAAATGAAGTAAAATGGACTAAAATAACATAACTAAGGACCTAATAAATGTAAATAAGGGGGCTTAAATATGAATATTTAAGCACCTATCACACCCCCAAACTTACATATTGCTAGTCCCTTAGCAATACTAAACAAAACTAAAATGAAAATTAACAACACACAGATAGATCCAATGTTCATAGTGTCCACAGAGGTTTAAGTCTTAACATAAAACTATGATGTGCATTCATGAGCAAGCTTAACAGATATAAATATATTTTTGCAATGAATAAGAGTTTTGAACACAAATCACTTTCATAAGGCAATTTAAGACATCACAAGCTCGACTTTAGTGTGTGGTGAACTAGCACATAAAAGATTGGGTTTCCAAGTAATTCAAATGTGTAGTGTTTCGATGACTCAAGATTCACCAAACTTCCTATTAGAGTCAACAAAGATGGCATAGATTTTCTTCTTTTCTTTTATTTATGAGATTTTTGCCAAGTTAGTTCCATTAAGCTTTCTTTTTGACTCGTGTAACGATTGTTTAGCCAATGACTCCCAAACCAAATGGTTTTAGGGCATTAGGTGTAAAGACACCTCTAAGGACTTACTAGCTCGAGTCAACAAGGCTACGAAACTAACTGGTCTTAATGTTACCATTCAGAACTTTCCACCTTTTGACATGACACTCAATGCTTACTGAGGCAAGAGGACCAGTTACTTAGCGAAAAGTTCTTTTTAATGATCATTTAAGATTTTCCACCTTTTAATGTGACACTCAATGCTTACTGAGGTAAGAGGGTCAGTTACTCAGCAGAAAACAAGTTTTATTGATCATTAGGAGCATTTATTTCTTCTTTTGAGCACTAATCAATCTTTTCTATTTTTATATGCCAAAATGTCAATCTAATAAGTCATCTAGTTCATAGTTAAGCAAAAGAAACATACAAATCCAAATAACATGTCATACCCCACATAGTTATGTGCTAGTGTGCTTGTGATAGTTTAGGTCAAACTTGTGAATCCTTAAATGTCTAAAAGGCAGTGATCTAGGTTCAAAACTTGATTATTGGCCTATATGTTCAAAGTGTTAAGCTCGCTGATGAAGTCGAATCATAAAGTTTTGTTTAGATCACAAAAAACAAGTTTATTGGACAGAATGAACATGCATTTATCTATGAAAATAGCAACAAAACAGAAAAATGTGGGACATAGTAAGTGTGTGACTGTGTCCCCATACCCCCAAACTTAAATTGCACATTGTCCCTAATGTGTGAATAGCATGGAAGGAGCTGACTTGGGAGATGGAGAACTGATGGCTGGCATGGCTCGTAGCATACCCCCAAACTTCAACTGGATGCACTCACGCTGTCCTTGAAAAAGAAAGAAAAATAAACATAAAATGGAAAACAAGTACAGATTGAAAAATAAACTAGGAAATATGAATAATAAAATGGAATAAACTAAGAAAAAGGATATGCTTTGGGGTGCCTCCCATGAGCGCTAAGTTTAACATCTTCAGCTAGACGTGGTATTCTCTCACTTTAGTCTTTTGGCAGGGAGTACTTAAAGTTCACTTAATGTGGCTCAAGTGCTCTTGGTGGTGTTGCACATTCATCATGACTCAATCCTTTCAATGTATTCAAATGTGATTTCTTCTTATCACCCGGTCTTGGATGCATAGGATAGACTTTAGGGAGGTGCATAGCTTCTAAGATGTCATCAGGGATAGTTTCTGATACAGGCTCAATATCTGATCTTTTGAAGCTATGGGTGAGGGCGGCTTCCAATGGATTAGTGTGATGGACCTGAAAAACTTGCTTGACAGCACTTTGCATTATACAGTCCTTAAAACATTCATCATCATTATCATCTTGAGGTAATTTCATTGCATCAAATATCTTAAATTCTATTGTCTCTCCATTTACCGTCATACTTACAATACTCTTTTTCACATTAATTATTGTATCAACAGTTCTCATAAAGGATCTTCCTAAGATAATGGGCAGAGGTAATGGCATAGGGAATTCTTCCATATCTAATACAATGAAGTCAGCATGCAAAATAAACTCACCTACCTTGACCAGGACATCTTCAAGTATACCTCTAGGTCTTTTGATGCTTCTATCTGCCAATTGCAAAGTGATGGAGGTTGGTTGAAGCTCCCCCAAACCTAGTTTTTCAACTACTGTGTATGGTAGCAAATTGACACTTGCTCCTAAATCTAGTAATGCTCGCTCAAACAACTGATCACCTATCCTATAGGGAATAGTAAAACTACCCGGATCTTTTAGTTTTGGTGGTAGTTTTCTTAACAATATCGCACTTACCTCTTCAGTTAGAGCCACTGTTTCATGTTCTTGAAACTTTCTTTTATTAGTGCAACAATCTTTTAAAAATTTAGCATAAGCAGGAATTTGTTTAATTGCATCTAATAAAGGAATATTAATTTCTACTTTTCTCAAAATTTCAAAAATATCAAGCAATTTATCTTTCTTTGGCGTTACTAACCTTTGAGGGAAGGGTGGTGCATTCCACTTCTCTACTTCACTTACCTTGGATGTGGATGGCTTAGCTTGAGATGCTTGAGCTAGCTCATTAACTTCTATGATCTTACCATTTCAGAGAGTTGTAACGGCGTTCAACTGCTGATGTCCTCTTGGATTTGGTAGTGTTTGTGTAGAAAGTTCACCTTGCTTTCTTTCACTTAGCTCCTTAGCCAATTGCCCCATTTATTCTTCTAGCCTTTGAGTGGTTTGTTTTTGGTGATCTAATGAAGTCATCAATGTTGTCATTAGTTGAAGTTGTTGAGTGGCTAATTGCTTTACAAGACTTTCTAGACCATCCTTCTTGGGTTCTGGAACTGGTTGGGCTGCTTTATGGAAGTTCCTTGGTTGCCCTTGAAGGTTCAAGGTGTTTTGATTGTTGCTCCATGAGAGGTTAGGGTGGTCTCGCCATCCAGGGTTGTACGTATTTGCATATGCACTGTTCGGTCCCACATAGTTTGCTTGCTCGGGATCTGTAGATGAATACAAATGGCAGGTCTCAGTAGTGTGATCAAATTGAGAACATAAAGCACATACATGGCTTTGTGTAGCTTGTGGTCGAGGAGAGATGTTTTGAGTAGACATGGCCTTTACAATCATATCTAGCCTTATATCTAGCTTTCTCTCCAAAGCAGCTATTTAGGTAGAGGGTCCACCATTCAGAGTAACCTCATATATACCTTTGCTCTTGACTCCTAGTCTACCTCTAGAGGAGAATTGTTGGGTATGCTCACTCAATGCCTCAAACAGCTCCATGGCTTCTTCACTGCTCTTCTCCATCAGCACACCTCTACAACTAGAATCAACAATACCTTTATTCACGTCATTTAGACCTTCATAAAAGGCTAGTACCAGCTCATCTTGAGGTAGGTTAAGGTGTGGGCATTTGAGTAGTAGCTCGTTGAAGTGTCCCCATGCCTCAAAGAATAGATCTCCATCCCTTTGTTGGAAGGATTGGACCTCTTTCCTCATTTGTCTTGTCTTTTGGGCTGGGAAGAACTTCCTTAGGAATTTGCCAGCCAACTCATCCCCAGTGTGGATTGAAACTGCAGGCAAAGAATTGTACCATAGCTTAGCATTATCTTTTAAGGAAAAGGGAAATAAAATTAACCTTATTCCTTCTTGGTTTAGGCCCTGGATGTGCTGGAATTTGCAAGAGATCAAAGAATTCCCGAAGGTGCAAATGTGGATCCTCTGCCGGTGTACCCCTAAAGTGAGTCAAAGCATTGAGTATCTGCGGGGATATGTAATAGTTGCCCTCTGCTTCAGGTTGATATGCAATGCATGAAGGATGGTTGAGGTTCTTTGGGATGAAGGATTGCTTCATCGGTCTTCGTGCAGGTGGTTGCTGAATTTTTAGTTGTTCCGCCAATGGTGCTTCTTCCGTGAATTCCTCTTCTTCCTCCTCAAAGTTGTCTTTAAGATTTTGTCGGATGGTCCGCTCAAGCTAGGGATTAAGGGGAAAGACTGTTGGATGTCGGGATCGAAGTCCGTGCATGAATCAAGTAAAACAGCTTCAGTGTAGTAGTTCAACTCAGCTGCTCGGGTAACTCTCTATCCTATTTGCGCTCGATCGCACAGAAGGTTACGATCGATCGCAAGTATTACAAAACCACTGATTAGGGTTTGATGTACCTGAAACAAAAAAGAAATCGATTAGGGTTTGATGAAAAGTAGAAATAAAGATGGTAAATAAAATAAAAATGATGATTAAACTAAATGAAAGTAATCCTAAAATGAAATTTAGCGCAATCCTCGGCAACGGCGCCAAAAACTTGTTGAGCGATTATCCACCTAAATTAATGGGTGAATAATCGCACTCGTTTTACTTGCAAGTGCACAAGGTCAACAGTGTAGTATAGTGTGTGAAAGCAAGATCATCTCCACAGGGATTGGTAAAATTCGGTTTTTGAATTAGTTTCTTCAAAGTAAAAAGAAATAAAATAGCTGTTGAATGTGATTGATAATAATAAAGACATAGGGCTTTGAAATCCATCACTAGTCATACTTTCCCAATTATATAAGGTATCAGTGCACTAGCCTTATCATGTATACCTACTGGTCGCCAACCTAAGGGCATGGTATCTACTCCTTAAGCTATTGATCTCCCTAAGCAACGAGTTAGGCATGGTATCTACTCTAACTCTTTTCTTTCTTAAGGGATTCAGCATGGTATCTGCTTGAGTTGTTTCTTAAGAAAGCATAAGTACTGTGGAAATCGACAACCACATGAGACCTAGGGCATGGTATCTACTCCCGGTTTCCCATGTTGATTAACCCGGGTATCCGGATAAGATATCCCTTATTACTAATGTTAAACCCAAGACTTGGTCATCCAAATTGATCTAACTAACCAATCCATACCACATGCATACGTTGGCCATACGCATATATATGAGGAATTTAAATAGGCACAGGCATTAATCAAGTTAAGTAACATAATAAAGGCTATTAGCAAAGATTTATCAATGAATAAATATATGAGAAAGCATAACTAGGGCTTCAATCGAGCCCTATAAGAAAGTTAGTTACACATGCTGCCTAAAAACATCATATATAAACTAAACATAAAGAAAGGAATAAACCCGAGAGAAGAGGCGTCAATTCTCTCCCAAAGCTTATAACTCCAAGTAAAAGCTAAGAGAAGTGATCTCTAAGTTGTGATTTATGTGTGCTTTACAGGTGTATTTATAAGGCTTTAGTAGTCCTAGAGGGTGCAGGAAACCCTTAACTTCCTAAACCATAAAAACTCTTTTATTTCCAAAATAGGGTTCTGCAGTTTACTGTTCACGCCCATACATGTGCGCTCGATCGCACACGTCTTGCACTCCATTGCAATGTGCGCTCCATCGCATTGCATGATGCGATCAATCGCAGCTTGACCAGAGACTGCTCTAGGATTTTCAGGCTTCTTCCTTTAAGTGCCAAAACTGCTTCTTTTCTTCCAAGACCCTATAAACATATGTAAAACAAACAAATGAAGTAAAATGGACTAAAATAACATAACTAAGGACCTAATAAATGTAAATAAGGGTAAATATGAATATTTAAGCACCTGTCAATACCTTTTTAAAATTCTGAGTTGAATGCCATGAGAATTCTCATGCCTCGGACCTATTCAAAAACTCCGAGCTGAATTCCCAAAGTATTCTCAAGCTTCGGACCTTTTCAAAAACTTTGAACAAAATGTTTCGAGCATTCTCAACGCTCAGACCTTTCCACAAAACACTGAGCTGAATGCCCCAATAATTCTCAAGCGTTGGTCCTTTTCAAAATTACGAGTTGAATGCCCCAAGCATTCTCAAGCCACAGACTTTTTCAAAAATTCTGAGCTAAATGCCCCCCGTATTCTCAAGCCTCAGACTTTTTTCAAAAACACTGAGCTTTTCAAAAACTCAGGGCTGAATGCCCTAAGCATTCCCAAGTCTCGAACATTTTCAAAAACTCTAAGCTAAATACCTGGAGCATTCTCAAGCCTCACACCTTTTCAAAAACTTCGAGCTGAACCCCTCAAGCGTCGAACCTATTCAAAAACATTGAGCTGAAAGCTTCGAGTATTCTAAAGCCTCGAACCTTTCCAAAAAACTTCTAGTTGAATGCCCCGATAATTCTGAAGCCTTAGACCTTTTCAAAATCTCCGACTTGAATACCCTAAGCATTCTCAAGCCTTGGACCGCTTCAAAAATTTCAACCTTAATGCCCCGAGCGTTCTCAAGCCTCGGACTTTTTCAAAACTCCAAGCTGAATACCCCGAGCATTCTCAAGCCTCAAACCTTTTCCAAATTTTGAGCTGAATGCCTCAAACATTCTCAAGCCTAGGACCTTTTAAACATTTTCAAGCCTCATACTTTCCCACAAAACACCAATCTGAATACCCCAAGCATTCTCAAGCGTTAGTCCTTCTCAAAATTCCGAGATGAATGCCTCGAGCATTCTTAAGCCATGGACCTTTTAAAAAATTTTAAACTGAATTCCCCTGGTATTCTCAAGCCACAGACCATTTTCAAAAACTTTAAGCTGAATGTCCGAGCATTCTCAAGCCTTGGACCTTTACAAAATTTTGAGTTGAATGCCCCGAGCATTCTCAAGCCTCAGACCTATTAAAAAACTCCCAGCTGAATGCCCTGAGAATTCTCAATCCTCAGATCTTTTAAAAAACTCTGAGTTGAATTCCTTGAGCATTCCCAAGCATTAGACCTTTTCAAAAACTCTAAGCTGAATGCCACGAGCATTCTCAAGCCTTGTATATTTTCAAAAACTCCAAGCTGAATACCCCAAGCATTCCGAAGCCTAGAACTTTTTCAAAATTTTGAGGTGAATGCCATAAGCATTATCAAGCATCGGACCTATTCAAAAACTGAGCTGAATGCCCCGAGCATTTTCAAGCCTCGAACCTTTTTAAAAACTCAGAGTTGAATGCCTTGAACATTCTCAAGCCCCAAACCATCTTAGAAACTCTTAGTTGAATATCCTAAACGTTCTCAATCCTCAGACCTTTTCAAAATTCTAAGTTGAATGCCGTGAGAATTCTAAAGCCTCGAATCTATTTAAAAACTCTGAGCTGAATGCCTCGGGCATTCTCAAGCCTCAGACCTTTTCAAAAACTCTGATCTGAATGCCCCGAGCATTCTCAAGCCTCAAACATATTCAAAACTTCTAAGTTGTATACCTTAAGCATTTTCAAGCCTCAGACATTTTCAAAATTCTAAGTTGAATAACCCGAGCATTCTCATGCCGCGGACCTATTCAAAAACTCCGAGATGAATGTCCTGAGCATTCTCAAGCCTTAGACTTTTTCGCAAAACACCGAGCTGAATGCCTCGAGCATTCTCAAGCGTCGGACCAGTTCAAAAACTCCGATTTGAATGCCCAGAGCATTCTCGAGTGTTGGTCATTTTCAAAATTCTGAGTTGAATGCCCCGAGCAATCTCATGACTTGGACCTACTTAAAATCTCTAAGCTGAATACCCTAAGTATTCTTAAGCTTCGGACCTTTTTAAAAACTCCGAGCTGAATGTTCTAAGCATTCTCAAGCCTTAGACCTTTACACAAACCACCAGGTTGAATGCCTCAAGCATTCTCAAGCGTTGGTCCTTTCCAAAATTTCGAGCTCAATGGCCCGAGCATTCTTAAGCCAGTGACCTTTTCAAAATTCTGAGTTGAATGCCCACGGTATTCTCAAGCCTTGAACTTTTTCAAAATTCAGAGTTGAATGGCCCAAGCATTCTCAAGCTTCATACCTATTCAAAAACTTCGAGTTGAATGCGCCGAGAATTCTCAATCCTTGGACCTTATTAAAAACTCTGAGTTGAATGCCTAGAGCATTCTCAAGCCTTAAAATTTTCCAAAAAACTTCGAGTTAAATCCCATGAGCCTTCTCAAGCATCAAGCCTTTTCAAAAACTCCGAGCTGAATGCCCCGAGCATTCTCAAGCCTCGAACATTTTTAAAATTTCGAGCTTAATGCCTTGAGTATTCTTAAGCCTTGGACCTATTCAAAAACTCTGAGTTGAATACCCTGAGCATTCTCAAGCCTCGGACCTTTTCAAAATTTTAAGCTGAATGCCCCAAGCATTCTTAAGCCTAACTCCTTTCAAAAAAAAACTCTAAGTTGAATGCCCTAAGCATTCTTAAGTAGCGAACCTTTTCAAAAACTATAAGTTGAATGCCCCAAGCATTCTCGAGTTGTGGACATGTTCAAAATTTTGAGCTGAATGCCTCGAGCATTCTCAACATTTTGACCTATTTAAAAACTTTGAGTCAAATGCCCCGAGCATTCTCATACCTCAAACCTTTTCAAAAACTAAGAGCAGAATTTCCTGAGCATTTTCAAGCCTTAGACCTTTGCAAAAAAACTCCGAGCTGAATGCCCCGAGCATTAAGCGTCGGACCTTTTCAAAAACTCTGAGCTGAATGACCCGAGCATTCTCAAATCTTGGGCATTTTTAGAAACTTTGAGCTGAATCACCTGAGCATTCTAAAGCCTAAAAACTTTTCAAATACTTTGAGTTGAATGTCCTAAGTATTCTCAAGCCACGAACCTTTTCAAAAACTTTGAGTTGAACGACTCGAGCATTCTAAAGCATCGAGCCTTTCCAACAAACTTCTAGTTGAATGCCTCGAGCATTCTAAAGCCTTGGACCATTTCGAAAAACTTCAAGCTAAATGCCTAAAGCATTTTCAAGCCTCAGACCTTTTCAAAAACTACGAGTTGAATAACCCGAGCATTCTGAAGCCTTGGACCTTTTCAAAAACTCCAAGTTGAATGCCCCGAGAATTTTCGAGCCTCGGATCTTTTTAAAAATTTCAAGCTAAATGCTCTGAGCCTTCTTAAGTATCTGACCATTTCAAAAACCCCGAGCTGAATGCTTCGAGCATTCTCAAGCCTCGGACCTTTTCAAAATTTCGAGTTGAATACCCCGAGCATTTTCAACCCTGGACCTATTCAAAAACTCCGATCTAAATGCCTAAAGAATTCTCTATCCTTGGACCTTTTCAAAAACTTTGAGTTGAATGCCTCGAGCATTCTCAAGCCTCAGAACTTTCCAAAAAACTCCGAACTGAATGCCCCTAGCATTCTCAAGCATCAGACCTTTTCAAAAATTCTGAGCTGGATGCGTAGAGCATTCTAAAGCCTCAAAAATTTTCAAAAACCCCAAGATTAATGCCCCAATCATTCTCAAGCCTCATACCTTTTCAAAAACTCTGAGCTGAATTCCCCGAGCATTCTCAAGCCGCGGACCTTTTTGAAAATTCTTAGCTGAATGCCTCGAGCATTCTCTAACCTTGGACCTATTCAAAAACTCTGAGTTGAATGCCCCGAGCATTCTTAATCCTCAAACCTTTTCAAAAGCTCTGAGTTGACAGCCTTGAGAATTCTCAAGCCTTAGACCTTTCCAAAAAACTCAGAGTTGAATGTTCTGACCATTCTGTAACGTCTAACCATTTCAAAAACTCTAAGATGAATGCCCTAAGCATTCCTAAGCCTCAGACATTTTCAAAAACTCTAAGCTGAATGCCTCGAGCAGTCTCAAGTTTCGAACCTTTTTAAAAAATTCGAGTTGAACCCCCCAAGCATTCTCAAGCATCGAACATTTTCAAAAACATTGAGCTGAATACCTCGAGCTTTTTAAAGCCTTGAACCTTTCCAAAAAACTTCAAGCTGAAAGCCTTGATAATTCTGAAGCCTCAGACCTTTTCAAAATCTCTGAGTTAAATACTCCAAGCATTCTCAAGCTTCAAACCTTTTCAAAAATTCCGTGTTAAATACTTGAAGCATTCTCAAGACTTTGAGCTTTTCAAAAATTTCAAGCTCAATGGCCCAAGCATACTCAAGCCTTTGACCTTTTCAAAAACTTCGTGATGAATGCCTCGAGAATTCTTAAGCCTCGGACCTTTTCAAAATTCTAAGCTGAATGCGTCGAGAATTCTCATGCCTCAGACCTTTTTAAAAACTCTTAGCTGAATGCTTTTAGCATTCTTAAGTTTTATACCTTTCCAAGAAACTCTGAGCTGAATGCCCTGAGCATTCTCAAGTATCAGACCTTTCCAAAAAAATCTGAGTAGAATGCCTCATGTGTTCTCAAGCCTCGAATATTTTCAAAAACTCTGAGTTGAATGTCTCGAGCATTCTCCACCCTTGGACCTTTTCAAAACTTCGAGATAAATGCCTTGAGCATTCTCAAGCTTCAAACCTTTTTAAAAACTTCGACCTGAATGCATTGAGCATTCTAAAGCATCACACCTTTCCAAAGAGCTTCGTGCTCGATTCCTCGAGTGTTCTCAAGCCTCGAGCCTTTTTAAAAAGTCTGAGCTGAATATCCCGAGCATTCTTAAGCCTGCGACCTTTTCAATAACTCTGAGCTGAATGCCCTGAGCACTCTTAAGACATGGACCATTTCCAAAACTCCGATATGAATACCCCATGCATTCTCAAGCCTTAGACATTTTCAAAACTCTGAGTTGAATTCCCTAAGCATTCTAAAGCCTTAGACTTTTTCAAAAATTTCAAGCTGAATGCCTTTAGCATTCTCAAACCTCAAACATTTTCAAAAACTCTGAGCCGAATTCCACAAGCATTCTCAACCCTCGGACCTTTTCAAAATTTCAAGCATAATGCCGAAATATATCCCTAGCTTCAGACCTTTTCAAATACTCTAAGTTGAATGCCACGAGCATCTTCAAGCCTCGAACCTTTTCAAAAAAGCTGAGTTGAATGCCTCGAGAATTCTCAAGCCTTGGACTCTTTCATAAACTCTGAGTTGAATGCCCAAGCATTCTTAAGACTCGGACCATTTAAAAAACTCCCAGCTTAATGCCACGAGCATTCTCAAGCCTTGAACTTTTTCAAAAATTTCAAGCTGAATGTCTCGAGCATTCTTAAGCCTCGAACCTTTTCAAAAACTTTGAGATATGTGCCATGAGCATTCTTAAGCCTCAGACCTCTTAAAAACGCCGAGTTGTATCCCTTCAGCATTCTTAAGCCTCGAACCTTTTTAAAATTCTGAGGTGAATGCATCGAGATTACTCAAGCGTCGGACCTTTTGGAATCACCGATCTGAATGCCCCGAGCATTATCAAGCATTGGACCTATTCGAAAACTCCAAGTTGAATACCCTAAGAATTCTCAACCGTTGGTCCTTTTCAAAATTTTGAGTTGAATGCCCCTAGCATTCTCATGCCTCGGACATAAACAAAAACATTGCGCTGAATGCCCCAAGTATTCTCAAGCTCAGTACCTTTTCAAAAACTCCGAGTTGAATGTTCCAAACATTCTCAAGCCTTAAAACCTTTCAACAAAACACCGATCTGAATGGCCCAAGCATTCTTAAGCCACATACAATTTCAAAAATTATGAGCTAAATGTCATTGTTATTCAAAAAGTCTCAGACCTTTTTCAAAAACTTTGAGCTGAAAGCTCAGAGCATTCTCAATCCTTAGACCTTTTTAAAATTATGAGTTGAATGCCCCAAGCATTCTCAAGCCTCAGACCTATTCAAATACTCCGAGTTGAATGCCTCAAGAATTCTTTATCCTCGTACCATTTCAAAACTCCGAGTTAAATACCTCAAGTATTCTCAAGCCTCACAACTTTCCAAAAAACTCTTAGCTGAATGCCCTGAGCATTCTCAAGCATTAGACCTTTTCAAAATCTCCAAGCTGAATGCCCCGTGCATTCTCAAGCCTCTAACATTTTCAAAAAATTCAAGATAAATACACCAAGCATTCTCAAGCCTCAGACCTTTTCAAAAAATCCAAGCCGAATTCCATGAGCATTCTCAAGCCGCGGACTTTTTCAAAATTCTGAGCTAAATGCCCCGAGAATCTCAAGCCTCGCACCTATTCAAAAAATCCGAACTGAATACCCAAAGCATTCTCAATCCTCGGACCTTTCCTAAAAATTATGAGCTAAATGTCCTGAGTATTCTCCAACGTCAGATCTTTTCAAAAGCTCTGAGCTTAATGTGCCGAGCATTCTTAAGCCACGAATATTTTCAAAAATTCCGAGCTGAATGTCCTAACCATTCTCAAGCCTTAAACCTTTTCAAAAACTTCGAGCTAAATGCCTCTAGCATTCTCAAGACTCAGACCTTTTCAAAACCTTCGAGCTGAATGCCTCGAGCATTCTTAAGCCTAATACCTTTCCAAAAAATTTCGAGCTGAATACCCCGAGCATTCTAAAGCCTCAGGATTTTCAAAAACTCCAACTTAAATCCCTCGTAAATTCTTAAGCCTTGGACATTTTCAAAACTCTAAGTTGAATATCCCGAGCATTCTAAAGCCTCGAACTTTTTCAAACATTTCAAGTTGAATGCCTTGAGCATTCTCAAGCCTCGAACAATTTCAAAAACTCTTACCTGAAAGCCATGAGCATTCTCAACCTTCAAACCATTTCAAAATTTCGAGCATAATGCTTCCAGAACTACCAAGCTTCAGACCATTTCAAATACTCAGAGTTGAATGCCTCGAGCATTCTTAAGCCTCAAACTATCTCAAAAACTTTGAGCTGAATGCCCCAAGTATTCTCAAGCCTCAAACCTTTTCACAAACTCTGAGTTGAATGCCCAAGCATTCTCAAGACTCAGACCATTTAAAAAAACTCCCAGCTCAATGCCACGAGCATTCTCAAGCCTTAGAATTTTTCAAAAATTTTAAGTTGAATTCCCTGAGCATTCTCATATTCTCAATGACCTCTCCAAAAACACCGAGCTGCATACCCTGAGCATTCTTAAGCCTCAAACCTTTTCAAAATTCTGAGCTGAATGCGTTGAGATTACTCAAGCCTTGGACCTTTTCAAATACTCTAAGCTGAACGCCCCGAGTATTCTTAAGCTTTGATCATTTTCAAAAACTTCGATTTGAATACCCTGACCATTCTCAAGCCTCAGACCTTTTCAAAAATTTTAAGTTGAATTCCCTGATCATTCTTAACCCTCTAACCTTTCCGAAACACTTCGAGTTGAATGCCCCGAGCATTCTTTGGCCTCGGTCCTTTTAAAAAACTTTGAGTTGAATGCCTCGAGCAATCTAGAGCCTTGAACCTTTTTAAAAATTCCAAGTTGAATGTCTCGAACAATCTCAAGCCTCGGACCTTTTCAAAATTCTATGTTGAATGCCCCGAGCATTCGCAAGCTGTGGACTTATTTAAAATGTCCGGGCTGAATGCTCGGGAGCATTCTCAAGCCTCAGACCTTTCCAAACAAAACTCCTAACTTAATGCCTGAGCATTCTTAAGCCTCAGACCTTTCTAAAAAAACTACTAGCTTAATGCCTTGAGCATTCTCAAGCGTCGGACCTTTACAAAAACTCTGAGCCGAATACTCCAAGCAATTTCAAGCCTCGAACCTTTTCAAAATTTTGAGGTGAATACACCGAGCATTCTCAAGGCTTGTAACATTTCAAAAACTCTGAGCTGAATATCCGGAGCATTTTCGAGCCTTGTACCTTTTCAAAAACTTCGAGCTGAATGCCCCGAGCAATCTCAAGCCTCGATCCTTTTTCAAAAACATTGAGCTAAATGCCTCGAGCTGAATGCATTGAGCATTCTCAAACCTTACACATTTCTAAAAAAATCGAGTTGAATGCGCTAAACATTCTCACGCCTTGGACCTTTTCAAAATTCCAAGTTGAATGCCTCGAGATTTATAAAGCCTTGGACCTTTTCAAAAACTCTGAGCTGAATACTCGAAGTATTCTCAAGCCTTGGACATTTTCAAAAACTTCAAGCTAAATACCTCGATTATTCTCAAGCCACGCCCTTTTTCAAAAACTTCAAGCTGAATGTCCTAAGCTTTCTAAAGCCTCGGACCTTTTGAAAAACTTCGAGTTGAATGCCCTGAGTATTTTCAAGCCTCGGGCCTTTTCAAAAACTCTGAGCTGAATGCCTCAAGCATTTGCAAGTCTTGCACCTTTGCAAAAATTTTAAGCTGAATGGCCCGAGTATTCTTAAGCCTCGAACCTACTCAAAAACATTGATCTGAATGCCCGAGCATTCTCATGTCTCGGACCTTTTCAAAAACTCTGAGCGAAATGCCACCAGCATTTTCAAGCCTCGGACCTTTTCAAATACTCCGAGCTGAATTCTTCGAGCTGAATACCCCAAGTTGAATGCCCCGAGCATTCTCATGCCTCTAGCCTACTCAAAAATCCAACTTGAATGCCTCAAGCGCTATCAAGCCTCGAACCTTTTTCAAAATTCTGAGCTGAAACCCTGAGCTTCGCAAGCCTCGGACCTATTTAAAAACTCTTAGCTAAATGCCCGGACCATTCTCCAGCCTCAAACCTTTTCAAAAACTCTAACCTGAATGCCTCGAGCATTCTCAAGCCTAAAACCTTTCTAAAAAAACTCTGAGTTGAATGCCCTAGGCATTCTCATGCGTCAGATCTTTTCAAACACTCTAAGTTGAATGCCCCTAGCATTCTTAAGCCTCAGACCTTTCTAAAAAAACTTCGAGTTAAATGCATCGAGTATTCTCAACCCTCAAACCTTTTCCAAAACTTCGGTTGAATGCCATGAGCATTCTCAAGCCTCGAACCTTTTCAAATACTCTAAGCTGAATAACCTGAGCATTCTCAATCCTCAAACGTTTTCAAAAACTCTTAGCTGAATGCCCCGAGCATACTCATGCCTAGAAACATTTTTAGAAACTCTGAGCTGAATACCCCGAGCTTTCCCAAGCCTTGGATCTTTTCAAAATTCTGAACTGAATACCCCAAGCATTCTCAAGCCTCAAACCTTTCCAAAAAACTCTGAGAAGAATGCTCTGATTATTCTCAATCATCGAACCTTTTCAAAAGCTCTAAGCTGATTGCCCCAAACATTCTCAAGCCTCAAACAATTTTAAAAACTCTAAGCTGAATGCCTCAAGCATTCTCAAGTGTCGGACCTATTCAAAAACTTCGAGTTTAATGCCTCGAGCATTCTTAAGCCTCGAACCATTTTAAGAACTCCGAGATGAATGCTCTGAGAATTCTCAATCGTTGGAACTTTTCAAAACTCTATGTTGAATGCCCCGAGCATTCTCAAGCCTCAGACCTTTTCAAAAACTTGGGGCTTAATGCCATGAGAATTCTCAAGCCTTGGATTTTTCCAGAAAAACTTTGAGCTGAATGCCCCGATCATTCTCAACCCTCAGACCTTTTCAAAAACTCCAAGTTGAATGCCCTGAGCTTTCTCAAGCCTCAGACCAATTCAAAATTTTCAAGCTGAATGCCCCGAGTATTCTCAAGCCTCGAACCTCTTTAAAAACTTTGATTTAAATGCCTCGAGTATTCTTAAGCCTCAGAACTTTTCAAAAACTCTAAGCTGAATGCCACAAGTATTTTAAAGCCTTAGATATTTTAAAAATTATGAGCAGAATGCCTCTAGATTTCTAAAGCCTCATACATTTTCAAATACTATGAGTTGAATGCTCTAAGCATTTTGAAGCCTCGAACCTTTTCATAAACTCTGAGCTAGATGACTTAAGCACTCTCTAGCCACGGACCTTATCAAAAATTTCGAGCAGAGTTCCCCAATCATTATCAAGCCTGGGACCTTTGTAAAAACTCGGAACTGAATGCCCTAAGCATTCTCAAGCCACGACCCTTTTAACAAACTCCGAGCTAAATCACATGACATTCTCAAGCCTTGGACTTTTCTTAAAAAACTACAAGTTGAATTCCCCGAGCGTTCTCAAGCCTCGGACCTTTTCCAAAACTCTAAGATAATTTCCCCAACCATTCCCAAGTGTTGGTCATTTTCAAAATTTTGAGTTGAATGCCCCGAAATTTGTCAACACTCGGACCATTTTAAAAATTTTGAGCTAAATGCCCTGAGTATTCAAAAGCGTCAGAACTTTTCAAAAACTCCAAGCTGAATGCCCCGAGCATTCTCAAGCCTCAGACCTTTCCATAAAACTCAAGCTAAATGTCCTGAGCATTCTCAAGCCTCAGACCTTTCCATAAAACTTCATGCTAAATGCCCCGAGCATTCTTAAGCCTCGGACCTTTTCAAAAACTCCAAGTTAAATGCACCGAGCTTTCTCAAGCCTTGAACTTTTTCAAAAAACTGAGTTGAATACCCTGAGCATTCTCAAATCTCAAACAATTTCAAAAATTTCAAGTTGAATGCCTCGAGTATTCTCAAGCCTTGAACCTCTTTAAAAACTTTGATTTGAATGTCCCAAACATTCTAAAGCCTTGGATATTTTAAAAATTATGAGTAGAATGCCTCTAGATTTCTAAAGCCTTATACCTTTTCAAATACACTGAGCTGAATGCTTTGAGCATTTTGAAGCCTTGAACCTTTTCACAAACTCAGAGCTAGATGACTTGAGCATTCTCAAGCCTTGGACCTTATCAAAAATTTCGAGCGGAATTCTCTAATTATTACCAAGCCTCGGAATTTTGTGAAAACTCGAAGCTGAATGCCCTAAGCATTCTCAAGCCATGACCCTTTTAACAACCTCTAAGCTGAATCAGACAACATTCTCAAGCCTTGGACTTTTCCTAAAAAACTACGAGTTGAATTCCCCCAGTGTTTTCAAGACTCGGTCCATTTCAAAAACTCTGAGCATAATGCCCCGAGATTTCTCAATCCTTGGACCATTGTAAAAAATTTAAGCTAAATGTGCTGAGCATTCTCAAGCCTTGGACCTTTTCAAAACTCAAAGATGAATCCTCCGAAAGCCTCGAACCTTTTCAAAAACTCCGAGTTGAATGCCCCGATTCAAAAACTCCTAGCTGAATGCCCCGAGAAATCTTAAGCCTCAAACAATTTCAAAAACTGTGAGTTGAATTCTCCGATCATTCTCAAGCCATAGACCTTTCCTAAAAACTCCGAGCTAAATACCCTTTACAAACTCAAGCATCGAACTTGTTCAAAAACTCCAAGTTGAATTCCCCGAGCATCCTCAAGCATTGAACATTGTCAAAATTCCAATTTGAATGCCCCATGATTTCTCAAGCCTAAGACCTTTTTCTAAAATTTTGAACTGAATACCGTAAGCATTCTCAAGCCTCGAACATTTTCAAGAACTTCGAGCAGAATGCCTCGACTATTTTTAAGCCTCAGACCTTTTCAAAATTCTGAGTTGAATTCCCCGAGCATTCAAAAGCCTCAAACCTAATCAAAACCTCAGTGCTAAAAGCCTTAGGCATTCTTAAGCCTCAAAAATTTTCAAAAACACCAAGCTAAATCCCTCGAGCATTCTCATGCGTTCAAATATTACGAGCTAAATTCCCCGAGCATTGTCAAGCCTCGGACATTTTCAAAATTTTGAGTTGAATGCCCTTAGCATTCTCAAGCTTTAGACCTAATCAAATCTCGGAGCTGAATGCCCCAAGCATTCTCAAGCCTCAAACCTTTTCAAAAGATCTGAGCTAATAGCCCCCGAGCATTCTCAAGCTCGGACCTTTTCAAAAACTCCGAGCTAAATGCCCCGATTAAGCCTCATACTTTTCAAAATTCTAAGTTGAATGCCTCTAGCGTTCTCATGCCTCGGACCTATTAAGAAACTTGGAGTTGAAGAACCTAAGCATTCTCAAGCGTCGCACCTTTTCAAAAACTCCGAGCTGAATGCCCCGAGCATTCTCAAGCGTCGGACCTTTTCAAAAACTCTGAGCTGAATGCCCCGAGCATTCTCAAGCTTCGGACATTTTTAAAAACTCTAGGTTGAATGCCTCAGGAAATCCAAAGCCTTATACCTTTTCAAAAAGTACGAGCTGAATACTCCAAGTATCCCCAAGTCTTTGACCATTTCCAAATTCTGAGCTGACTACCTGGAGTATTCTCAAGCCTCGGACCTATTCAAAAACTCCAAGCTAAATACCACAAGCATTCTCAAGCCTCGGACCTTTTCAAAAACTCTAGGTTGAATGCCCTGAGCATTCTCAAGCCCCAGACCTTTCCAAAAAACTCTAAGCTATATGCTCCTAGCATTCTCAAGCGTTGGACCTTTTAAAAATCTCCAAGCTGAATGCTCCGAGAATTCTAAAGCCTTGGACCTTTCCAACATTCTGAGTTGAATGCCCTGAGCATTGTTATACTTCGGACATATTCAAAAACTTAGAGATGAATGCCCCAAGAATTCTCAAGCCTTGGATCTTTTCAAAAGTTCCTAACTAAATACTCTGAGCATTCTCAAGCGTCGAAACTTTTCAAAATCTCGAGTTGAATGACCCGAGAATTCTTAAGCCTCCGATCTTTACAAAATTCTGAGTTGAATGCCCTGAGTATTCTCAAGACTTAGACCTTTTTCAAAAACTTCGAGCTGAATTCCCCGAGAATTCCTAAGCCTTGGACCATTTAAAAATTATGAGCTGACTACCCGAAGTATTCTCAAGCCTCGGACCTATTCAAAAACTTTGAGCTGAATACCATAAGCATTCTCAAGCCTCAAACCTTTTCAAAAACTCCAAGTTGAATGCCTCAAGCATTCTCAAGCCTCAGACTTTTACAAAAAACTCCAAGCTGAATGCTCCTTACATTCTCAAGCATTAGACATTTTCAAAATTCCGAGCTGAATACCTCGAGATTTCTCAAGCCTCAGACCTTTTTCAAAAATTCTGAGCTGAATACTGTGAGCATTCTCAAGCCTCAAACATTTTCAAAAACTCCGAGTAGAATGCCCCGACCATTCTTAAGCCTCAATCATTTTCAAAATTGTGAGTTGAATTCCCCAAGCATTCATAAGGCTTAGACCTAATCAAAAACTCATAGATGAAAGCCCTAACAATTCTCACGCCATAGACCTTTTCAATTACTCTGAGCTGAATTCCCTCAGAATTTTCAAGCCTCGGACATTTTAAAAATTCTGAGTTGAATGCCCTTAGCATTCTCAAGCCTCAAACCTAATCAAAAACTTGGAGCTGAATGCTCTGAGCATTCTTAAGCCTCAAACCTTTTCAAAAAATCTAAGCTGAATGCCCCGAGCATTCTCAAGCCTTAAACCTTTTAAGAAACTCTGACCTGAATACTCCGAGCATTCTCATGGCTTTCTCCTTTCCAAAAAAATTCAAGCTAAATGCCCTAAGCTTTCTCAAGCGTCGGGCCATTTCAAAAACCATAAGTTGAATACCCCGAGCATTCTCAAGTGATGAACAAATATTTGTCCTAGTATTTTGTATGTTTTTCAAGTATTTATTTAGCTTAAGAATTTGTTACTTTGAGTTATTTTTCATTGTTTTACAGGTTCACAAGCACTTTGAAAAAAGTTTCACTAAATTACAAGAATTGCCCTACAGATTAGTCATTTTTGTAGATTAAACTATATTTATTCAGGAATAACTAGGAGATAAGACATATATTATTGAAAGATCCGGATGTTTATTTTTTGGAAAATTTTATGGTTCATAAATATGATTTTTCTAGAGAAAGTTATGACACTTTTAGTAGACAAAGGTCAGCCTGTGCATGATTTCAGCATGGCAGAAGTGATATTTGTGGATTAAACTATATTGATCCAGGAAGAACCAGTAGATGAGCCATAAATATGATTTTTCTAGAGAAAGTTATGGTAGTTTTAGCAGAACCGAGCCTAGATAGCAGCAGAAGCACACGGCCCCAACAGAAACCCTAAGGTGAGTTTTCTGTCTACAAAGCCCTCTCCATACAGCTGTATATAGGAATTCTTCAGAAAATAGACATCCGGATCTTTCCAAGCATATATGGCTTATCTCCTGGTTCTTTCTGAATCAATACAGTCTAATCCGCAAAAATCACTTCTGTCACGCTGAAATCACGTACAGGCTGACCTTTGTCTACTAAAACTGTCATAACTTTCTCTAGAAAAATCATATTTATGAGCCATAGAATTCTCCAAAAAATAAACATCCGGATCTTTCAAAGAATATATGCTCATTGCCTGGTTCTTCCTGAATCAATACAGTTTAATTCACAAAAATGACTGATCTATACGGGAAATTCTGTCAATTTAGTGAAACTTCTTTCCAAGTGCTTGTGAACCTGTAAAACAACGAAAAACAACTCAAAGTAACAAATTCCTAAGCTAAACATATAAATAAATACTTAAAAAATTACAAAATACTAGGACAAATATTCATTCATCAAATACCCCCAAACCAAGATTTTGCTAGTCCTCAAGCAAAACGAAAAGAAAACATAAACAAAACAAACCTTAAAAATTAAATCAACAAAACCCTCATGCCTTAATTCTTATTATGACTCATATATAGATATCTTATGCAAAATTATGTTCACCATCTCAACACTTCACAATTCATTGCTCAAATCAAGTACACATCGTACATCCATATTCCAATGCTCAAAACACCTCACGTCAATTACCCTCAAACCTAACGTCAAGAATCCGTATTCGCTATGACTCTAGGGCTCATAGGATTCACTTATTAAGCATACCGAACCTAGGTTTTAAACACTTATCAAGCATATGCGAATATAAATTATGTAAACAAGAAATTTCAAATATAAATTGGCATATGAATATGGATATCATCAAAGAACGCTCATATGTTCGCAAAATAGATCTCATGACAAGAATAAAATGTTAGGATTGCAAAGCTATCACATCGCCTATATCATATCCTAGTCAAACACCTCAAGCAAAACATATTGAGTATGAACCTATGCATAGATGGAGAGCGACTTCAATATCCTTGAAGTATCTTAGGTCCTCTTTCTTGTCTAACCAAATCATTTTTTGACATGTTTCTCTCATATATATATATATATATAGGAATTTGGATCTTTCTCCAGAGACAGTGGCAGCTAGGGCTTATAACGATAGGCATATACTCAAACTTCTTACTCAAGTCATTCAACTAAAATAATGAGAATACACAACATGATACTTCATGTGAGTTATATAATCCTAGCATTCAAGGCAAAACCTATAGAGATCATCTAACAATTAAGGTCATAATGAAGAGTGTTTAAGAGTACCAAGAAAGTAACTCTCAGAATAAAACGCTTATGGCTCAAATAACTCGGTAGGTAGTCTCTACTATTTGATTCTTAATCGTTAGATCTAGGTTCATCTCAGTATCAACTTCAAAAGCACGGTCTATGGAATATGAATATGCATCAATCCTCATAACAACTTGTTAGTGTTAAAGAAACTAAATCAACGTGCATAAAAGACTTGATTACTAGCCATAAAACAGATTGTAGCATGAAAATTTTGTCTCAACAAGTTCTAATTGCACCCCCAAACCTAAACTAAACATTGTCCTCAATGTATAAAATCAAACACGCGTTTAGAAAAACATTTAGAAGGGAACAATGAAAATGAAAGAACAGAAAACATACTGTTGGTATTTGTCCAAGGATTAAACGGGTTAAAATTCAGCTTCAACCCTAGGTGTGTGCCGCACCTCAGGCAGTCCGTGCCTCACCCTGCACCAAGTTTAGGAAGATAGCTCTCCAGGCCGTGCTGTACCTCAGCCTCCCCAAGGTGCGGCTTGCCCTGTTCCAAGGTGCAGCGCGAAGGCACACCTGATGGCAATTTTCAGCACTCTTCTTCTAGTGCGTGGTGCATGATCAAAACGCAAAGGATTACTTAGACTCTTAGAGAGCCATGGGTCTTTGGTTCTTGAGATCTAAGGGTGGAGATTGATCTCTAAGATTGGATGAGAAAGTTATTGCCCTATATAAAGGGTCATCTAAGAGCCATTCAAGAGTGTGACAATCATCTCAATAAGAGAGGTGTGATGGGAATGATATGTGAATGTGTGTGAAATAGAACACATGGTGTGTGAGGATGCAAAGACACTAAACATAAGAGAGACTCATTCAAGAGAGGCTGATTGTTTAGAGAGACAGTAGTGTAGATTGGG
Source organism: Bretschneidera sinensis (assembly GCA_023935145.1). Classification (NCBI taxonomy): domain Eukaryota; kingdom Viridiplantae; phylum Streptophyta; class Magnoliopsida; order Brassicales; family Akaniaceae; genus Bretschneidera; species Bretschneidera sinensis. The sequence goes on from CM043702.1 coordinate 92,534,945, forward strand.
GATTCAAGGGCCTTATAAGTGGAATTTTCTTGGGAGAAAATTCCAGGGTAACTCAAGTCCTTATCACTTTCTTTTCTCTTCTTTCGTTCTTCAAGAACTTGAGGATTCTTGAAGAAGTGTTGTTGTAACTTGTAATAACTCATTGATTTAGTGGAAAGGGCTCGGAGGAGCTCACGGGGACGTAGGCACATTGCCGAACCTCGATAACAATTGCTATGTTATTTCTTTAATTGGTTTGATTCCTGTTTTGTTTCGGTGTTATTACAAGTCATTCAAAACTTTGGTGTTTGGAAAATCACCACCTGGGCATAAAAGGGTGATTTCCAACAATGGTATCAAAGCTAGAAGAGATACCACCAACAGTGGTATCAGAGCTTTGGACAGCTGGTATCGGAGCAATAACAGGGGGTTATCGGAGCAAGACTCCAAGAATCAAAGGTCAACTTCTTGGGTGATTCAAGAACAGAGTAGAGATCTATATCTGATCGTGTTCTTGAGGTGATTCAAAAATGGAGTAGAGATCAATATCTGATCATGTTCTTGAGGTGATTCAAGAACGGAGTAGAGATCAAGATCTGACTGTGTTCTTGAGAGTGATTCAAGAATGGTATTAAGATCCATCTTTGATCGTGTTCTTGAGATTTAGAATAAGTTGGAAAGCAATTGTGGGTACTGTATAAATCTGGGATTTTCTCCACAAGATGATTTCAAACTTTGTTGTTGAGAAGTTTGATGGAAAGGGAGACATTGCCCTTTGGAAGCGGAAGATCAAGGCAGTTCTTATGCAACAAAAGGGGACATGGCGATTGGAGAAGATGACACTTTTCCAGCAAGTATCACGGAGGTCCAGCGGAATGAGATGAAGAAGATGACGTACAGCACCATCTTTCTGCAGATGTCGGATAATGTCACAAGGGAGTGCGGAGACTCGAAAGATTCAGTTATCATTTGAAAAAAACTAGATGAGTTGTTTCTTACCAAGACTCTCCCTAATAAGAGGTATCTTCGTAAATGAATCTTTGCTTTTAAAATGGATCCTAATAAAGAGTTGCAAGATAATATTGATGCCAAGATAAGGAAAGCATCAAGTAAAGAAGAGTTGTTCATTAGAAGAAGGCCAACAACTCGATATGACAGTAACATACATGGCTACTACTAGGACAGAGGTAGAGGAGAAAGCCATGACAGAGCGCACAGTAACATATATGGCTACTACCGGGACAGAGGTAGAGCAGAAAGCCATGTGAGAGCGCACAGTAATATATATGTCTACTACTAAGACAGAGGTAGAGGAGAAAGCCAAGGGAGAACACACTCCAAACCGAGATTTGGAAGAAAGAGATGCTTCTATTGCCATAAGGAGGTTCATTTCAAGAAAGATTGCAAGAAGATGATAAGGGATGAGGGAGGAAGGGAACAATGAAAACGAAAGAACAGAAAACATACCGTTGGTATTTTTCCAAGGATTAAACGGGTTGAAATTCATCTTCAGCCCTAAGTGTGCGCAGCACCTAAGGCAGTCCGCACCTCACCCTGTAGCAAGTTCAAGAAGACAGCTCTCCTGACCGCATCGCACCTCAGCCTCCCCAAGGTGCAATGCATAGAAAGGTAGCAAAAGTTCTCCTTCCAAGGTGTGGCTTGCCCTGTTCCAAGGTATAGCGCGAAGGCACACCTGATGGCAATTTTTAGCACTCTTCTTCTAGTGCGTGGTGCATGATCAAAATGCACAGGATCACTTAGACTCTTAGAGAGCCATGGATCTTTGGTTCTTGAGATCTAAAGGTGGAGATTAATCTCCAAGATTGGATGAGGAAGTCGTTGCCCTATATAAAGGGTCATCTAAAAGCCATTCAAGAGTGTGACAATCATCTCAACAAGAGAGGTGTGATGGGAATGACATGTGAACATGTGTGAAATAGAACACATGGTGTGTGAGGGTGCAAAGGCACTAAACACAAAAGAGACTCATTCAAGAGAGGCTGGTTGTTTAGAGAGAGAGTAGTATAGATTGGGGATTCAAGGTCCTTGTAAGTGGAATTTTCTTGGGAGAAAATTCCAGGGTAACTCAAGTCCTTATCACTTTCTTTTTCTTCTTTCATTCTTCAAGAACTTGAGGATTCTTGAAGAGGTGTTGCTATAACTTGTAAGAACTTATTGATTTAGTGCAGAGGACTCGGAGGAGCTCGCGAGGACGTAGGCATATTGTCGAACCTCAATAACAATTGTTGTGTTCTTTCTTTGATTGGTTTGATTCTTGTTTTGTTTCGGTTTTATTACAAGTCATTCAAGACTTGGGTGTTTGGAAAACCACCACCTGGGCATAAAGGGTGATTTCCAACAATAGTATCAGAGCTAGAAAAGATACCAGCAACAGTGGTATCAGAGCTAGAAGAGATACCACCAATAGTAGTATCAGAGCTTTGGACAGCTGGTATCGGAACAAGAACAAGTGGTTATCTGAGTAAGACTCCAAGAATCGAAGGTCAACTTCTTAAGTGATTCAAGAACGAAGTAGAGATCTATATCTGATCGTGTTCTTGAGGTGATTCAAGAACGAAATAGAAATCAATATATGATTGTGTTCTTGAGGTGATTCAAGAATGGAGTAGAGATCAAGATCTGATCGTGTTCTTGAGGGTGATTCAAGAACAGTATTGAGATCCATCTTTGATCGTGTTCTTGAGATTTAAAAGAAGTCGGAAAGCAATTGTGGGTGCTGCATAAATCTAAGATTTTCTCTGCAAGATGATTCCAAACTTCATTGTTGAGAAGTTTGATGGAAAGGGAAACATTGCTCTTTAGAAGCAGAAGATCAAGGCAGTTCTTATGCAACAAAAGGTGGACTTAGCGATTAGAGAAGATGACGTTTTTCCAGCAAGTATCACGGAGGTCCAGCGGAATGAGATGAAGAAGATGGCGTATAACACTATCTTTCTGCACATGTCAGATAATGTCACAAGGGAGTGTGGAGACTCGGAAGATCCAGTTGGCATTTGGAAGAAACTAGATGAGTTGTTTCTTACCAAGACTCTCCCTAATAAGAGGTATTTTCGTAAACGAATATTTACTTTTAAAATGGATCCTAATAAATAGTTGCAAGAAAATCTTGATGCCAAGATGAGGAAAGCATCAAGTAAAGAAGCGTTGTTCATTAGAGGAAAGCCAGCAACTCGATATGGCAGCAATATACATGGCTACTACTGGGACAGAGGTAGAGGAGAAAGCCATGGGAGAGCGCACAGTAACATACATGGCTACTACCAGGGCAGAGGTAGAGGAGAAAGCCATGTGAAAGCGCACAGTAACATACATAGCTACTACTGGGACAAAGGTAGAGGAGAAAGCCAAGGGAAAGCACACAGTAACATACATAGCTACTACCGGGACAGAGGTAGAGGAGAAAGCCATGGGTGAGTGCACTCCAAACCGAGATTTAGAAGAAAAAGATGCTTCTACTACCATAAAGAGTGTCATTTCAAGAAAGATTGCAAGAAGATGATAAGGGATGAGGGAGGAAGCCATACCAAGAATGGAAAGGCTTTGGTTGCCAAGGGAGAACAGCAAGATGGTATTCTTGTTGTGTGCTCAAATGTGAGCAAGGGGCAAGAAGGCAGCGAGAAATTGATCTCGGATACCGGGTGCACTCATCATATGTGTCCTCACAGAGATTGGTTCAAGAATTTCAAGGAAACTGATGATGGAAAGTTTTTCGGGGGAATAATATTTCTTACCAAGTGAGGGCCACGAGAGACATCTAGTTAAGGATGTTAGATGGAATGACAAGGCTGCTGAGGAATATGAGATATCTTTTGGAGTTGAGAAGAAATTTGATCTCATTGGGGCAGCTAGATTCCATGGGGTACACATACAAAGCAAAGGGAGGAAAGATCAAGGTAACCAAGGGATCTTTGATAGTGATCAAAGCAGCAATGAAGGATGGTCTCTATGAGATGATTGGAGACATAGAGATCAAGGGTCAAGCAGTAAACTTGATGGCTGAGATGGATAAGGCAACCCTTTGGCACAATCTCTTTGGACATATAAGCGAAAAGGGCCTACAAGTTCTCAGAAAGAACGGTCTACTTAATGGTCACAAAGTAGAGGAACTTGATTTCTGCGAATGTTGTGTTCTTGGGAAACAACATCGGGTCAGCTTCAACACCGGAGTGCACAAGTCTAAGGGCATTCTTGACTATATTCATGTGGATCTTTGGGGACTAGCAAGAACACCAACACAGGGAGGTAATCTTTACTTTCTGTCTTTAATTGATGATTATTCAAGAAAGGTTTGGGTTTATTTACTTAAAAATAAATCAGATGCTTTGAATAAGTTAGTGGTGTGAAAAAAGTTGGAAGAAACTCAAACGGGCTGGGTAGTTAAGGGGGTAAGAACCGATAATGGCTTAGAAGGTTTTAACAAGGAACTTGATCAATTCTGTAGGTTAAATAGGATTCTAAGACATAGAACGGTTATGAAAATGCCTCAGCAAAGTGGAGTTGCTGAGAAGATGAATAAGACCCTTAGGGAAAAGGTTAGGTGCATGTTAATAGGATCCGGATTACCCAAATGATTTTGGGGGGAAGCGGTGTCTACTATTGCGTATTTGGTTAATAGATCGCCCTCTAGAGCTTTAGAACTTAAGACTCCCGATGAGATATGGAGTGGAAAACCCCCTGAGTTGGACAACCTTAGGACTTTTGGGTGTGTTGCGTATGCACATCAAAAGGATGATAAACTTAGCCCAAGATCTGGAAAGTGTGTGTTTCTAAGATATGAGGAAGGGGCTAAGGGGTATAGGTTGTGGTCCTTAGAGCAAAAAGGATTTAAACTCATAATAAGTAGGGATGCCATTTTTAATGAGCATTTATTTCCCTGTAGAGGATAATGAGCAACCAGTTCGGTATTTGTGGAGCATAGCATCAAGGAAGGCAAGAGAGTTCGGACCAGGTAGAGCCCATTAATGAATGCCAAGCTCAGGACACTCGAGAGAAGGCTTAACTAGAAAGAGATGATACAGCAAGTCAGAATGACTATCAGCTCACAAGGGACTGAGAAAGAAGGCTGGTCAGACCACCTTTGAGATATGGTTTTGTGGCTGCGAATGCAGCATCTCCTTGGACAGAAGGAGGGATAAGTGAACCAGAGACTTATATTCATGCCATGGTATGTAAAGATTCGTCAATATAGAAGCTAGCTATGGAGTAAGAAATGGATTCTTTGAGGAAGAATAACTCTTGGGAATTGGTGCACATTCAAGGAAAACAGAGAGTTGTGGATTGTAAGTGGACTTACAAGATCAAAGAAGGGAACCCTCCAGGGGATGAAGTCCAGAACAAGGCTAGGTTGGTGGCGAAGGGATTCACGCGAAGAGACGGCATAGATTTCACAGAAACCTTCTCACCTGGATGCAAGGTGGAGGAAGTGGTGATTATCCTCATCTATGTCAATGATATGTTGTTGGTTGGGAACAGCAGGGAGAGGATAGAAAGGTTGACATCTCAACTTAGTGAGGAGTTTGAGAGGAAGGATTTTGACCTTGCACAAAAGATCCTTGAGATGAGAAGAATTCGAGAAAGGGAGAGATATGAGTTAAAGGTTTCTCGGTCTTCCGACATAGAAAAGGTGTTGTACAAGTTTTCTATGGAAGATGGTAAACCAGTGAAGATTCCCCTTACTGGTCATTTCAAGTTCTCCAGCGAACAATGTCCTGGAATAGATGAAGAGAATAAGGAAATGGAAAAGGTCTCTTACTCTAGTGTGGTTAGATTAGTCATGGTCATTATGGTCAGCACTAGACCCGACATTTCTCATGCAATTAGAGTTCTCAACAGATTTGTGAGTAATCCAGAAAATGAGCTTTGGCTTGGGATGAAGTTGTTGCTGAGGTAAGTGAAGGCTCGGTTGCAGTCGGTGGTAGCACTCTCAACAACCGGGATAGAGTACATAGTGGCTACGGAAGCCATAAAGGAGGCTATGTGGTGCAAAGGGTTGTTGGACGAGTGGAAGGTCCTAAAAGAGCAGGTGGTGGCGTCTTTGGATAGCCAAAGTGAGTGGCACTTGTGTAGGAACCCGGTGTTCCATGAGAGGACTAAGCATATGGATGTTTGGTATCATTTCATTCAGGAAAATGTTACATAAGGATGCATTCATGTGGACAAAGTCGCAATGGAAGAAAATCCTGCAGATTTAGGTACTAAAATTCTACCTCTAAGTAAGTTCAATCATTGCTTTGGACTTCTTAGGATTGGAGTCGGATGAATGGTGACTCAAGTTGAGTTTGGATCATGAGTTCTCTGCACAATGGGTTCGGGTTTAATCGCTTAGACAAAGGTGAGATTGTTGGTATTTTTCCAAGGATTAAACGGGTTGAAATTCAGCTTCAACCCTAGGTGTGCGCCGCACCTCAGGCAGTCCATGCCTCACCCTGCAGCAAGTTCAGGAAGAAAGCTCTCCAGGCCACGCCGTACCTCAGCCTCCCTAAGGTGCAATGCCCAGAAAGACAGCAAAAGTTCTCCTTCCAAGGTGCGGCTTGCCCTATTCCAAGGTGCAGTGCGAAAGCACACCTGATAGCAATTTTCAGCACTTTTCTTCTAGTGCATGATGCATGATCAAAATGCCCATGATCACTTAGACTCTTATAGAGCCATGGATATTTTGTTCTTGAGATCTAAGGGTGGAGATTGATTTCCAAGATTGACTAAGGAAGTCTTTGCCCTATATAAAGGGTCATCTAGGAGCTATTCAAGAGTGTGATAATCATCTCAACAAGAGAGGTGTGATGGGAATGACATGTAAATGTGTGTGAAATAGAACACATGGTGTGTGAGAGTGCAAATACACTAAACACAAGAGAGACTCATTCAAGATAGGCTGGTTATTTAGAGAGAAAATAGTATAGATTGGGGATTCAAGGGCCTTATAAGTGGAATTTTCTTGGGAGAAAATTCCAGGGTAACTTAAGTCCTTATCACTTTCTTTTCTCTTCTTTCATTCTTCAAGAACTTGAGGATTCTTGAAGAGGCGTTGCTGTAACTTGTAAGAACTCATTGATTTAGTGCAGAGGGCTCAGAGGAGCTCACAGAGACATAGGCACATTGCCAAACCTCGATAACAATTGATGTGTTCTTTCTTTGATTGGTTTTATTCTTGTTTTGTTTCGGTGTTATTACAAGTCATTTAAGACATACTCTATAAAATGGGTGGGTTGCCTCCCACCAAGCACTTTCTTTAATGTCTTAGCAAAACATTGGTTAGACTTATTCAGGTGCACCTCAATGCACTCAACAACCCCCTTCTCATGGACTCTTTCCAAGTAAGGCTTCACACAATGCCCATTGACCTTGAATGTCACTTGAGTCTTTGGGTTTAGCAACTCTACCGCTCCATGAGAAAAAACGTTGACTACCGAAAATGGTTCGCACCATCTTGACTTCAATTTTTTTGGAAATAATTTTAAATGAGTGTTAAAAAAAAGAACTTTCATTCCAAGATAAAGAGACTTACGGATAAGGCCTTGGTCATGGTAACGCTTAGTGCGTTCTTTGTAGATATTTGCATTCTCATAAGCTTCATCATGAATCTCTTCTAACTAATTGAGTTGTAGTAATCGCTTATCTCCTGCCATTGCCATGTCCATGTTCAACTCCTTAATTCCCCAATACACTTAATGCTCAAGCTCAATCGGTAAGTGGCATGCCTTTCCAAAAATCAATCGATACAGGCTCATCCCAATGGGTGTCTTGTACGCCATGTGGTATGCCCACAATGCGTCATTAAGCTTGGTTGCCCAGTCCTTCCATGATGGTCGCATTGTCTTTTGTCAGAATGCCCTTGATTTGTCAATTGCTTACCTCAACTTGACCCGAAGTTTGTGGGTGATATGAAGTCCCCACCTTGTGTGATGTTATACTTCTTCAACAACCCATCATAGAGTTTATTGCAAAAATAGATTCCTCCATCACTGATTATGGCCCTCGGTGTCCCAAACCTGCTAAATATCACATCCTTCAAAAATTTCACAACACACTTAGCATCATTGGTTCGGGTTGGTAAAGCCTTAACCCATTTGGACCCATAATCAACTGCAACTAATATATATTCACATCCAAGTGAAGGCGGAAAATGACCTATGAAATCAATTCTCCATACATCAAATAATTCAATGACAAGATTGTTAGTCAGAGGCATCTCATTTCTCTTTCCAATACTACCAATCCTCTGACATTTATCACAACACATGCAAAACTTATGAGCATCTTTAAAGAGAGTTGGCCAATAAAATCCATATTGCAATACCTTGAGGGCTGTTTTCTTACCTCCAAAGTGACCCCCACAATAAAGTTCGTGGTAAAAAGAAAGAATGCTCTCCTACAAATGATTTGATCTTGACCAAATTTGAACAAATAAGGCTCATCCTAAAAGTAATTCCTGCAAGAAGACAAGAATCTCTTTTTTTCTTGAAAAGAAAGGATAGGTCGCAAGACACCACAAGAAAGATAATTTACAATATCAGTATACCGTGGCTCTTGACTTATAGCAAATAATTTTTCATCAGGAAAAGTGTCAACAATTTTCTTATCTTCTTCTTGCTTATGTGAATCAAAGTCCAAAATTAACCTAAAAATGTGATCTGCAACAACATTCTCACTACCCTTCTTATCCCTTATTTCTAGGTCAAATTCTTGCAAAAGCAAGACCCACCAAATTAGTATTGGCTTAGCATTCGGCTTAGTTAATAAGTGTCTCAATGCCACATGATCCGAATGCACAATGACCTTAGACCCTACCAAGTAAGGCCTGAACTTGTCTAATGCAAACACGACAGCCAAAAACTCTTTTTTCGTGGTGGAATAGTTGAGTTGGGCATCATTAAGTGTTCTACTAGCATATTAGATTACATGTGAGCGCTTATCCACTCGTTGCCCCAAAACAGCCCCTATAGCATAATCAAATGCATCACACATAATCTTAAAAGGAACTGACCAGTTAGGTGCCATGATAATAGGTGCCGATGTCAACTTTTCTTTGAAAGCATTAAAGGCGATAAGGCAATCATCATCAAAAGTAAAAGGAACATCTTTAGACAACCAAGTACATAATGGGCAACTTATCTTAGAAAAATCTTTTATAAATCTTCTATAGAAACCTGCGGGTCCTAAGAAACTCCTAATCCCCTTAACCGAAGTCGAGGGTGGCAATTTAGCAATCAAGTCAATTTTAGCCTTATCTACTCCAATACCTTTACTAGAAATCACATACCCTAATACAATGCCCTGTTGTATCATAAAATGACTCTTCTCCCAACTGAGTGTTAAATTACACTCGATGCATCTTTCAAGTACCAAAACGAAATTATGCAAATGGTTATCAAATAAAGTTCCAAAAACTGAAAAATTATCCGTAAATACCTTAATGAATTTCTCCACTATATTCTAGACAATTGACATCATGCATATTTGGAATGTGGTTGTAGCATTGTATAAGCCAAACGGCACCCTCCTAAAGGCAAATGGTCCAAATGGGCAGGTGAATATTGTCTTCTCTTGATCCTCCGACGCAATTGACACTTGATAATAACCTGAAATACAATAAAAAAAACAATAAAAATCATGCCCTGCTAATCTTTCCAACATCTAATCAATAAAAAAAATGGAAAATGATCATTTCTAGTAGCTGAGTTTAGTTTCCTGTAATCAATGCACATTCTCCATCCTGTAGTCATGCTAGTGGGCACTAACTCATTCTTCTCGTTTCGCACCACTGTAATCCCAGACTTCTTAGGAAAAACATGAACTGGACTAACCCATCTACTATCTGAAATAGGGTAGATAACTCCTGCATCTAAGAGTTTTAAAATTTCTTTCTTCACTACCTCTTGTAGGTTAGGGTTTAGTCTCCTTTGAGCTTCTCTACACTAGAAGATGAGACTGTATTAGTCTCCTCTTCTAGTGTTTCCTCTACTCTCTTAGTTGTAAGAGTAACTTCAAGCTTGTCCTCTATTTCTGTCTGCAAATAAGTGCCATAAACAAGTGAGTCCACACCATCAATAAAAGAACACTCATCGTTAGTAGAAATAGAAGAAGGAGTGGTTAGAGAATCAAACATTTTAAATTGCACAGTTTCTCCAAAAACTATCATCGTTAACCTCTCATTATAAACGTCAATAATAGTCTTGGTTGTGGCCATAAATGGTCTGCCAAGAAGAATTATGTGCTCTTTGTCCTTAGATAGGGTTCCTTCTATCTCCAATACCACGAAATCCACAGGCACAATCACTTTGTTTACATGCACCAATATATCCTCAACTATTCCATTAGGATATTTAACTGACCTATCAGCGAGTTGAAGGGACATAGTTGTTAACTTAAGCTCCCCCAAACCTAGTTGCAAGTATATCGTATATGGCATGAGATTTATACTTGCTCCTAAGTCTAGCATTGCTTTAGTGACCTTCTTGTTTCTCATTGTGATGTTGAAGATGAAACTTCCGGGATTTTTCAACGTAGGTGGCAAACTTTTTTGGAGCACCTTACTAGCAACTTCTAACACCATTATTTTCTCGTTATTCTCATATTTCCTCTTTTTGGTGTTAAGTTCCTTAAACAATTTCGCATATGATGGAATATTCTTGATAACATCCAAAAGAGGCAAATTAATATTCACTTTAGAAAGCATGTCAAAAATATCAAAAAATTGCTTATCATGTTTAACATCCTTCAGACGGCTTGGATAAGGAAAATGAGGCTTGTAAGGCTCGATCGCCTTGTGCAGTGTCGTGAAGGAAGATGGCTCATTCTCCTTGCTCTCCTCGAATGTTTGAGAAGATTGTGGATCTTCAGCTGGATTTCCTTTAGGAGTGTCATGCTCCTTTTGCTTCTCAATTGATTTTCCTACATCACGTGGCAAGTTATAAGAAATTTTATCATCGAAATTATTGTTAAGAATTTTACCACTTCGCAGCATTGTGATATCCTTTACTTGCTCAGGTTGGCTAGGCAATTTCCTTTTTTGATGTACTTGCAATTTTTTCGCAAGTTGCCCAACTTGTACTTCCACCTTCTTCATTGATGCCTCTATGGAATCCAACCTTTGGTTATGTCTTTCATAGGTCTCTTTGCTAACTTGAATAAAGGCACTCAAGTTCTCCTCCAAAGTTGGATTTTTAGGCTAATCGGATGGTGCAACTTGGTTTTGATATTGAACCAGCCTTGAACTTTGAGCATATGCGGGAGTGTTGTTAGTCTTCCAGGTGAAATTGGGATGATTTCTCCACCCAGGGTTGTAGGTGTTATAATATGGATCATTCTTTGGCCTAGGTTAGTAAGACTCCATTACTTTAACTTGTTCATGTTCATTTCCTACATAAGATTCATAAAACAACGAACAAGTGTTAGCACCGTGACCAAAACCCCCACAAACTCCACATACCTCATTGTTAGGCATGTTTGTGGTAGTGAGAAGTTTGACTTGTTTGGTTAACTCTGCAAGTTGCATTGCCATATTGTTGTTGGAGCTCAATTCATTAACCCTGACTCTCCTTCCTCTTACACTCTTTTATTGGGAATTAGCACCCAACATCTTATATAGCCCACATGTCTCCTCAGCAGTCTTTTCTCCCATGGCTCCACCGGCAGCGTTATCAACTGTATATTGACAGTGTTGTGTTAATCCATCATAGAAGAATTGATTTTGTAGCTGCAATGGGTAATGATGGTGGGGACACTGGATTAGAAGCATCTTGAACCTGTCCCATGCTTCATGGAAGGGTTCTCCTTCCATTTGTGAGAATATGGAAATCTTATTCTCAACTTAGTGGTCTTCTTATGGGAGTTGATGAGAGCCATAAAATGTATCTTAATAGTTCTTAATCATTAGCATTTTAAGGTTGATCTAGATCTTAACTGCACTTTTATACGTTAATAACTCTAAAGTAGTATTCTTGGATCATTAACTTATTTCAGTGCATTTTCGGGTAATTTAAGTTCAAAAGAGGAGAAAAAGCCATTGTTGTTTGAAGCACAAAGACTCGAGGCACACCGAAGTAAAGACATGGTTACGGAAGGGCAAATAAAGAGAAATCAAGTGTATAGAGTGTGCGCTATAGCCAAGAATTATCTAAGCCTCAGCCTCCAGAAAGTGCATCAAAAGAGCAAGGAAGAAGCATTAGGTTAGGCCTAGGCCTAGATCAAGGTGAGCTGCGGCCTGGATTAAGCTGGGCCGCAGCCCATAAAAGGAGAGGAAATCAGCACAATCTAAGCCGCGGCCTGACCCAATCTGAGGCTAGGAGCGACCCCGATACCCTGTCTCCGAGTTACAACTTAATTAGGTTTTTTTTATGATTGTTTAAACCTTAAAAACACCTTTGACCTCTTGTATTATAAATAACCCACTTAGCATTTGATAAAGGACATTCATAAAACTTGGAAAACTCAAGGAAGCAGCCAATTCTCCTCCATCAAAGTATTCAACCATGAGCCCCATGGCTAACTAATCTCCATGCAAGGCGAAGGGATGAATCCCTAGGTGTAGTTGTTCTTATTTTCCTTTCTTTGATTTAGTTGTAGTAGAGATTTAATGTTAAAACATTGTTATGATTTACTTTGCTATGTAATTATAAGATTTTCTCTAATCCGGTGATTGTATCTTTCTTTTTGATATAAATCTAGTCATGCTTTTATTATGTCAAGATTATTTGGGTATGATTGAGTCCGGTAGATTTATTCTTTAGGCTTGTCCATTACTGCAATATTGTCATAAAAGATATATTGTAATTTCTTGATAAACCTATAGGATAGATCATGTGTGCATGAAGCAAAAGTAAAGTATTTCATAACAATTACATTAGGGTTTTTATACGTGCTCTCATTAAATATCTTCTGATTGCTTGTTTGGGATGTGAAACTTGCAATTGAGATAAAAACAACTAAATCAAGTTAGGATTAGGGCAACGAACCTAGGGAGGATTCCCGGAATCTTGTTGTTCCTCTATTATATTTTACAATCTATTTTACTCAATTACTCCATTATCAACAAGTTCATACTTTCTCACTTAAATCTTTATCGTTTGTGTTATGGTTCACACCTTCTTTTATAGTTAATTGTTTCCCTGTGGAATAGACACCCCAAAGCTGTGCTACAACTACCGTGTTATATTTTGAGCGTAATCAAATTTTGGAGCCGTTGCCGGGGAAACACGCTTACTTACAAAGTAGTTTGTCAACTTTAAGACAATATAGTACTATCGTTCCTTTCTATTAGTTTTTCTTCTTTTGTTTTTCTTATTTTGTTCTGTTTTATTTATCACTTTTAAAAACTCAGTTGGTGTATGCTTAGACCGAGAGATTCGCGAGGGAGATTCATTAAAGGACCCGAAATAGAGATACATTTCCCTTCCACGTCCGTTAATGAAACATTGCCTAGATCAAACCCTAGTGTACACCCAACAGAAAATTTAGAAAACCTTGTTAACATAGCTGAAAACCCTAATGAAAATGTTGCTAGGACACTTAGAGATTACCTACATCCTAGCTGGACAGCCACACCACCATGCATTATGTTTCCAGCCAACACTCGCCATCAAGATTTTAAAACAGGGATGATACAATTACTCCCTACTTTTCAAGGCTTGGAAAACGAGAACCCATATGTGCATATTAGAGAGTTTGAGGAAGTAGTTGCGACTTTCCATAGTCAAGATGCAACTGATTATATCGTGAGACTCAAGTTTTTTCCTTTCTCTTTGAAGGATAAAGCTAAGAGTTGGTTATACTCGCTGAGATCATGATCAATTGGGTCATGGAATGAGCTGACCCAAGTCTTTTTTAACAAATACTTCCCTCAATATAAGACTAATGCTTTGAAAAGACAAATCTCCACCTTTGCACAAAAGGAAACCGAGACTTTGTATCAATCTTGGGAGAAATTTAAAGAGCTGTTAAGTATGTGTCCACATCATGGGTATGAAAATTGGCGTTTAGTAAGCTATTTCTATGAGGGTCTTACCTATAGAGAGCGCCAATTTGTAGAAATGATGTGTAATAGTGAGTTTATGCAAAAAAAAACCCTAATAAGGCCATTGAATACCTCAATGAGCTTGCTGAAAAAGCTCACACATGGACTGGACCTAGTGCTATTGAAACCACAAATAGATCACGACCTATAGAAAACCCTAGTGGTGAGGGAATATACCATCTTAGGGAGGAAGACAACCTGAAAGCCAAGGTCGAAATGCTTACTAGGGAGTTAGAGGCATTAAAAACTAAAAAGCCAACACACATGGTTAATCAAGTCGAACCTTTATAACCATGTTTTGTGTGTGGCGGGGTTGATCATCCCGCTCAAGATTGCCCCACATTTGTTGATATGAGAGGGCTATACAAAGAACAATGTAATGCCTTAGGCATGTACAAAAAGCCTCCAGCACCCTTCTCTAACACTTACAATCCGGGATGGTGAAATCACCCCAACTTCAGCTGGAAATTTGAAAATCAGCAGCATGCACAACCCCCTAGATCATACCCAACACCTTATCATGCACCCTCATCCTCTAGCAACTCTTTAGAAGACACCTTACATGCTTTTATAGAAGCACAAGGTAAGACAAACCAAAGGTGTGAGGCTTTAATTACACAAGTGGTTGAGGAGAACAAAGAAATAAGGAGCCAAGTGTCTAAATTAATGGGCTCCTTAAGTGTGACTGAGCGAGGCAAGTTTCCTTCCCAAGCTCAGTCCACACCCCATGGTCAATATATGGCACAAGAAAATTTGAAAGATGTAAATGCCATTGTGACCCGAAGTGATAAGTCACTACACATCCCACCAATGAATAAATCCGATGATGTAAGAAGGGGTCAAACTAGTAGTGAAGCCGAGCTGCCCAAAGACCCTAAAGTGACCAAAAGTCCTATTAAAGCACCATTCCCTCAAGCTTTAAAATCCAACAAGAAAAATCTGGAAAAAAATAATGAAATCCTAGAGAACTTAAGGTAAGTGAAACTTAATCTTCCACTTTTGCATGTGATTAAACAAGTTCCTACCTACACAAAAGTTCTCAAGAATTTATGCATAATTAAGAGGAAGCACCATGTCAAGAAAACAGCATTCCTAACTGAGACAGTTAGTGCGTTAATTGAGCAAAGAATTCCCCCAAAATACAAGGATCCGGGCAATCCTACCATTGCTTGCAGCATTGGAAATCATGAGGTTGGACAAGCCTTGCTAGATTTAGGAGCTAGTGTAAACCTAATGCCATTTTCTATTTACTTACAGCTGGGGTTGGGAGAAAT
Organism: Bretschneidera sinensis; assembly: GCA_023935145.1. Classification (NCBI taxonomy): domain Eukaryota; kingdom Viridiplantae; phylum Streptophyta; class Magnoliopsida; order Brassicales; family Akaniaceae; genus Bretschneidera; species Bretschneidera sinensis. The sequence goes on from CM043702.1 coordinate 92,550,230, forward strand.
CAAACCAACCGGTGTGGTATTGCAATTGGCTGATCGTTCAGTTAAAGTACCTCGGGGTGTGGTAGAGGATGTTTTGATTCAAATTGATAAATTTTACTATCCTATTAATTTCTTAATTCTTGATACTACTTCTGTTGTTGACACTAACTCTAAAATCCCTTTAATTTTGGGTAGACCTTTTCTTGCTACTGCCACTGCCCTAATAAATTGTAGGAATGGACTCATGAAGCTGCCCTTTGGAAACATGACCCTTAAAGTGAATATTTTCAATGTTGCAAAACAGCCCAAAGACGAGGATGAAAACCACCAGCTTTACATGATCGAGTCACTCATAAATGAGGGAGTTTCCTTAGCTAATGATTATGATCCTCTTAAAAATTTTCTTGTTAATTCTGAGATAGATTTATTTGATGATAAAACTGATATAATTGATGTTTTGCTGTTTTTAACAAATCTCAAGATTATAGAAATCGGGCATGGCAACCAAAGTTTGAGGAGCTGCCCAAAAGAAGCAAGACACAAGTCCCCTCAAGTGTGGAAGCACCTATTGTCGAATTGAAGCCACTACCTAAGGGTTTAAAACATGCATTTCTCGGTCCAGGTGATACCTTTCCTATTATTATTTCTTTTGAATTATTTGAGACCCAAGGTAAGAAATTAATTCAAATTTTAAATGCACACAAATCAGCCTTAGGATGGAGCATGGCTGATTTAAAGGGAATTAGTCCCCTATTCTTCTCCCATAAAATAAATTTGGATGAAGAAACTAGTCGTCGTAGAGACCCTCAATGTAGGCTTAACCCCACTATGAAAGAAGTAGTGAAAATTGAAGTGCTGAAACTGTTAGATGTGGGTATTATATATCCCATAGTTGATAGTAAATGGGTAAGCCCTACGCAAGTCGTCCATAAAAAGTCTGGGGTCACTGTGGTAAAAAATGACCCAGGAGAGCTAGTCCCTACCAAACTTGTGACCGGATGGCGTATGTACATTGATTACAGAAAATTAAATGCTGCCACTTGGAAAGACCACTTCCCACTCCCTTTTATTGATCAAATTCTTGAGTATGTAGCTGGTCATCCCTTTTACTATTTTCTAGATGGCTATTATAGTTATTATCAAACAAAAATTGCATTAGAAGACCAAGAAAAACCACCTTCACTTATCCCTTTGGCACCTATGCTTTTCGTAGAATGCCATTTGGATTATGTAATGCCCCTACTACTTTTCAACGCTGCATAATGAGTATTTTTAGTGACATGGTTGAAAATTGCATGGAGGTCTTTATGGATGACCTAACTGTTTTTGGATCTTCATTCGATGCATGCTTAATGAATCTAGAAAGAGTATTGATTCACTGTGAAGAGAAAGAATTGGTCCTAAATTGGGAAAAATGTCATTTCATGGTACCATCCAGTATTGTCTTAGGGCATGTTGTCTCTTCTAAAGGAATAGAGGTTGATCAATCTAAGATTGAATTAATCTCTAAATTACCTACCCCAAAGACAATAAAAGATGTGAGATATTTCCTTGGTCATGTTAGTTTTTATAGAAGGTTCATAAAAAAAATTTCGAACATATCTAGACCATTATATGCCCTCCTAGTTAAAGACACTCCCTTTGAATGGACTCAAGCTTGTCAAGAGGCCTTTAAAACGTTGATTGGCAAGCTTACTTCCGCACCTATAATGCAGTCACCGGATTGGACCTTACCTTTTGAGATTATGTGTGATGCTAGTGACTACGCTGTAGGTGCTGTTCTTGGACAGCGAAGAGAGGGAAAACCTTTTGTCATTTACTATGCTAGTAAGACTTTAAAAAGTGCTCAAATGAATTACTCCACAACTGAAAAAGAATTGCTAGCTGTAGTATTTGCTTTAGATAAATTTCGTGCTTATATAATTGGTTCCCCTATTCTTATCTTTACAGATCATGTAGCCCTTAAGTACCTTGTTATAAAGAAGGATGCTAAAGCACGACTAATACGATGGATCCTACTTCTACAAGAATTCGACATCACCATCAAAGACAAAAAAGGAGTGGAGAATGTAGTGGCTGACCATCTATCAAGGCTCACTTTTAAGGACACTTGCGACGACATACCAATCAAAGATGACTTTCCCGATGAGCATTTACTCTCCGTTACTTCTTTACCATGGTTTGCTCACATCGTGAATAATTTGGCTATAGGTGAGATACCAATGGATTGGAGCGCTCAAGACAAGAGGAAATTCTTATATGAGGTATGTAATTTCTATTGGGATGACCCCTATCTTTTCAAGTACTGCCCTGACCAAATTCTAAGGCGTTGCATCCCTAATGAAGAGATTGCAAGTGTCTTAGAATTTTGTCACTCCCAAGCTTGTGGAGGCCACTTATCAATGAAAAAATCACTGCAAAAATTTTGCAGTGTGGATTTTATTGGCCTACCTTGTTTAAAGATGCAAACACCTATTGTCACTCATGTGAGAGGTGTCAAAAGTTAGGAGCTGCGTCTCGCCGAAATATGATGCCCCTAAACCCTATTTTAGTAATTGAAATCTTTGATTGTTGGGGCATCGATTTCATGGGTTCCTCCTTCCTTCGGATACCAATATATCATCGTGGCAATAGATTATATATCTAAGTGGGTAGACGTAGCAGCTTGCCGAAGCAATGATAATAGAACGGTGATTAAATTTCTTAAAGAAAATGTATTATCTCGATTTGGTACACCATGTGCTATAATTAGTGATCAAGGTACACATTTTTGCAACCGTTCTTTTGAAGCTTTGATGAAAAAATATGGGGTGCTACATAAAATTTCTACTGCCTACCATCCTCAGACTAGTGGACAAGTAGAGCTTGCGAATAGAGAGATTAAACAAATTTTAGGAAAAACAGTTAACCCAGATCACAAGGATTGGTCCTTGAGACTAACTGATGCGCTTTGGGCTTACCGTACAGCCTTTAAAACTCCCTTAGGTATGTCGCCTTATCGGCTTATTTTTGGAAAGCCTTGCCAGTTACCCGTGGAGCTCGAGCATCGAGCATCGAGCTTATTGGGCCATCAAGTCTTTTAATTTTGACATAGGAGAAGCAGGTAAGCTTAGGAAGTATCAATTGACCGAGTTAAAGGAATTACGAAACGATGCTTATGAGAATTCTAGAATCTATAAGACTAAGATGAAAGTATTCCATGATAAAAACATTTTTAGGAAAACATTTAGACCTAATGATTGGGTGTTCTTATACGATTCTAGACTCCATAAGCATCCTGGAAAGCTTCGATCAAGATGGACCGGTCCTTTCATAGTGAAAAATGTTTTTGAAAATGGTGCGGTAGAAATAGAAGACACTAGGGATGGTCAGATTTTTAAAGTAAATGGTCAGCGCCTTAAGATCTTAATCGATAGACAAGATCCGGAAGTGGAAGACATTACACTTATGGACCCGGTCTATTCCTCTTGACCACGCCACACAGGTATATTTGTATATATTTTTCTTTTATTTTGTTTGTTTTGCTTAGGTTTATCTCAATTTTAGTTCTTTTAGTTTGATTTAATCTAATTCTTAGCTTCAAAGTCATTTTTTTTTATATTTAGGGGCTAACTTTATTTTTTTTTTTTCTATTTAGGAGCAAACTAGTTTTTTTTTCCCCAAAAATCTGCATCAGGTCGCCCCTAGGCCCACCACAGCCCGCGCCTAGGCCCACAGAACCAGCCCAATTCGCCCCAACATGCGCTGTGCCCCAACTGTCCCTGCACCACGCCCCACAGAATGTCGTAACTCCTCACACAGCTCAAGCCGCGGCGCACCCTCTGCCAAGCCGCGGCTTGTCCTGTTTTGCCACCTGTATCTGCACACAAATAAAACCCTTGTTTCTGCACCTCTCCTATTCATTTCAAACACATGATCACAGCAGCCCTTCTCTCTCTTCCTCTTCCTCTCTCCACACCCTAACCTCCCTCCTCACTTTTTCTCAAAATTTCTTCATTTTAACTTCATTTCTTGTAGGATTTTGCACTAATCTTGCAACTTTTGTTGGAAATTTCTCCAATCCACTTGGTTCTATGATGCTTTTGGTGTTCATCAAGCAAACTTTAAGTTGGGGGTTAGTTTTCTTCCCTCCAATTTTAAGTATCAAGTAAGCAAAAATTCTTCCCTTTATTGTTCAATTGTGCTATTTAGGTGGTTGATTTTGCTTTATTTTATTATACACTTGATTCGAATGGCACTCAAATCCAAGAGACCAAGAAGGAAACAACCTTAAGAATTTGATGAGAGCAAATTTGCTAGTTTTGAGGCTAGTGAGTATTATCTTAGCTTGTTAAATACTAGGAAAATCATTCCTGAGAGAGGATTCAATATCACTGAGAGGGGGAATCCAGACTTATTTAGAATTATTATTGCTAGAAATTGGGGTACATTTACAAGACAACCTTCTCATTCCCTCCCTAATATAGTTAGAGAATTCTATGCCAATGCCTACGAACATCAGAATGGTAAGGTAATGGTGAGGGGAAAAATAGTCTCTTTTAGCAGCACATCCATTAATAGGATCTATGGGTTACCTGACATTGCCCACTGTGAGTATCTTGCATATGTATCTAGAATTGATTATGATGAGATTTGCAATACTCTTTGTATTCCGGGCACCACTTGGAAAATGACGGGTCAAACCCATAAAACCTTGCCCAGTGCGTCTCTTGTGATCAATGCTCGGGCTTGGCAATATTTTGTGTGTCAACGGATGATGCCCGCTACACATTATAGTGACCTGTCTGTTGAGAGAGTTGTTTTGATATATGCAATTTTGACGGGTATGATCATAGATGTGAGCCAAGTCATATTCAATTCTATCCTACACATTGTGTGACATAAGCTTGGTTTATATTTTCCTTCATTGATTACTCAATTATGCCTCCAAGCCGACGTCCCTTATAGTACTAATGAAGAAACCCATCCACCCAAGAAACCCATCGATGATGGCCTGCTCACTCTAATAAAAGCCTCAAGGCTGCAAACTCCAGGAGAAAGAGCCGCCATTGTTGCTCCCCCTCTAGGCATTACACTGTTGCAGAATGCCTTGAGCGTTTAGAGATTCGTTTTGACGAACATCAGAAATTTTCGCATGATAGATTTGATCATCAAGAATGCTTCTTTAATCATCAAGAACGATTTTTGGCTAGGCAAGCTGATTACCAAGCGGGGGTGTACTCTTCTTTTGGTCAAAAATACCAACACCTTACCTCCGCTACTGGTTGTAACATGGATCATTTTCCTACTTTGCCACCCTACCCGGGTTCATCTTTTGATCCACTTACTGAGGAAGGTGAAAAGAATAAATAAGAGAATGAGAATAAGAATGAGGATGAGGATATAGAGGATTAATTTTGGGTGCTATGTTGTTGTCCCCTTTTAGTTTATCTTTATCGAATAATTATACTAGCTTTTCTTGTGTTTTTTTTCTTTTTGTTTTCATACTTTATTTTCGTTTTCAGTTATTTATTTCCATTTCCTGTGCTAACATACGATGAGAATCTTAATGGTACACCGCAGTTGCTTTCTGTTTGTTTGCTCTATGTTGTAGATCAGACTTTTCACAAGAAGTATAGCATCCAGTTCACATGGAGGTGCACAATTTTCGGCTTATGTTCACTTGTGCTTCAAAGGGATTTTCCTTTACCTTTTCCTTAAACATTGAGGTCAATGTACTTTTTAAGTTGGGGGTGGAGGAAACATATTCTTTTTCTTTCATTGAACTGATTGGTGTCATTTTCCTTAATTGTTGTGTTTAGCATGTTTTGTGTTAGCCTTAGAGTTAATTCATATGTCAATGATATGAACTTAATTGAGATAGTAGATAGTATTTAGAAGAAGTTAAATTTTGCTTCAGTTTGAAATTAATTTAAGTATCAATCTTCATTTGGTTTGAGACTCTAGTTTGTGGTAAGATTGTATGATTAGTCTTAAACATTTAGAGAAGCTTTATTTGTGATTATTTTGTGAATATTTTTGTGGTCTCGACAAGCTCTAGAACTTACTTGATAACCACTTGAGGCGAATTCCTAGAATGCACATTACTTAGGATATGATATAGGCCATTTTTGGACCGTTTGAGCCTATCAAACCTACCATTGCTATATTTACCACTAGTCACCTATTTGAGCCCTTTTCTTGAAAAAGAATTTGAGCCTTGTTTCTTTCAATAGCCCATTTACTCACCTTTATGAGCTTAAGAAAATATTTTATCCATACCTTTCTCTTAAAAGAACTTAGCTATACACATTTGTTGAGGAGCACTTAAAAGGAGTAAGGATGGAAATATGAGAAAATATCACTACCATAACCCAAGTACATTAAATGAGATAAGTTAGGGGTTATGAAAAAGAAAAGAAAAATGAAAAAGGAAGTGAATGGTCTTATACCAAAATACAAAAGAAAAGAAAAGAAAAGAGAAGTAAATTATGGCAAAGAAAGAAGAAAAGAAAAGAAAAGTGGTGATTTGAGAAAAATGCTTGAAAAATGGTTGAAAAAGTTGGGTGTTGAAGTAAAGTTATCTAGTGCTTAAAAGTGGTTGTGTTTAAAGCCAAGAGATTGAGTTCTTTTACTTGTGAATCCTTCCCATTCTTTCTTAACCTTTACCTTAGCCTAACGTTACAAGCTTATTAAAGACCTATTGATCCAATGTAATGTGATTTTTTCTACAATAGTGGAGAGAGGTTTGAAATGTAAGCCTATGGAGCTTGTTTTTGTGATTAATGTCACGTAATTTATCATGTTTTAGAGGCCAAGACTTGTATTCACGAAAGTTATGCATAAAATCATCCGGATGTTCGAATTAATGGATTGTGGTAAGATGGATGTAAAGAGTCAATAACGATCTCAAGATTGATGTTTGGATTACTTTTGAATTTGGAGTGAAATTTAATGATTCTATATGCTGCGTGTTATGTGAAATTTTTTAGACAAAATGTGAATCACTCTTGGTTAACACTGAAATTGCTTTACTTGTTGTGATTCTCACCGTAGAATTCATCTCTTGTTTTCGCTTGAATTGCTAGGGACTAGCAATAAGCTAGTTGGGGGTTGTGATGAGAGCCATAAAATGCATCTTAATAGTTCTTAATCATTAGCATTTAAGGGTTGATCTAGATCTTAATTGCACTTTTATACGTTAATTAATCTAAAGTGGTATTCTTGGATCATTAACTTATTTCGGTGCATTTTCAGGTAATTTAAGTTCAAAAGAGAAGAAAAAGCCATTGTTGTTTGAAGCACAATGACTTGAGGCACACCGAAGTAAAGACATGGTTGCAGAAGGGCAAATGAAGAGAAATCAAGTTTATAGAGGGTGTGTTGCGGCCAAGAATTATTCAAGCCTCGGCCTCCAGAAAGTGCATCAAAAGAGCAAGGAAGAAGCATCAGGTCAGGCTTAGGCCTGGATCAAGGTGAGCCGTGGCCTGGATCAAGCTGGGCCACAGCCCACAGAAAGAGAGGAAATCAGCACAATCTGAGCCACGGCCTGACCCAATCTGAGCCTAGGCACGACCCCGATACCCTATCTCCGAGTTACAAATTAATTAGGTTTTTTAATGATTGTTTAAACCCTAAAAACACCTTTGACCTCTTATATTAAAAATAGCCCACTTAAGGTTTGATAAAGGACATTAATAAAACCGGGAAAACTCAAGGAAGCAACCAATTCTCCTCCATCAAAGTGTTCAACCATGAGCACCATGGCTAACTAATCTCCAAGCAAGGCGAAGGGATGAATCTCTAGGTATAGTTGTTCCTATTTTTTCTTTGATTCAGTTGTAGTAGGGATTTAATGTCAAAACATTGTTATGATTTACTTTGCTATCTAATTATAAGATTTTCTCTAATCCGGTGATTGTATCTTTCTCCTTGATATAAATCTAGTCATGCTTTTATTATGTCAAGATTATTTTGGTATGATTGAGTCCGGTAGATTTATCCTTTAGGCTTGTCCATTACTGCAATATTGTCATAAAAGATATATTGTTGTTTCTTGATAAACCTATAGGATAGATCATGTGTGCATGAAGCAAAAGTAAAGTATTTCATAACAATTACATTAGGGTTTTTATACGTGCTCTCATTGAATATCTTTTGATTGCTTGTTTGGGATGTGAAACTTGCAATCGAGATAAAAACAACTGAATCAAGTTAGGATTAGGGCAACAAACCTAGGGAGGATTCCCGGAACCTTGTTGTTCCTTTATTATATTTTATAATCTATTTCACACAATTACTCCATTATCAACAAGTTCTTACTTTCTCACTTAAATCTTTATTGTTTGTGGTATGGTTCACACCTTCTTTTGTAGTTAACTTGTTTCCCTGTGGAATCGACACCCTAAAGCTGTGCTACAACTACCGCATTATGTTTTTGGCGTAATCAGGAGTATAATTTGTTCATGAACCGATTATAGATCGCTTCCCATGTAGTCAAAGAACCGGGTGGAAGAGTCATCAACCATGCTTTTGCTCTATCTTTTAATGTGTAGGGGAAGCATCTCATCCTGACTTGATCCTCATTCAGCCCCTGTAGAGGAAAAGTCTGCACTGTTGCATAGAAATCCCTTATGAAGGTTAATGACTCTTCATTTGGAATTTCGTAGAATGAAGGGAGCATGCTAAAGTGGATATTTTTTATCTCATAATTCCGTGTAGCTTCTCTCAATTGGATGCAAGATGTGGAAGTGCCAATGATTGGCCTTGCATATCTTTCATCATAATTTGTCTTTCAGCTCCTTCCATTCTTTCAGGCTCCTCTTTTTCCATTCCCTCAACCTTTTCTTCTTCTTTCATAGGCTGTAACATCTCCCTTAGCTTATGGATGGTGTCTATTGCTGGCACTAGATTTCTCCCTTAGGATCTTCTACCGTGCATGTACATGAAGAAAACAAAAGAAAAATTAAGCTACAATAAATCAAGAGAGCGAAGATCAAGAAACAAATTAATACCAATTTAAATCAAGAAAATCAAGAAGCAAATAAATAAAATTTGACGAAATAAAAGAAATAAAAATTACGCCTAAAAGAAAGAAAAGAAATAAAATAAAAATAAAAACAAAGAAAATAACTAAAGAATTAAATGCCAATTCCCGGCAACGGCGCCAAAAACTTAATGTGCAAATTTTAAATGCTCGCAAGTGCACGAATCACAAATAGTATTGCGATGAGTTTACTCTCGAGGTCGATCTCTCAAGGAATTGCAATGGTTTAAATCCTAAATTACTTTATCAAAATTACTAAAATAAACTCTGAAATTAAATCCTAAACACTCTAATTAAAAGATTGGTGAAGAGAAAATTGAAATAAAAACAATTAAGTAAATTAAACAAAACAAATTATGAAGAGATGAGAATAATCAATGAGAACAATTGGGAGTTTAGCTTGCTATCCAATCATGAATTGGAACATTTGGTGAATATAAAGAATTAATCAATATCCAAGATTATTGGTATTTCTGCTAAGACTAGAGAATGTCATTGATCGTGTTTATTCTCAATTTATAACTAATTAATTAAATCCCATGGATCGTGTTCATCAATTAATTAGTTAAACTAAGTATAAGGAAAACGCATCCACCTAAATCACAATTTGATTTGAATCCTGATTTAAATTCTTATTCAAGAAAGCTTAATTAGGTCTAGATGATTTGTCCTCAACCTGATCTCGAATATTAACCTTGACTATCAATAATAGATGGCAAATCCACAAGCAATAATCAAAGGTATGAAGGATATTGAATAAGAAATAATCTGAAAAATTTCATAAAACTAAATCCACCCAAAATATCCAAAACAATCAAGGCAGCTAAGTCAAACGCCCAACAATGAGTTCAACCGTTGATGTTTAAATCTCAATCACAGAATTCAAATATTAGGGTTACAAGTATATTGAAGGATAAAAGGAGCAAAGATAGAATTTCTTCCTGAATTACAAGATGAATCCTCAAAGTCTTAAAGCGATTGATCGTCATCTTCAATCTCTTGATAAGCCGTCTTGATGAAAGAAACCGTCTCCTCCTTCAATATCCCAAAACTCCTCTTGATAATATCTCTCCAAGAATTGTCGTCGTCTCTCCTCTTGATAATATCTCTCCAAGAACTGCCATCGTCTTTCCCCTTCTCTGAGTCTAAAATTCCTATATATAGCTATATGGAGACGGTTTTGTAGACAGAAAAGTCGCCCTAGGGTTTCTGTTCGGGCTTTGTGCTTCTGCTGCTGTCCAGGCCCGGTTCTGCTAAAACTACCATAACTTTCTCTACAAAAGTCATATTTACGAGCTATAAAATTCTCCAGAAAATAGACATCCGGATCTTTCCAATCATATGTGTTTCATCTCATGGTTCTTCCTAAATTAATACAATTTAATCCGCAAATATCACTTTTGTCATGCTAAAATCACGCACAGACTGACATTTGTCTACTAAAACTGCCATAACTTTCTCTAGAAAAGTCATATTTATGAGTCGTAAAATTCTCCAGAAAATAGACATCCAGATCTTTCCAAGACTGTATGGCACATCTTCTGCTTCTTCCTGAATCAGTTCAATTTAATCCGCAAAAATGACTGATCTATACAGGTAATTCTAGAAATTTAGTGAAACTCCTTTCTAAGTGCTTGTGAACCTGTAAAACAACGAAAAACAACTCAAAGTAATAAATCCCTAAGAAAAACATATAAATAAATACTTGAAAAACATACAAAATACTGGGACAAATATTCGTTCATCACCTATTCAAAAAATCTGAGCTGAATACCACCAGTATTCTTAAGCCTCGAACTTTTTCAAAAACTCCGAGTTGAATGCCCCAAGCAACCTCAAGCCTCGGACCTTTTCCAAAAAATCTCCAAGCTGAATGCCCCTAACATTCCCAAGCATTGGGCGTTTTGAAAATTCTGAGTTGAATGCCCCGAGATTTCTCAAGCCTCGGACCTTTTTCAAAAATTTCGAGCTGAATGTTATGAGCATTCTCAAGCCTCGAACATTTTCAAAAACTCCGAGCAGAATGCCCCCACCATTCTTAAGTCTCAAACCTTTTCAAAATTTTGATTTTAATTCCCTAAGCGTTCATAAGCCTCAGACCTTATCAAAAACTCAGAGCTAAAAGCCCTAAGCATTCTCAAGCCTCAAAAATTTTCTAAAACACCGAGCTGAATTCTCCCAGCATTCTCATGCCTTGAAACTTTTCAAATACTCCGAGCTGAATTCCCCCAGCATTCTCAAGCCTTGGACATTTTCAAAATTCTGTGTTGAATGCCTTTAGCATTCTCATGCCTAAGACCTAATCAAAAACTAGGAGCTGAATGCCCTAAGCATTCTCAAGCCTCTGACCTTTTCAAAAAATCTAAGTTGAACGCCCCAAGCAATCTCAAGCCTCGAACCTTTTCAAAAACACCAAGCTGAATGCCCCAAGTATTCTAAAGCCTCATACCTTTTCAAAATCCTAAGTTGAATGCTCATAGCATTCTCATGCCTCAAACCTATTCAGAAACTCAGAGCTGAATGCCCTAAGCATTCTCCATCGTCGGACCTTTTGAAAAACTCTGAGCTGAATGCCTCGAGAAATCCAAAGCCACCTTTTCAAAAACTATGAGCTGAATACCCTAAGCATTCCCAAGCCTTTGACCATTTCAAAATTCTGAGCTGACTGCCTGGAGCATTCTCAAGCCTAGGACCTATTCAAAAACTCTGAGCTGAATATCACAAGCATTCTCAAGTCTCAGACTTTTTCAAAAACTCTAAGTTGAATGCCCTGAGCATTTTCAAGCCTTAGACCATTCCAAAAAACTCCAAGCTGATTGCCCTTAGCATTCTCAAGCGTCACACCTTTTAAAAATCTCCAAGCTGAATGCCCCAAGCATTATTAAACCTCGAAGCCTTCCAAAATTCTGAGTTGAATTCCCTGAGCATTGTTATGACTCGGAGATATTCAAAACCTTATAGCTGAATGCCTCAAGAATTCTCAAGCCTTGGACATTTTCAAAAATTCTTAACTAAATGCCCTGAACATTCTCAAGCATCCGAACTTTTCAAAAATCTCGAGTTGAATAACCCGAGAATTCTTAAGCCTCGGAGCTTTTCAAAATTCTAAGAAGAATGCCCCGAGCATTCTCAAGCCTTAGACCTTTTTCAAAAACTCCGAGATTAATGCTCCGAGAATTCTCAAGCCTCAGATCGTTTCAAAATTCTGAGTTAAATGTCCCGAGCATTCTTAAGCCTCATACCTATTTAGAAACTCCAAGCTGAATGCCCCGATCATTCTCAAGCGTTGAAATTTTCAAAAACTCTGAGCTAAATAACTCGAGCATTCTCAAGCCTTGGACATTTTCAAAAACTCTTAGCTGAATGCCCGAAGCATTCTCAAGCCTCAGACCTTTTCAAAATTATGAGCTGAATGCCCAGAGCATTCTCAAGCCTTAGAACTATTCAAAAACACTAAGTTGAATGCCCCGAGCATTTTTAATCCTCAAGCCTTTTTAAAAACTCCGAGCTAAATGTACCGAGCATTCTCATGGCTTCGTCATTTCCAAAACAATTCCAGCTGAGTACCCTAAGCATTATCAAGTGTCGGTCCTTCTCAAAAACCATAAGTTGAATGCCCAAAGCATTCTCAAATCTCAAATATTTTCATAATACTGAGCTTAATGCCCCGACCATTCTCAAGCCACGTACATTTTCAAAAACTCAAAGCACAATGCCCCTAGCATTTTCAAGACTCAAACATTTTCAAAAACTTTAAACTGAATGCCTCGAGCATTTACAAGCCTCGGACCTTTTCAAAAACTCTGAACTGAATGCCTCCAACACTCTCAAGCCTCGGACTTTTTCAATATTGTTTTACAAGCCTTGGACCTATTTAAAAACTCTGAAATGATTCCCATGAGTATTCTCAAGCCTGGTACATTTTCAAAAACTCCCAGCTGATTGCCTCGAGCATTCCAAAGGCTCAGACCATTTCAAAAACTTTGAGCTGAATGTCCCGAGCATTCTTAAGCCTCAAATCTTTCCAAAAAAAATTCTGAGCTGAATGCCCTGAGTATTCTTAAGTGTTGAACCTTTTCAAAAACTTTAAGCTGAATGCCTTAAGAATTCTGAAGCCTCATCACTTTTCAAAATTATGAGTTGAATGCCCTGAGCATTATCAAGCCTTGTATATTTCAAAAAATTTTAAGCTGAATGCCTTGAGCATTTTAAAGCCTCAAACCTTTTCAAAAACTTCGAGCTAAATGCCTCGAGCATTCTCAAGCCTTGACCTTTTCTAAAACTCTAAGCTGAATGCCCCAGGCATCCTTAAGCCTCAAAACTTCTCCAAAACTCTTAGCTGATTGGCCCGAGCATTCTCAAACCTTAGACCTTTTCCAAAAAATTCCTAGTTGAGTGCCCCAAGAAATCTCAAGCATTGTACATTTTCAAAAATTTTGAGTTGAATGCCCAGAGCATTCTTAAGCCTCGGAGCTTTTCAAAAACTCTGAGTTGAATGACCGGAGCATTCTCAAGCCTCAAACTTTTTAAATTATGAGCTGAATGCCCCTTGCATTCTCAAGCCTCGAACCTATTCAAAAACCTTAAGCTTAATACCCCGAGCATTCTCAAGTCTCGGACCTTTTTAAAAACATTGAGCTGAATACCTTGAGCATTTTCTTAGCTCTCTCCTTTCCAAAATTCGAGCTAAATGCCCAGAGCATTCTCAAGTGTCAGACGTTTTCAAAAACTCTAAGTTGAATGCCCCAAGTATTCTCAAGCATCAGAACGTTTCAAAATTCTAAGCTGAATGCACCGAGCATTCTCAAGCCTCGCACATTTTCAAAAACACCAAGTTGAATGCCCTACGCATTTTCAAGCCTCGAACCTTTTCAAAAACTTTGAGCTGAATGACCCGAATATTCTCAAGTCTCAGGCCTTTTCAAAAACTCCGAGCTGAGCTCTTTAACAGTCTCAAGCCTAGAGCCTTTACAAAATTATTTTGCAAGCCTCAGACCTATTTAAAAACTCCAAACTGAATGCGGCGAGCATTTTTAAGCCTGGAACATTTTCAAAAACTCTGAGCTGAATGCCCCGAGCACTCCTAAGCCTTAGACCTTTCTAAAAGACCCCAATCTGAATACCCTGACCATTCTCAAGCCTCAGACATTTTCAAAATTCTGTTCTCAAGCCTCGCACATTTTCAAAAACTCTGAGCTGAATGTCCCGAGCATTTTAGAGCCTCGAAGCTTTTCAAAAACTTCTAGCTGAATACCTCGAGGGTTCTCAAGCCTTAGACCTTTTCAAAAAACTTCGAGTTGAATGCCCCGAGCATTCTTAAGCATCGAACATTTTCAAAAACTCTGAGCTGAATGCCCCAAGCATTCTCAGACCTCAGACCTTTTCAAAAAACTTTGAGTTGAATGCCCTGAGAATTCTCAAGCATTGGACCTTTTCAAAAACTCTGAGTTGAATGCTCTGAGCATTCTTAAGCCTAGGACCTTTTAAAAAATTTCAAGTTGAATGCCCCTAGCATTCTCAAGCCTCGAACCTTTTCAAAATTCCAAGTTGAATGCCCCAAGATTTCTAAATCCTTGGACCTTCTCAAATAGTCTAAGCTAAATGCCCCAAGCAATCTCAAGCCTCTCTAGTTTTCAAAAACTTTGAGCTGAAAGGTTGATCATTCTCAAGCTAGGGACCTTTTCAAAAACTTTTATGCTGAATGCCTATAAGCATTCTCAAGCCTTAGACCTTTTCAAAAACTCTGAGTTGAATTCCACGAGCATTCTCAAGCCTCAGAGCTTTTCAAAAACTCTGAGCTGATTGCCCCGAGCATTAGCAAGCCTAGGATCTTTTCAAAAACTCCGAGTTGAATGTCATGAGCTTTGTCAAGTGTCGAACCTTTTCAAAATTCCAAGTTGAATGCCCTGAGCATTTTCAAGCCTCATATCTTTTTAAAAACTCCGAGTTGAATGCCTAAAGCAATCTAAAGCCTCAGACCTTTTCAAAAAACTCTAACCTGAATGCTTTGAGCATTCTCAAGCATCGGACCTTTTCAAAAGCTCAGAGCTAAATGCCCCTAACATTCTCAAGCGTTGGACAATTTCAAAAACTCCAAGTTGAATATCCTAAGCATTCTCAAGCCTTAGACCTTTTTAAAAACTTTTGGTGGAATGCCTCGAGCATTCTCAAGCCTTAGACATTTTAAAAAACTTTGAGTTGAATGCCATGAGCATTCTCAAGTCTCAGACCTTTTCAAAGACTCTGATTTGAATGCCCCGAGCATTCTCAAGACTCAAACTTTTTCAAAAATTTCAAGTTGAATGCCTCGATTATGCTCAAGTCTCAAACCTCTTTAAAAACTTTGATCTAAATGCCCCAAGAATTCTCTACCCTGGAACTATTTCAAAAACTCTAAGCTGAATGCCACGAGCATTCTTAAACCTCGTACCTTTTCAAAATTCTGAGCAGAATACCCTGAGATTTATCAAGCCTCAGACTTTATCACATACTTTAAGCTGAATGCCCCGAGCATTCTCAAGCCACAAACCTTTTAAAAAAAACTACTAGCTGAATTCCCTAAGCATTCTCAAGCCTCACACATTTTCAAAAACTTCAAGCTGAATACCCTGAGTATTTTCAAGCATCAGACCTCTTCAAAAACTTCGAGCTAAATTCCTCGAGCATTCTCAAGCCAAGAACCTTTTCGAAAACTTTGAGTTGAATGCCTCGAACCTTTTCAGAAACTTCGAGCTAAATGCCTCAAGCATTCTCAAGTGCTGGACCTTTTCAAAAAACATCAAGTTAAATACTCCGAGTATTCTCAAGCCTCGAAAATTTTCAAAATTCCAAGCTAAATGCCCAGAGATTTATGAACCCTCAGACCTTTTTAAATACTCTAAGCTGAATACCTTGAGAATTCTCAAAACTCATAATTTTTTAAAAACTCTTAGCTAAAAGCCCCAAGCATTCTCAAGCCTTAGACCATTTCAAAACTCCAAGCTGAATGCTTTGAGAATTCTCAAGCCTCAAAATATTTCAAAAACTCCTAGCTGAATACCATGAGAATTCTCAAGCCTGGGACATTTTCAAAAACTCCGAGATGAATGCCTTGAGCATTGTAAAGCCTTGAACGTTTTCAAAATATCGAGCTGAATGTCCCAAGCATTGTCAAACCTCGTACATTTTCAAAAACTCCAAGTAGAATGCCTCAAGTATTCTCAATTCTCAAACGTCTTAAAAAATTCCAAGCTGAATGCCCCGAGAATTCTCTAGCCTCAGACCTTTCGAAAAAATCTTAACTAAATGCCTGGAGCATTCTTAAGCCTCAAACCTTTCAAAACTCTGAGTTGAATACCCCGAGCATTCTCAAGCCTTGGACCTTTTCTAAATAACTTTGTGTTGAATAACCTAAGCATTCCCAAGCCTCGGACCTTTTCAAAAACTTTGAGCTGAATGCCCCAAGCATTCTCAAGCCTCAGACCTTATCAAAAACTCTAACCTAAATGCCCCGAGCATTCTCAAGCCTCGGATATTTTTAGAAAATCTAAGCTATATTCCTTGAGCATTGTCAAGCCTTGGACTTTTTCAAAAATTTGAAGCTGAATACCTTGAGCATTCTCAAGCCTCGGACATTTTCAAAATCTCCGAGTTGAATTCCCTGAGCATTCTTAAGCCTCTGACTTTATCTAAAACTCTAAGTTGAATGTCTTGAGCATTCTCAAACCTCAGACATTTTCAAAACTATAAGAAGAATGTCCCAAGAATTCTCAAGCCTCGGACCTTTTCAAAAACTTTGAGCTGAACTCCCCGAGAATTCTCTAACATCAGACATTTTCAAAAACTCTAAGCTGAATGCCCCGAGCATTCTCAAGCTTTGAAAATTTTCAAAATTCAGAGCTAAAAGCTCCGAGCATTCTCAAGCCTCAGACCTTATCAAAAACTCTAACCTGAATGCCCTGAGCATTCTCAAGCCTCGGATATTTTCGAAAACTCTAAGCATTCTCAAGCCTCAGACTTTTTCAAAAACTTTGAGCTGAATACCTTGAGCATTATCAAGCCTTGGACCTTTTCAAAATCTCTGAGCTAAATTCTCCGAGCATTCTTAAGCTTCTGACATTATCTAAAACTCTAAGTTGAATGCCCCAAGCATTCTCAAACCTCAAACATTTTCAAAAACTCTGAGAAGAATGCCCCGAGAATTCTCAAGCCTCGGACCTTTGTAAAAGCTTTAAGCTAAATGCCCCGAGAATTCTCCAGTGTCAGACCTTTTAAAAAAATCAGAGTTGAATGCACCGAGCATTCTTAAGATTTGGATATTTTCAAAATTCAGAGCTAAAAGCTCCGAGCATTCTCATGCCTCAGACCTATTCAAAAACTCCGAGTTCAATGCTTCGTGCATTCTCAATCTTAGAATCTTTAAAAAAAACTCCGAGCTAAATGCCTTGAGCATTCTCAAGCCTCAGACCTTTTCAAAAATTTTGAGTTGAATGCCCTGAGAGTTTTGGAGATTTGGACCTTTTCAAAAACTCTGAGCTGAATACCTTGAGAATTCTCAAATCTCAGACCTTTTCAAAAAGTCTTAGTTGAATACCCCGAGCAATCTCAAGCCTCGGACATTTTCAAAAACTCCGATATGAATGCCTTGAGTATTCATAAGCCTCACACCTTTTCAAAAACTCTGAGCTGAATGCTTCGAGTATTCTTAATCCTCAGACTTTTTCAAAAACTCCGATCTAAGTGTCCTGAGCATTCTCAAGCCTCAGACCTTTCCAAAAAATCTTAGCTAAATGCTTCGAGCATTCTTAAGCCTAAAACCTTTTACAAAACTCCAAGCTGAATGCCCCGAGCATTCTCAAGCCTTAGACCTTTTCAAAAACTGTGAGCTAAATGCCCCAAGTATTCTCAAGCCTCAGTCCATTTCAAAAACTCTGAACTAAATGCCATGAGGATTCTCAAGCCTCAAACCTTTTTAAAAACTCTGAGCTGAAAGCCTCGAGTATTTTCAAGCCTAGGGTCATTTCAAAAATTCCAAGCTGAATGCCCTAATCATTCTCAAGCCTCAGACCTTTTCAAAAACTCCAAGCTGAATGCCCCGAAAATTCGTAAGCCTTGGACCTTTTAAAAAACTCCTAGCTGAATGCCCTGAGCATTCTCAAGCCTCAGACATTTTAAAAAACTCCAAGATGAATGCACCAAGCATTCTCATGTCTCAGACCTTTTCAAAAACTTAGAGTTGGGGCATTCTCAACCGTCAGTCATTTTCAAAAACTCTAAGCTGATTACCTCGAGCATTTAACAGCTTAAGACCTTTTCAAAATTATGGGCTAAATACTCTGAGCATTATCAAGCCTCAAACATTTTCAAAAACTTCGAGTTGAATGCCCTATACATTTTTAAGCCTCAGACCTTATCAGAAACTCTAAGCTGAATGGCCCAACATTTTCAAACCTAAGACATTTTCAGAAACTCTGAGACAAATGCCCTGAGAATTCTCAAGCCGTGGAGCTTTTTAGAAACTTTGATCTAAATACCCTGAGCATTCTCCAGTGTCGAACCTTTTAAAAAAATCTAAGCTGAAGTCTCCGATCATTCTCAAGATTCAGACATTTTCAAAATTTCGAGTTAAAAGCTCTGAGAATTATCAAGCCTCAAACCTATTCAAAAACTATGAGTTCAATGCCTCGTGCATTCTTAATCCTAAAACCTTTAAAAAAAACACTCCGAGCTGAATGCCCTGAGCATTCTCTAGCCTCAGACCTTTTCAAAAACTATATGTTGAATTCTTTGAGAATTCTCAAACCTTGGACCTTTTCAAAAACTCTTAGCTGAATGCTTTGAGCATTCTCAAGCCTCGAACATTTTTAAAAACTCCGAGATGAATGCCTTGAGCATTCTAAATCCTTAAACCTTTGTAAAATTTCCTGAGCATTCTTAAGCCTCACACCTTTTCAAAAACTCTGAGCTGAATGCCTCGAGCATTCTCAATCCTCAGACTTTTTCAAAAACACTGCATTGAATGCCCTGAGCATTCTCAAGCCTCAGACTTTTCCAAAAAATCTTAGCTAAATTCCTCGAGCATTCTCAAGCCTAAAACCTTTTACAAAACTCCAAGCTAAATGCCCCGCGCATTCTCTAGCCTTGAACCTTTCTAAAAAACACTAAGCTGAATGCCTTGAGCATTCTCAAACCTTAGACCGTTTCAAACACTCTGAGCTGAATGCCCCAAGTATTCTTAAGCCTCAACCCATTTCCAAAACTCTGAACAAAATACCACAAGGATTCTCAAGCCTTAGACCTTTTTAAAAACTTTGAGTTGAATACCCCGAGCTTTCTCAAGCGTTATACCTTTTCAAAAACTCTAAGCTGAATTCACCGAGCATTATAAAGCTTCAGATCTTTTCAAAATTCTGAGCTAAATACCTCGAGCATTCTTTGACCTCGAAACTATTCAAACACTCTGAATTGAATTCTTCGAGCATTCTCAAGCTTAGAACCTCTTCAAAAACTTCGAGATGAATGCCCAAAAAATTTTTAAGCCTTGGACCTTTTCAAAAATTTCGATTTTAATGCCCCAAGCATTCTCAAGCCTTAGACCTTTTCAAAAACTCCAAGCTGAATGCCTTGAGAATTCTCAAGCCTCGAACCATTTCGAAAACTTCTAGATGAATGCCCTTAGCATTCTGAAGCCTCAGACATTTTCAAAAACTCTGAGATGAATGCCTTGAGCATTCTCAAGCCTTGGACGTTTTCAAAATATCGAGTTGAATGCCCCAGGCATTGTCAAGCCTCGTACCTTTTCAAAAACTTCAAATAGAATGCCTCAAGAATTCTCAATTCTCGGACCTTTTAAAAAATTCCAAACTAAATTCCTCGAGAATTCTCTAGCCTCATACCTTTCCAAAAAAATCTTAGCTGAATGCTTAGAGCATTCTTCAGCTTCAGACCTTTCAAAATTCTAAGCTAAACGCCTCGAGCATTCTCAAGCTTTGGAATTTTCTAAAAAAACTCTGTGCTGAATATCCCGAGCATTCCCAAGCTTTGGATCTTTTCAAAAACTATGAGCTGAATGCCCAAAGCATTCTCAAGCCTCAGATATTTTCAGAAACTATGAGCTGAATGCCTCGAGAATTCTCAAGCCTCAGACCTTTTCAAAAACTCTTAGCTGATGCCTTGAGCATTCTCAAGCCTCAGATTTTTTCAAAAACTTTGAGCTGAATGCCTTGAGAATTTTTAAGCCTTAGACCTTTTTGAAAACTCTGAGTTAAATTCCCCTAGCATTCTTAAATCTCTTAAATCTACGTTGAATGCCCTGAGCATTTTGAAACCATAGAAATTTTCAAAAACTCTAAGAAGAATGTCCCGAGAATTCTCAAGCCTTGGACATTTTCAAAAACTTCGAGTTGAATTTCCCGAGCATTCTCCAGCGTCGAACATTTTCAAAAACTCTCAGCTGAATGCCCCGTGTTTCAAAAGCTTCAGACATACTCAAAATTTAGAGCTAAAAGCTCTGAGCATTCTCATGCCTCAGACCTATTTAAAAACTCTGAGTTCAATGCCTCGTGCATTCTTAATCTTATAACCTTTAAAAAAAACTTCGAGCTGAATGCCTTGAGCATTCTCAAACCTCAGACCTTTTCAAAAATTCTGAGATGAATGCCTTAAGAATTATGAAACCTCAGACCTTTTTAAAAACTTTCAGTTGAATACCTCGATCATTTTCAAGCGTCGGCCATTTTCAAAAACTCCAAGATTAATGCCCTGAGCATTCTAAATCCTTGAACCTTTGTAAAATTTCCAGACCATTTTCAAGTCTCACACCTTTTCAAAAACTCTGAGCTAAATGCCTCGAGCATTCTCAATCCTCGAACCTTTTCAAAAACACCGAGCTTAGTGCCCCAATCATTCTCAAGCCTCATACTTTTCCAAAAAATCTTAGCTAAATGCCCCGAGCATTCTCAAGACTAAAACCTTTTACAATCTCCAAGCTAAATGCCCGACGTATTCTTAAGCCTTGAATCTTTCTAAAAAACTCTAAGCTGAATGCCTCAAGAATTCTCAAGCCTTAGACCTTTTCAATAACTCTGAGCTGAATGCCCCAAGAATTCTCAAGCTTTAGCCCATTTCCAAAACTCTGAACTAAATGCCACGAGGATTCTCAAGACTCAGACCTTATCAAAAACTCTAAATTGAATGCCCCGAGCATTCTCCAGTGTTAGACCTTTTCAAAACCACTAAGCTCAATGCCCCGAGCATTCTCAAGCTTTGAACGTTTTCAAAATTTAAAGCTAAAAGCTCCGAGCATTCTCAACCCTCTAACCTATTCAAAAACTCTGAGTTCAATGCCTTGAGCATTCTCAAGCCTAGAACCTTTTAAAAAAACTAATACCCCGAGCATCCTCGAGCGTCGAACCTTTTCAAAAATTTCGAACTGAATACCTCGGCCATTCTAAAGCCTCAGACCTTTTCAAAAACTCTAAGTTGAATGCCTCGAGAATTCTTAAGCCTCAGACAATTTCAAAAACTCCGAGATGAATGCCTTGAGCATTTATAATCCTTAGACCTTTTCAAAATTTCGAGCTGAATGCCCCGAGCATTCTCAAACCATAGATCTTTTCAAAAACTCCAAGCTGAATGCCGTGAGAATTCTCAAGCCTCAGATCTTTTACAAAACTCTGAGCTGAATGCCTCGAGCATTCTCAAGCCTCGAACATTTTAAAAACCTCCAAGATGAATGCTCTGAGCATTCTCAAGCCTCATACCTTTTAAAAAACTTTGTGTTGAATGCGTCGAGCATTCTCAAGCGTAAGACCTTTTCAAAAACTCTAAGCTAAATACCCCAAGCATTCTCAAGCTTTAGCTCATTCCAAAAAACTCTGAACTAAATGCCACGAGCATTCTCAAACCTTGGACCTTTTCAAAAACTTTAAGGTGAATGCCTCGAGTACTTTTAAGCCTCGTGTAATTTTAAAAATTCCAAGCTGAATGCCTCAAGAATTCTCAAGCCTCTGACATTTTGAAAACCTCTAAGCTGAATGCCTCGAGTATTCTCAAGCCTCGAACCATTTCAAAAATTTTAAGCTGAATACCTTGGCCATTTTAAAGCCTCGGACCTTTTCAAAAACTCTGAGCTGAATACCTCAAGAATTCTCAAGCCTCAAACATTTTCAAAATCTTCGAGATGAATGCCTTGAGCATTCTCAATCTTTGGACCTTTTCAAAATTTTGAGTTGATTGCCCCAAGCATTCTCAAGCCTTGGATCTTTTCAGAAACTCTAAGCTGAATGCTCTAAGCATTTTCAACACTCAGTCTATTTCAAAAACTCTGAACTAAATGCCACGAGCATTCTCAACCCACGGACCTTTTCAAAAACTTTAAGCTGAATACCTCGAGTATTTTTAAGCTTCGGGTAATTTCAAAAATTCCAAACTGAATGCCCCAAGCATTCTTAAGCCTTAGACCTTTTAAAAAACTCAAAGTTGAATGCCACAAGATATCTCAAGCCTCGGACCATTTTAAAAAATATAAGCTAAATGCCCCTTGCATTCTCAAGCCTTAAACATTTTTAAAAACTCCAAATGAATGCTCCGACAATTCTCAAGCCTCAAACTTTAAAAAAAAAAAATTGAGTTGAATGCCCGAGTATTCTCAAGAGTCGGACCCTTTCAAAAACTCTAAGCTGAATGTCGTAAGAATTTTCAAGCTTTGGACCTTTTAAAAAATTTCAATTTGAATGCCTTGAGGATTCTAGAGCCTCAGACCTTTTCCAAAATTCCAAGTTGAATGCCGTGAGAATTCTCAATCCTTGGACCTTTTCAAAAACTTCGAGTTGAATATCCCTTGCATCCTAATGCCTCGAACATTTTCAAAAACTCCGAGATGAATGCCTTAACCATTCTCAAGCCTTGAACATTTTAAAAGTATTGAGCTGAATGCCCCGAGCATTTTCAAGTCTCGCACCTTTTCAAAAACTCTGACTGGAATGCCTCGAGCATTCTCAATTCTCGGACCTTTTCAAAAATTCCAAGCCGAATGCTGTGAGAATTCTCAAGCCTCAGACTTTTCCAAAAATTCTTAGCTGAATGCCTAGATCATTCTCAAGCCTTGGACCTTTCAAAACTCCGAGCTGAATGCCCCGAAAATTCTCAAGCCTTGGACCTTTCGAAAAAACTCTATACTGAATGTCCCAAGCATTCTCAAGCCTCAGATCTTATCAAAAACTCTAAGCTGATTGCTTCGAGCATTCTCAAGCCTTAAATATTTTCAAAAACTCTAAGCTGAATGGGTTGACCATTCTCAAGCCTCGGACCTTTTCGAAAACTCCGAGCTGAATAACCCTTGCATTTTTAAGCCTTAGACCTTTTCAAAAATTTCGAGTTGAATGTCTTGAACGTTCTTAAGCCTCGAACCTTTACAAAATTTTGATTTGAATTCCCAGAGGATTCTGAAGCCTCAGACCTTTTCAAAAACTCCAAGCAAAATTCCTTGAGAATTCTCAAGCCTTGGACCATTTCAAAAACTCTTAGATGAATGCCCCTTGCATTCTAAACCCTCAAACATTGTCAAAAACTCTGAGATGAATACCCTGAGCATTCTCAAGCCTTAAATGTTTTCAAAATTCCAAGCTGAATCCCCCGAGAATTTTCAAGCCTCAGACCTTTACAAAATATCTTAGCTGAATGCCTGAATCATTCTCAAGCCTCGGACCTTTCAAAACTCTGAGTTGAATGCCCTAAGAATTCTCAAGCCTTGGATCTTTCCAAAAAAACTCTGTGCTGAATGTCCCAAGCATTCTCAAGCCTCGGAGCTTATCAAAAACTCTAAGCTAAATGCCTCGAGCATTCTTAAGCGTAAGATATTTTCAAAAACTCTAAGCTGAATGCCCCGAGCATGCTCAAGCCTTAAACCTTTTCAAAAACTTTAAGTTGAATACTTCGAGCATTCTCAAGCCTTAGACATTTTCAAAAACTTCGAGCTGAATGCCTTGAGCGTTCTCAAGCTTCGAACCTTTTCAAAAAATTTGAGATGAATTCCCTGAGCATTTTCAAGCCTTGGACCTTATAAAAAACTCTAAGTTGAATGCCCCGAGCATTCTCAGACCTCGGACAATTTCAAAAACTCTGAGATGAATGACCCGAGAATTCTAAAGCCTCGTACCTTTTCAAAAACTTCGAGCTGAGTGCCCTGAGCATTCTCCAGTGTCAGACATTTTCAAAAACTCTGGGCCGAATGCCCTAGAACTCTCAAGATTCAGACATTTTCAAAATTCTAAGCTAAAAGCTCTAAGCATCCTCAAGCCTCGGACCTATTCAAAAACTCTGAGTTTAATATCTCAAGCATTCTCAAGCCTAGAACCTTTAAAAAAATCTCTAAGCTGAATACCCTAAGCATTCTCAAGCCTTGGACCTTTTCAAAAATTTCATGTTGAATGCCCCGACCATTCTGAAGCCTTGGACCATTTCAAAAACTCTAAGTTGAATGCCTCGAGAATTCTTAAGCCTCAGAACTTTTCAAAAACTCTAAGTTGAATGCCCATAGAATTCTCAAGCCTCGGACATTTTAAAAAACTCTAAGAAGAATTCCTTGAGCATTCTCAATAGTTGGACCATTCTAAAATTTTTTGAGTTGAATGCTCTGAGTATTGTCAAGCCTCGCACCTTTTCAAAAACTCTAAGCTTAATGCCTTGAGCAGTCTCAATCCTCGGACCTTTTCAAAAACTCTAAGTTGAGTGCTCTGAGATTTCTCCAGCCTCAGACCATTCCAAAAAATCTTAACTCAATGCCCCGAGCATTCTCATGATGCGAACCTTTTCCAAAACTCCAAGCTGAATGCCTCGAGCATTCTCAAGCCTTCGACCTTTCTAAAAAACTCTAAGCTGAATACCCTGAGCATTCTCAAGCCTTGAACCTTTTCAAAAACGCTGAGCTGAATGCCCCGATCATTCTCAAGCCACAACCATTTCTAAAACTCTGAACTAAATGCCACGAGGATTCTCATGCCTCACACTTTTTCAAAAATCTAAGCTAAATTCCTCGAGTATTTTCAAGCCTTAGTTCATTTAAAAAATTCCCAACTAAATCCCCCTATCATTCTTAAGCCTTGGACCTTTTTCAAAAACTCCAAATTGAATGGCCCGATAATTCTCAAGCCTCGAACCTTTTCAAAAACTCTGAGCTAAATGCCCCGAGCATTCTCAAGCCTCAGACATTTTAAAAAACTCCAAGATGAATACCCCAAGCATTCTCAAGCCTCGAACCTTTTCAAAAACTTCTAGTTGAATTCCCCAAGAATTCTCAAGCATCGGTCCTTCTCAAAAACTCTAAGTGGAATGCCTCGAAAATTCTCAAACCTCGGACCTTTTCAAAATTCTGAGCTAAATGCCCTGAGAATTCTCAATCCTCGGACTTATTCAAAAACTCTTAGTTGAATTCCTCGAGCATTCTCAAGCCTAGAACCTTTTCAAAAACTCTGAGATGAATATCCCAAGCATTCTCAAGCCTCAGACCTTTTAAAAAATTTTAAGTTGATTGCCCCGAGCATTCTGAAGTCTCGAACTTTTTCATAAACTCTGAGCTAAATGCCCTGAGAATTCTCAAGCCTCAGACATATTCAAAAACTCCGAGCTGAATGCCCCGACAAATCTAAAGCCTCAAACATTTTAAAAAACTCCAAAATGAATGCTCCAAGCATTCCTAAGCCTCGGACCTTTTCAAAAAATCCGAGATGAATCCCCTGAGCATTCTCAAGCCTTGGACTTTTCCAAAATACCAAGTTGAATGCCTTGAGCATTCTCAAGCCTCGCACATTTTCAAAAACTCCGAGTAGAATGCCTCGAGCATTCTCAATTCTCGAAGCTTTTCAAAAACTCCGAGCTGAATGCCCTAGAATTCTCAAGCCTCAGACTTTTCCAAAAAATCTTAGCTAGATACCTGGACCATTCTCAAGCATCGAACCTTTTCAAAACTATGAGCTGAAAAACTTGAGCATTCTCAAGCCTCGGATCGTTCCAAAAATACTGTGAGCTGAAAGCTCCGAGCATTCTCAAGCCTTGGCCCATTTCCAAAAACTCTAGCCTTAATGCCCCTAGCATTCTCAAGCCTCAGTCCATTTCAAAAAATCTAAACTAAATTCCACGAGAATTCTCATGCCTTGGACCTTTTCAAAAACTCTAAGTTGAATGCCTCGAGTGTTTTCAAGCCTCGGGTCAATTCAAAAATTCCAAGTTGAATGCCCCAAGCATTCTTAAGCCTCGGACCTTTTCAAAACTCCAAGCTGAATACAACGAGAATTCTCAAGCCTCGAACGTTTTAAAAAACTCCAAGATGAATGCAACGAGCATGCTTAAGCCTAGAACATTTTCAAAAACTTTGAGTTGAATTCCCTGAGCATTCTCAAGTGTCGAGCCTTTTCAAAAACTCTAAGCTGAAGGCCCCGAGCATTCTTAAGCTTCAAAACTTTTCAAAATTCTGAGCTAAATGCCCTGAGTATTCTCAAGCCTCAGACCTATTCCAAAACTCTGAGTTGAAGTTCTCGAGCATTCTCAAGCCTAGAACATTTTCAAAAACTCATAGATGAATTCCTTGAGAATTCTCAAGCCTCAGACCTTTTCAAAACTTTTGAGTTGAATGCCCCGAGCATTCTGAAGCCATGGACTTTTTCAAAAACTCTGAGCTGAATGCCTTAAGAATTCTCAACCCTCGAACATTTTAAAAAACTCCAAGATGAATGCTCCAAGCATTCTCAAGCCTCGGACCTTTTCAAAAACTTTGAGTTGAATGCCCCAAGCATTCTCAAGCGTTGGACCTTTTTAAAAACTCTAAGCTGAGTGCCTCGACCATTCTGAAGCTTTGAACCTTTTCAAAATTCTAAGCTAAATGCCTCGAGCATTCTCAAGCCTTGGATCTATTAAAAAACTGTGAGTTGAATTCCTCTAGCATTGTCAAGCCTAGAACTTTTTCAAAAACTCCAAGATGAATGCCCCAAGCATTCTCAAGCCTCAAACCTTTTCAAAATCTTCGTGTTGAATTCCCCGAGCATTCTTGAGTGTCAAGCCTTTTCAAAAGTTCTAAGCTGAAGGCCCCGAGCATTCTCAAGTTTCAAACATTTTCAAAATTCTGAGCTAAATGCCCTGAGTATTCTCAAGCCTCGGACTTATTCCAAAACTCCGAGTTGAAGTCCTCAAGTATTCTCAAGCCTAGAACATTTTCAAAAACTCCGAGATGAATTCCCTGAGAGTTCTCAAGCCTCAGACCCTTTCAAAATTTTTGAGTTAAATGCCCTGAGCATTTTGAACCCTTGGACCTTTTCAAAAACTCTGAGCTAAATACTCCGAGTATTCTCAATCCTCAAGAATTCTCAAGCCTCAACCCATTTCAAAAACTCCGAACTAAATGCTCCACCCACCATATTCTTTAGAGTTTTATCCTCTTCAGGGCTAAAAAAAAGGCGTTGAGACTTCTTCAAAAAGTTTAAGTCCCACACTCTCGGGGACCTCAAAATCTATATTACTCTGGATGAATAAGAACTTATTTTTCCAATTTTTTTTAACTAAAGATGGATTCTTCTTCACCATTGACCTCTTGGCCCTCTGACTAAAATATACCTATCCATCCTTGGTATAACAAATAATAATGAAAATATTCTTGAAAAAGTCTAATGTTATGACCACTTTGACCTTTCTACACACATAGATATACCCTATTAACAAATGCACTGAGTTGGGCATGAGCTGTGCCAATGCGATTTTATAATAGTTCAGGATGGATAAATGGATGAAGAGGGAACATAAGCCCCGCTTCGAGAGAATAAAGGTAAACGTATAACTTGTAAAGAGGATCCTCGCGTGTTGCATCACAAGCTCTTTCCCTTATTTCGAAATCCCTAAGAGAATATTCTTAAGGAATTCGATACTTCTCTCTAATATGGTCAAGTTGACATCTCTTTAACCTATTCTCCTCATCCTCAGCCAAATAAACAATATCCACAGCATCCTCAGTCATATCATCCTAAGCATCGTTTAAAGAACGACTATGCTCGATTTTAGACTCCCGAGGGATAGTCGCGTTCTCAGAGGGCTGGTTCAACCTATCTATATGAGGGCTATCATCCACCTCGACCTCAGATGAACTCCTTATCTTCTCACTCTTAGTACTATCACTAGAAACACTAAGGGAAGAAGACATTTTACAAAGATAAATGAAGAAGTAGCTTATCGAGGAAAAATGAAATTTCGATGAAGAATATACAAAAACTGTCGTAATGAAGAGAAAGTTGTCGAGGGTTTTGATGAGTATGAAAGGAAGGGAAAAGTTAAGAAGTGATACTCAACTCCAAATCCCCCTTCTCTTTATAAAGAAAAATGGATGGACCTGATCAAATCAAATTAAAGGTACAAATCACAACCTTTGTGTTCCTCGAGAATAGCTGGCCACCATTAACCCCTGTGGGAACATTCAGGAGGCAAGACTCAGAGTGAAAAATAGGTGGCCCTCATTTAACCTAAAAACTAGCCCAAAGTTCAAACAAAAAAAATTCAAAAGAAAATTAAGACAAAATTAAAAGGATTAGTAAAAAATACCCTAAAAAGGTCTTAGAAAGCCTATTCCATTTTTCACTTAAACTCTGAGGAAAGGACCTCGAGCTTTTCCTCGCAGAGGGCCCCAAGCTTATCTTCTTCTCGGTACCTTTTTCAATTAAACTTCAAGGAGAGAGCCCCAAGCTTTTCCTCTTCCTCTCTTTGGTACCTTTTTCACTTAAACTCTAAGGAGAGTGCCTCAAGCTTTTCCTCTCCTCGATACCTTTTTCATTTAAAATCTGAAGAGATCCCCGAGCTTTTTCTCTCATCGATACCATTTTCATTTAAACTCCGATGAGTGGGTCTCGAGCTTTTCCTCTCTTTGGTACCTTTTTCAATTAAACTATGAGGAGAGGACCTCGAGCTTTTCCTCTTTTCATTCCATCTTCACTTAAACTCCGAAAAGACAACCCAATCTTTTCCTATCCTCGATACCTTTTTCACTTAAACTCAAGGAAAGGCCTTGAGCTTTTCCTCTTCTCGGTATGTTTTTCACTTAAACTCCGAGGATAGGTCCCAAGCTTTTCCTTTTCTCGGTACATTTTTCACTTAAACTCCGATGAGAAGACCCCGAGCTCTTCCTCTCTTTGTTACCTTTTCCACCAGAACTTCGAGGAGAGGGCCTTGAGCTTTTACCTTCTCGAACCTTTTTCCGTAAAAGTCTGAGGAGAGAGCATCAAGCTTTTCACCTCCTCGGACCTTTTCCATAAAAGTTTGAGGATGAGAGTGTTAAGCTCTTCACCTCCTTGGACACTTTTTCATAAAAGACCGAGCTTCACCCTAGTCTCAAAGGATCCTTCAAAAAGTCTAGACCTCGTAGCTCGAGGCACTCACTTTAAGAACTATTTTCTTAATTGCATAACTGCACTCAAGGAAGTGGGGGGCTATCATGTAGGGGAAAGTTCCCTAACCAATGACACGATGACATGTGGTGCCCTCCAAGAGCAAGAAAGTAATTTCGTAAACTAAACAGAACGACCAGCCAAATAGTTACACATGACAAAGAGAAAAACATTAATTTTACAATTAGAACCTTGATTCTGTTAGGACACTCTAGCTTATGGAAATTCTAATAGGATACTCCAGCTTATGAAATCTCTAATTCTACTAAAACATTCCACATTAATCATTAAATTGGATTATACTCGAAATCACTGTATAAAAAGGCTCTCACATGTATCAAAACACAACTCATAATTCACAATTGTCTAACTTTCTCTAGCACTGACTTAAGCATCAAAAAATCTTTCGAATGCATTACTCCTCCAATCCACCTCTGACCTTTTAGATCTTCCTATGTTTTTAGTGTGTACAACATCTCAATCCTCGTAGGATCGCCAGTCACAAATTTGATATCAACAAAACTAAAAAATAATTATGTGAAAATGTTTAAATTGTTATATGATAGATTACAATCACAAAAGCTAATATTCTTTTGGGCTATCTCCTGTAATGGAACTTTAAAAGACAAATCAATTCATAATGTTTATAATTTTGTATATTATAATAAAATTATTATATACTGTAACTAAAAATTCATTTATTACACGGCACCTAATTATTTTTAATTATTCCATCCGCCTTTCAATTTTTTTTTTTTTTACTTGATCCGAAACTAATTACTTGTTGGACCCATTGACCACTTTACCGGGACCATGTCCGTTCCTGAACTATGTCAAACCCTCCCTCGTAAGATTATTTGTCATCAGCTTCTTGTTGCTCATTCTGACAAATACTAATCCCCACCCTCTTTTGTTTTCTTTACTTATATAACCCAAAGAGAGAAAAACTGTAAACATTTATAGAAGAAGAACAAGAGCAAAAGAACCCAGGTAAGCGTTTGTTTGATTGCGATTGTTCCAGTTTCTCTCTAGATAGATCTACTTCTCTCAATAACTCCGTATTCTACTAATGAGTAAACGGCAGAGAATCAAAAGTCTGATTGTTATTATTTTTCCAGGGTTAAGCTGTTGAAGAGAGAGAGAATTTGGTTTTCTGGATGCGTTAGGGTAAAAGTTGAGACGATCTATCATTTGCATTGATAATTGGATTAATGAAACGGAACGATCTTATTTTGTTTTTGAGTTAGTGGAATTCAAGTGGGCAATCGGAATCTAACACGAAAAGATTGAATATTTGGCTGAGAAAGCATGCGAGAGTGCATACATTGCATTTAGTTTACGTGGGAAATTATTTAGGTCTCCGCCTCTGTGGGTTGTCAAGCTAAATGGGTAATTCACTGACAGATACTTGCTAGTTCAATGGCGTTTTGCTTATGAATGATTAGACAAACAGTATAGCTATTTGTGTCTTGCATTTTCTCGGTAAGCAACCTGAGTGTTGGGTTACTTATTGGATGGAAATTTCTCACTGATGTCAAAGATATCCTTTTTTTTTTCCTTTTCATTCTGTGAACTTTAGTTTGTAACTTTGACATTTCGTTGGTGATACATTGAGTGATATACTTATTTATTCTTGAATTGTCTGCACTATGCTATCGTGTAGGTGAAGGTGAGTTGGTGCTATATCAGCATAAACCAAGATACATGCAAAAAGTAACACCCTTTTTATACTGGGGTACGCATTGAAGAGTAAAATGGATGACCTTCATGGGACTGATGCCCGAATGCATATGGGTGATGCACAACATCCTATGCATGTACCTTATGAACATCATGGTTTGCACCATATGAGCAATGGGATCGAGATGGGTGATGAGCATGATCACGGCAACAGTGGTGGTGGAATAAGTGAGGGAGTGGAAGGGGATGTGCCATCTCATACTGGTAAGCCTTCCAATAATGGTGGTGAAATGATCAATCATAGAGGTGAAAAGGGGGACCAGTTGACGTTATCTTTTCAGGGTCAGGTTTATGTGTTTGACTCTGTCTCACTCGAAAAGGTGATTTTGAGTTGTTCCTGAGTTAGTACTTTGCTTTTAGTTCTGTTTTGGATTATTTAGTGCATGTTTGTTCGATTTAATTCCACAGTAACTTAATTTATATTATGTGCTTGAGCATTAAATGTTTATCGCAGTTTTGAATTTGTTAATTATATTTATCTGTCAATATAATTTGGACCCTATGAAATTCTGTGGTAAAGGTTTGTGTAAATGAGTGTGGTCTATGTTACAGGGATGTTTGATCTATTTGGCTCATAATTGCTGATCAAAATAAATGCAATGCAATACTGACACCGAATTCTAAGCAGCAAAGTAGGAAAAATATGGGTTAAACTCTCCATTTGATTGGAGTCAAGGAAAAGAGTGAAAAGAAAAAGAGATGGGATGGATTTTGCTCCGCTCATTTGGTTGAAGAAAATTACAGGAAATAACTTGACAAATCTGGAGGGATTTCCTTACCTTCCAAATTCAGTAAGCCTTTTCTTCCATAAGTTAAATGTAAACATGAATGAAAATAAAAAGAATGGTAATAGATTTTACCCGAAGCATCTTTTCCTCTTTCTTTCTTCTCAGCTATACTAGTGGAGGAAACTGTCTTAGTACCTTCTTTTGTCCCCGTTTTCCGTATCTCATACCATATATAGTGTTAAAATGAAAAACTGAGCTGTTGGATAAACATGATCATGAATTGCTTTGGAAAATTGAGATATCTGTTAGTATGGTGAAGGAGCGGGAGGGAGGAAATATGGGAATCAGATTAGAGATTTGGATACCCAAATTAGAGATTTGGTTGCTTGCCAGAACATAAGTGGCTGCTGCAGGAGCTAAACTCTTTCTTTGTGTTGTGTGCGTGTGAGCGCACGCGCACACACCTCGCGTGTATTATCCTATGTATAGGTTTTCCTTCTTTGAAGAATTTCTTATTCTCTTTTGGGATATAATTTTGGGTCAAATGTGATTATCCAGTCTGTTAATCACCAAATGCGAAAAAAGACTACGTTTTGTTAAAAGTTTTATTTCTTGTATGGTGAATGTGGCTAAAGAGATCGTCATGTGGTGCACAAGATTAGATTAGAATATTTGGATGTGGTCCAGAGCAGAATGGAAACGAATGCATGTAGCTGACCCCACTTAGTGGTAAACAGGCATAGTTGAGTTGGCCAAGAGCAAACAAACAAGCTTTTAAACAAGTACTTGAGCCCTTATGTTGAACTTTAAAACTATCTGGCATATTTGACATTTAAAATTAGTTGGTAATGATAAATACCATTGGTAAGATAAATTGGTGATAATTGAAAATGCCATAAATTAGGAAGTCCATGTTAATCTATCAAACATAAACTAAGGTAATAATGGAGGTGCAAGGATTTGACACTTGCATACGCCTTAAAATTTCCGAAGTATCACTTGTGGGAGATACACCATACGAGCTGCATTCATAATCTTATTAAGTGTTAAAGTATTGGCCAAAAATGTTGATCTGAATCATTCTTACTAATTTATTTATTTATTTAGTTGTGAAATTGTTTTTTCTAATAATTTCTTATTTTATATCTATACCATCGGTTACTGTTATTTATTTATTTTTAAACTAAATCATTATTTTTAAACTATATCATTAGATGCTATGTTCCATCTATGTAAAATCTTGAAAGTCTCAAAGTTGATTTTTTCCATTGTTCCAAGGTAAAATCTGCTCGAAAAATGTAATACAATGCAATTGGGTGCAATAGAAACAAAGATAGAAGGAAACTACTTTTATTGATCAAAGCAAACCCTTCCACTTTGAATTCTTTAATCAGAGACAAGTGAAATCTTCCCTAATAGGATTTAAACCTTTCATTAGTTAGTTCTTATAAAAAAAACCTATCATTAGTTAATTAATGGTCAACGTCTTAGATTTGGGCTATTAAGAAACGACAGAAGATTAGATATTATATTCCATCGAAAAAGAGGAAGATTATATATCATAGGTTCATGTTGCCTTTCTCATTTCATGACCACTATGAGCTTACAGTCTCCTCCATTATCCCATGAAGTTCTTTGTAGTGGTTCCAGTCCATGCCTCATCTTAAGCAAACCTCAAAGTTACTCTATGTCATTATATTCCATTTATATCTCAACTCTTCTTTGCACCCTTTTTCCCATGTATGTTACTTTAAGATAGAATCTGATGCAAAGCATTTTTTAGAAAGTGGAGTTTATTACTTAACATTGTTGCACTTAATTGCTACATTATAATCACTACATCTTTTAGATTGTTTTGAAGTATTTACTCTAGTAGAATGCAAAAATAGGGTACGTATATTTCTTTTGTTTTTGGTATCTCTAGGATTTGTTGTGTATTATTCTTCATGGAATTTTATGAAAGAGAATAGCTGTGATACTATTTGGATATCTTCTGCAGGTTCAAGCTGTGCTTTTGTTATTGGGGGGTCGCGAAGTACCGCAGACCATACCTGCTATCCCAGTAACCACTCATCATAATAATAGGGTAAAGTAATTAATCTGAATAACCAATTTTTTCTATTTTTTTGATAATTGGGAGTGAGGGGATTTGAACTTGGGACCTTCTCCGAGGAGGGGGCGTGGTTCCCAATTGTGCAATGCCCAAACCATAATCTGAAAATCCAATTGATTAACAAATTCTTTTTGTCTCTTCCTGTATTTTACTAACCAATCACTGAAGCAGGGGCTAGCTGGTACTCCACAACGGTTCAGTGTACCCCAGAGATTGGCTTCACTGATTAGATTCCGTGAGAAGCGAAAAGAAAGGAATTTTGACAAGAAAATTCGTTATACCGTCCGTAAAGAGGGAGCACTTAGGTATGTCATCTACCTTTATTATGACTTAAACTAACTTTCTTTTTGTAGAAGAATAGGATATCCATTGGTTTAACTTATTATGCATGTTAATTGATTATGGAAGTATAAGCTATTGCATACTAGCTTATATCCTAGAACTTGAGACTGTTAAGGTGTCAATTGCATATAATAATTCGATGGATTAGACTCTGTCATTTATTGAGACAAGAAATAGGATGTCCTTATTGAGTGATTCGACATTAAAGGATCAATATGCTTTTTCTTAGATAGACATTTTCTTATCTCCTTGCTTTGCTTTTCTTTTCATAAAGAGTTGGTTTCCAACTTTAGGTTCTATTTTGCCTTAACAGACTAGATTATTTACGTTTTAACAAATTTTTTGCCGAGACATGATTGAACTTCTTGACAATAAGACAGATTTGGAAAACAATAAAAACTGAAGTTGTAGGTACTCTCTCTCTCTCTCTCTCTATATATATATATATATATATATATATGTATGTATGTATGTCTGTGTGTATATATATATAACCTTTGACTTATTGGAAAAAAAATATAACATTTGTTTCTTTTCGTTTATATTTACTCCATATGCAACTAATATATGCAGGGTAACATCTCTTATAAAATAGAAAAAAGACTAATATTTGCTGCTGGCTAGTGCTCTACTACAGCAGGTTATGAGAAATGATGCAAGACAGTAGCAAAGAAATAATAACAGGGAATTAAAAAAGATAAAAAACTGATCCAAATCACATGGATCAATCCCAAATCATATGATGAGACAGCAATCTAAATTACATGGACACACTAACAATTCAATCACAGAGTGTTTGCAATTCAAGAAGTTGATTTTTTATTCATTCATAAGCTGATTTACAATAACGTAGGGAGATCTCTTATATAGAAATCTTAAAACCCTAGTCCCAGACTGATAAGGAAATGTAAATAAAAACTAATTAACTAAAATCAAACTCTAAATACCCCTAATATTGTCAGTTACATAATTATCCCTACAATTAAAATATCTCCCAGTACTTGGATAAAATTCTCTAATTCTACTCTTCCTCGTGTACTCCATCATTATCCACCTCTTCAAAAGAACTTGACCTCGAGTTGAAAAATATTGAAAGATCAAGGGCTCAAATGCGTGGATAAATAAAGCATAGTCATGAAACTCATTATAGCCGAAATCACGGGGAGGTGAAAAAAATTGCATGGGAAATGCTTGTTGTCGAGATTTTCTCTACCTGAATTTTCAAGATCTTCTCTTGTTGCTCTTTTGGGTCTTTCCTATCATTAGTTTGCTTTGATTGATCAATTCCTGGATTAGCTTTTGAGGTAAGAACATTCAGAGACTTGCACAATTCTTTACACTCCACCAATTGAATTACTTTATTGAGATTTTTAGGTGAAGCTAGTGAATGATGCATAGGCTTTCGTTCCACCACAGGCTCATTACGAGAACCATAAGCATCTCCATAAACACAATCATACTGATCATAACAACCATAAGTACCCCCATAAGTATGAGCACAATCATCATAACCACCTTCAGGAGCATAATAATTTTTAAAAGCACGCCCATCATCATCATCATCATCATCATAACCATTCAAAGCATTGACATCTCGATAATTACATTCATACTCATATTGACTTTTCAATTCTACTAAATCATTTTCATCACGTTGAACGAGATATGTAAGTTCCTAATACTCTTCATATATGCGTTGCGTAATAGTACACCAACTATACTTGATCCCAATGGATCTCAACTCATCCAAATGGGAGTAGTCAATTGGTGGCTAAGCTTGTTGGCTTCAAATACGAGTCGAAGTACGGTCAGACATGATGAACAAATTAAAACAGGTCAAACATAATTTTTTTACTTTCGTTTTTTCCTTTTTTTTGGGGTCTTTTTTTTCTTCTCCTTTATGTTTTTTTTTGAATCAAAGAACAAAGGAACCAAAAAGCATTACAATAAGGAAAACAAGAATGGAGGCAACAACTTTTTTTTTCCTCTGTTTTTTTGTTCTTTTTATTTTAGATTTTTTAACAGAAAATCAAATGCTAAGGAAATTAAAAAAAAATCTAAAAACCTGAATTTTTTTTGTCTTGGTATAATTGCACAACGGCTCGGCTTGGCTAATGACTTGGCTCTGTTCTAGGCTCGACTTGGCTGATGACGGCTCACAGACGACTTATCAAGCTTGGGTCAAATATCGGGTCAGGCAGACGCGTTGGGATGACCCGGTGCAAATCCGGTCCATTTGGAATGAGACTGTCAGGGGTCGGCCAGAAAACGGATGTTGTTCACGATGGCGGAAGGAGGTCTTGAGGAGCGAGATCGGCTTGGCAAGTCTGAAACGGTCATGGCTCATTTGGTGGCAGTTCAGGCAGTGGACCAGACCGGGATTCTCGGGTTTTGGTCGCCCGGAGATTCTGCACCGGTTGGTAGTGGCGCCGAGCTTCTGGAACAGTGACGGACAACAGCAGGCGGATGGGGGCGATTCAACAAGAAGACCTTTGCTACTGTTCACACATACTGTGCAAGGCCTGATTCTGTGTTTTTTTTTCCAACCAACAAGGGAACAAGATTTGGCTCTGATACTACTTTGATTTAGGACAGTAGCAAACAAATAATAACATGGAATTAAAAAGATAAAAAACTGATCCAAATCACAAGGGATAACCGTCCAAATCACATGGACACACTAACAACTCAATCACAAAGTGTTTGCTATTCAAGAAGTTGATTTAAAATAACATAGGGACGTAGAGATCTTAAAACCCTAGTTCTAGACTGATAAGAAAATTTAAATAAAAACTAATTAACTAAACTTAAATAAACTCTAAATACCCTTAATATTGTCAATTACATAATTATTCCCATAATCAAAATATCCTCCATTACTTAAATTAAATTCTCTAATTCTACTCTTCCTCATGTACTTCATCAAGAAATCTAACAAAAGTGATTTGGCAGATTAGGATCTCTACATTTTCAATAGTAGTGTTTTTGTATATAAATTTATATCAAGCCGATTTGTACAAACGTTGTCAACGACTCCCAGAAAGCAATACACTTGTGGACACAGCTTGTCCATTTTATAGAGGGTTTTAAATTGGGTGAAGCAAATTTGTTATATATCCCGTCATAAAAAAATCCTTGTTATATGATCACTTTTTCCTGTCTTTAGCTATATTTTTATGCAAAATATGCTGCCTGTCTGATCAATGGAATTCTGACAGTATTAGAATTATAGTTTCCAAGTTTTCCTACTGAATGCTTTTGTTGTTTTTTTTGTAGGATGCAACGAAATAAAGGTCAATTTACATCTTCAAAGTGTAATAACGATGATTCTACACCAGCAACAATTAGCTGGGGCTCAAACCAGAGCTGGGGTGTAGACGGCAATGGGTCTCAGAATCAAGTGATTGTGTAAGTTGACATATTATATTCGAAATATATTGTTGGCTACCCTTAATGGAAGAATTAGTAAAGTTTTTGCTACTCTGTGATCTTGGAATCTTGCTGGAACGAAATTAATCCTCTATTGACTTTGAGACAATTAAATCAAAGAAATACTAGTGTATGAGCTCTGATGAGCTATTTCGAGTTGCATCCAAGAGGAGCAGAAGCTCTAGAACTTTCTAATGTTGCAAACATTGCAAAACAAATGACCTTTCTGCAACTGAAAGCTCAAGAAAGCTTTTATAGGTCTTTTAAACAAAATAACATTAAATTAAAAAAAAAATGCATTGCTTATAAATTTCTGCGAGTTGTTATCAAAAGATCACCGTATTCAGTATGGCGCAAATTGCAGTTTCCTTGATACATGCTGTATTATACGGTATGATAAATCTCCTCTTTGTGTTGTAGTATATTACATGTATTGTATGACAATATATAAATATATATTATCTCGGTTTTGTAAATTGGTTTCAATGGTGTAATACATGCTGTGTCCGACGACTTTGCAACAAGGCACATAATTTAACCGTGAATGTTGATTGTATCTTGTTAGAGTGTTAGTTAGAGCTTAGGAGTGTTAAGGGTTATTATTGTAATTTCACAATATAATGTCATATATATCACTATTAACCTTAGGGTTAGTAAAATATTTGCCTCCAATACTCAACCTCTCTCTCTCATAAATCTCAACATTGTATCAGAGCGGGTTTGGAATCCTAGGTAGCCATCTTCTGTTATCTCTTTCCTTTTCCGGCAAGTGTTGTTCTCTTTGGCCACCTTCTTCGGCATGTTTCTTCTTCTCAGACGTGCCCCGTTATTTTCCGTCGCAAACCTAGTATCTCATGTCCTCTCCAATATCCTTTGGTGCTACGCGAAACCTTGTATCTTGTCTTCTTTGGCGATATCTATTTGCATCTACAACGAAGCTCTGTTGTGGCTGTTGAAGAAGAATTCGCAAGTTAGGTTAGTGAAGTTGTCTCGACTCGGATCTATGAGCCCACTAGCACATTTTTGTCGACACGAGGTGGATTTGGGCATGTGTTGTTGGAACTGCCCCATGGGTAGCAACCCGTTCCAGTTCTTTTGTGTTGTAGATCTTGTTTGTTTGATGAATCTTGTTGATCTAGTGTTGTTGGCTCTTGTTGACCCAATGCTGGTTACATGAAATTGGATCTATTATAACAAGTTAATTGGGTATATTTTTAACAAGTTGGTGCATTTATATGCTCCAACATGAGGGGGAGTGTTAGAGTTAGAACTTATAAGTGTTAAGGGGTATTTTTTGTAATTTCACAATATTATGTCCTATGTATATCAATTTAACCTTAGGGTTAGTAACCAATTTGACTTCAATACTCAACCCCTCTCTCTCTTCATCTTAGCTCTCTCTCTCTCTCTCTCTTATGCATAATGGGAAAATAAATGTATTATTTTGTAAATATGTTTATATTAGGAGCAAGTATTAATATTGCAGGACTTACGTTTAGGAATTTGTAGATTTTTAGTATTTATTATATTAGGGTTTCCTATTACGTTTAGGAGTAGTGCCTACATAACAACACTCATATTATGGTTTTAATTTAGACATTGATTATTGAATAAAGTTTGATCTATATCTCACTATTTCTCCTCCCTAATCCTTCACCAAGATTTCCTATTTCCTTTGATTTCACCTCCCATCTATTATTCTTCTCCACTAACTGTATTATTCTTGTCCTCGATCCCCCTATTTCTTTTTTGGCGTACTTGTCCTAGATCAAGTGGTATTAGAAGCGAAAGGTCCTATTTTCCTATCTAATTTGCAAAAAAAAAAAAAAAAAAGCTACAATATCATGAAAAGTGCCATGAACAGTATTGCTACAGTACCCCCTTGCAGCACTATATTCAGGTTTCTGTAATTTTACTTTTTTTTTAAAATTTTTAAAATTTTTCTTATTTTCGTACTTGTGTGAAAAAACAAAAGAAAAAAACATAAAAAAGGCAAAAGAAAAAAATGCAGCCCCTTATGAGAATGAGTGAAATTGGGTCAAATCGAGTTCTTCTTGTTACAATCCATCATGTGTTATATCCGGTCAGAGATGATGTGCTGCATTAGGTTTTTAATCAATATGGGTTTATGAAAAAGATTAGGATAAAATTGATAGGTTTCCAAGATGTTGTGCAATTTCGGTTTCATTAAGATGCTCTTTTTGCTCACTCATCTCTTCATAGTCGTCAGATTTATGATGGATGTTGCCAATTGGATGTCCAACGTTACTCAATTAGTACCAACACAATTGTTCCATCTATATGTGATGCCATTTCTCAAATTGGTGTAGTGAATTTGAGGTTGTCAAAAGAATCGCTATACTTGAAAATTTATGCCTAAAGGTGTTGGAAGAGGTGAAAGACATTAAGCTTGAGCTTCAAGCACTGAAGCATGAGCCTCAAATCCAGAAGGTCGAGCTTCAAATGCAAAAATCTGAGCTTTCATCCATGAAGGTTGCTTTACGTCATGTATCTCCTTTACAAAATGAACCAAGGCCCACCATTGAAGAACAATTTGTTGAGGAACATCAGAGTGGA
Source organism: Bretschneidera sinensis (assembly GCA_023935145.1). Taxonomy (NCBI): domain Eukaryota; kingdom Viridiplantae; phylum Streptophyta; class Magnoliopsida; order Brassicales; family Akaniaceae; genus Bretschneidera; species Bretschneidera sinensis. Next base: position 92,590,559 of record CM043702.1, read on the forward strand.
CCTTTGAGCACGCTCCAAGTCAAAGATGCGAGCATCATTGTTATACGTACTATACTACTATCCATTCTATCAATTTTTCATGCCTCTAGAACTTCAATTTGATAAGAAAGACTTAGATCGTTATTGTTTTCTCATGTTGACATCAAAATCTACATGCTTCAAGTTTTTCCTCTGCTTTCTTGTGGCTCAAAAATTTTGATACTACGCCACTTCAAAACTTGAGGTCGAGTTTTCTGTGAGTGGGGTAGAATTATGCAAAATGGGAAAAGAAATATATGTTATTCTAAGGTTTGTAGGATTTTGGGTTACTTGTGGGATTATTTTGTAAATATGCTTTTATCATGAGCAAGAAGTAATTTAGTAGGACATTAGTGTAGGAAATTGTAGATATTTAGTATTTATATTATTAGAGTTTCCTATTATATTTAGGATTATAACTTATATAAGAGCACTCGTATTAGGGTTTTAATTTAGACATTGGTTATTGAATAAAGTTTGATCTTCGTTTCATTATTTCTCCTCTCCCTATTTCTTCTCCTCTGCCCCCTATTTCCTTTGATTTCTCTTTCCCTCTATTATTCTTCTCCCCTATCTCTATTATTCTTCTCTTCAATCCCCTTATTTCTTATCTGGGTTACTTGTCCTACATCACTCCCTCTCTCATAAATCTCAACATATCTCATATGATTTTAACAATCAAATATTATATGTTATTGAATGAGCCTTTTCAATGAATTTATGTTCCAATTGCATGATGAATACTAAATTTTGAAGCTTAATTTATTGGATAGGGGAGGGGTTGGGGAAGGAAAACTGAACATGAATATATAGCCCAGGTTTTCACTTTAAGCTTATGAGACATGATTGTTTACCCACATGGCAGTTGGCTGCTTGTGATAAAAGTGGACATATTATCCCTACTACACACATGCATGTTTTGTGCATAGGGATTGCATCTCATTAGTAATAGATGCACTACGTGCTTTGTGCTTTGAGAAAATAGGTAGGAATATAAGCTGTATGCACTTATTAAAAAAAAGGAAATATAAGATGTGTGTATAATTTGTGATTGTGTGTCTTCAAGTGATCGGGTGGTTGCTTGGAATATTCCATTTATTCAAAATATGAAAGATTGGGAGCTCCAATTGGTAGAAGAGTTTTTTTTAGAAGATCTAACAAACAAAGCTTGACTTACAAAGGAAAGATAGAATGAGATGGAAACTTTCGATGAATGGGAAGTTTGGGGTTAAATCTTTCTACAAAGTCCTTCTTTCTCCTAGTGAAGGAAACACAAAGTTCCCTTGGAAAGCAATTTGGAAGACCAAAGCTCCTTCAAAGATCGCGTTCTTGGGGAAGAATTTTGACCATTAACAATCTTCAAAAAAGAGTGAAAGTTTTGGTGAATTGATGTTACCTCTGTAAGGAAGGAGGAAGCCGAATTTGTCAATCACATTTTGCTTTTTTGTTCTTGGACCCGTCATCTTTGGGATTTGGCTTTTTGGCTTATGAGTCTTTCTTGGGTGTGTGCCGGGTCCATCCTTCATGAGCTTGGGGTGTGGAGTGGGATTCATGCCTCAAAAGAAAAGGGAAAAGTATTTGCTTTGATCCTTCTTTCCATTTTGTGGGCTACTTGGGTAGAGAGAAATAAGAGAGCTTTTGAGAATTTGGAGAAAGATTGTTGTGCCTCTTTTAAGGAGGGTTGGCTTAACCTTCTTTTCTTTTGGATTGAGAGGAATTTTTGTGTAAATGATATTTAACTTGTAGAGCTTTTTTGAGTGTCTTTCTTGTAACTAGATTCCTTGCATATGGGTTGCACCCTCTTGGTGCATTTTATTAATATACTTTTACTTATAAAAAAAGATGTGTGTATAATGAAAATTGTAATAAAGTTGCATTATATAGGGTTTTTAATTCATGCAGGAGAGGTTCTTTGTCCAAGAGTAATGGGTAGGAACAGAGAGAATTAAGAGAGGAGGATCGGACAATCATAAGGCAGGCCGATAGGGAAAATGTGAAAGAAAGCAGGAGGACGACCATGTCTTGGGAGCATATGATAATAGAAACAACTGAAAGAGTATGTACGAGTGGAACAAGGTATGGAAGTGTAGAGTATGATGAAATGTAAGAGTGTAAGAAAATAATTGGCTTCTTAAAGAGCGAAATCAAGAGAGAAAATGTATAAACCAATCAATGAGTGTAAAATGTAAGAGGGCTATGTCTAATGTTTGACTGCTTAAATGATAGCACAAGGTTAGACATGGAAATCATAGCATAACTAATTAAATGATAGCACAATGTTGGATTCATGGAAATGGGACAAGAATCTAAGTTAGTTACGAATAAGGAAATAACCAATGAAATGGCACTCTGCTGTCTGCAACATCTGTGTGGAGCTTGGTCATCCCTAAGAAAGGCCAAGGAGGATATGGGCTCCTTTCTCAACAAACCCCAGTTTGAGCTCACCAATCAAAATTTCTCAGTTTAGGACTAGCTCTCAATTTGTACTTCCCATCTGCCATAATGGAATGTCTTTCCATCCTCACCATCAGTAGTGGTTCTCAGTGATATCGGATGAAATGATTTTGGCAACAGATAGGTTCAGACATGGGGCTTATTGTTGGTAGATTCCACAAATAGTTTTTGTAGTAAATATTTGGATGAATGACTAAATTGAGGTTGTCTTGTGCTTCTGTTTTTACTTCAGTGTATAAATAAATGAATGTAAAGTAATGATATTAGATAATTGAAATAATTATTTAGGGGCAAGAGTGACAGGTTTAAAAAGAATTTCTATAAATGAATTGGATGTGGAAATATGATTAACCCATAAGATATTTCATGCAAAGGGAAAGGACATGGGATTTGTAACTAGAACAATAGAGATCAGATGGATGTGATACAGCTTGCTAAAAGATGCAATGGTTAAATGAATCACGTGATGCTTTATTTCTCCCATTCTAGTGCCAATATTATACCTTTTTACAGCTGGTTGAATTTTCACACTTGGTATGACACCTGTTTGAAATATCACTTTCTTCTTCCTTCCCTCCCTTTCTCTTCTTTCTTCCTTTCCCCTATCTTGTGCTTAGTTCTCAACTCTCTCTCTCTCTCTTGTGTACTATTAAAAAAATGTTTTCTTCCTTCTGTCCATCCCCCTTCCACCCCTTCTATCACTTGAATAATTCACACCTTTATGACGCTTTGTGTTTCGAACAGATTCTATATTACCTTGTGATGAATTTTGTTCTCCACATGGATGTAGCATTAAAATCAATATACGTTGCCTTGTCTATAATGATTGGTTTTGTGCACTTATGATATTTCTCATTTAGTATGTTTCTTGATTATGTCAGTTGTCGGCATTGTGGCACTAGTGAGAAGTCTACACCAATGATGCGGCGTGGACCTGAAGGGCCAAGGACGCTTTGCAATGCATGTGGACTTATGTGGGCAAACAAGGTGAATATTATGGGCATTACTTATTGGGCTTATTCATTTATTATAATGGTGGTTTTCATATTTCTGTAGTAGTGGATGTCTTTGCATATAATCTTTGGAGTTTGTTATGTCACATAGAATTCCATGCCAAAGGGCCACTAAAATTGGAACTGATCTTCACTTCTTTAGGCTACATAGACACTAGATGGAAGATTTTGTGCATTTGGTGGTATTATAATGGTCATGGTGGCATGCTTTTGTAGAAGATATTCATCACCATCTCATATTGGCATCTTTTCTTGAGTTATATTGATGGTCGTAAACTTCACGTGTATGTGTGCACATTTTTCTTGTAGCCATATATCATTTACCAACTACCTTTTACTCATTGATTTTTTTTGGTGGTCATGGTCGTAATCATTGTCCCAGTCCTATTAGATTACTGTATTCATTAGTCTATATATTGGACTGCTGAATTGTATTCGATTTATTCAATAAGATTGAGAATTTCTTTTAGTTATTATTTTCAACATGGTATCAGAGCAAGATCTGTCTTGGGATCTTGAATAATTTTTTTTTTCTTATTTTCTTAAAAAAAAAAAATCTCGGGTACTATTCAGGGTACCATTCGAGTTCTGTTGGGGTATTGTTCACAAAAAAAAATTGTCAAAAAAGGGGGTTATTCCAATGGCTTCAGATAAATCTGCTTTGGTGACTCAGGCTTGGCAAGGTGATCGAGTTGATATTAGTAGTAGTAGGGGACATGGTTTTAGTGATCTGAGTCGTAGTGATTTGAGTGGTCATACTGGCAGAGGTGGTTGTGAAATTGGTGGTAGTAATATATTTGTTGGTCGTGGTGGTGATGGTCGGGGTTCAGTTTGCCAATGTACTCACTGTCACCATTATAGGCATATTCGGGACATATGTTGGCACTTGGTTAGTCGTCCCCTAGTTGCTAATGATGTGAATTTTGATTCTTGATTTTGCAGCCACTTATCGCTACTGTTTTTTTCTACTTTTTCTCAGTCATCATCCTTACTTGATGTTAATCTTGCTGATAGATCTAAAACCACTGCTAGTGGTATTGGCACTGTGCATCGTAGTTCTTCCGTGTCTTTATCATCCGTAATTTATGCTCATTTTTCTCAGTATAATCTGCTATCTGTTAGTCAGCTTACAAAACTAAGCTGTTCTATTACCTTTCTCCCTAATTCTGTTCTTATTCAGGATCTGAAGACACGAAAGATAATTGGTGGAGGGCATGAATCCATCAGTCTTTATTATTTTGATCCTGTCCCATCCCGTGTCTAGTTCTTTTATGTTAGTATATTTTGATGTTTGGGGTTGAGTGGTGTGTCTTCTAAACTTAACTTTCAGGATTTTGTTACTTTTGTGGATGATTAGTTCAGGCTCACCTGACTTTATTTAATGAAAGACTGTTATGAATTATTTTCTATTTTTTGTGCATTTTGTGCTGAGGTGAAAACCAATTTAGTTCGTTTGTCAAAATCTTTCGTAGTGATAATGCTCGTGAGTATTTTTCAGTAATTTTTACTACTTTCATGACCAATTCTGGCATCATCCATTCATATATCTCAACAAAATGGGGTTGCAGAGCGAAAATATCGTCATCGTTTAGATATTGCTCGTACTCTTTTATTTTATATGAATGTTTCTAAATTGGTTTGGAGTGATACTGTTACTTAATTAATCGTACACCGTCCTCTTTTCTTAATAGAAAATTCCCGCACTTTGTGTTATTTCCTAACGATAAACTTTTTCATTTACCTCTTTGTATTTTTGGGTCCGTTTGTTTTGTTCATCAGCTTAGTCCAAACATTGACAAACTTGATCCTCCCTCAATTAAATTTATTTTCTTGGGTTATTCTCGCACACAAAAAGGTTATCGGTGTTTTAGTATGTCGTTAAAAAGGCGTTTTGTTTGTGTTGATGTTACATTATTCGAGACTACCCATTTTATTCTGAGTCTCACTTTATATCTGATCTGGCTAATTCTTTTTGGTTTCCTTTACCCATTCCAATGCCCTTTACAGGGTTAGATCCTCTTACCATAGTTTCTCCTTCGTCAGTTCCTCCTAGGCCGGTATCTCCACTACAAGTTTACACTCGTCATTCAAAACCTCTGGTCTCGGTTGCTCCACCAATTACTTCATCGTTAATAGATCCGAATCCATCTTTTACTACCTCATCTAAGAATGATCTTCCCATTGCTCTTCGTAAAGGTAAGCGTTTATGCACTGCTCATCCTATTGCTAATTTTGTGTTTTATGATCATTTATCTCCTTTATGCACTTCATTTGTGGCTTCAGTCTCTACTATATTTGTTCCTAAGTCTGTTATAGAAGCTTTGTCTCTGATGGAAAACAACCATGGAAGAAGAGATGCATGCCTTGAGTACTAATGATAAATGGGCTTGGTTCCTCTCCCGTTTGGGAAACCTACTGTTGGATGTCGTTGGGTTTATATCGTAAAAATTCATCATGACGGTACTGTTGATAGATTGAAAGCTCGTCTGGTAGCAAAAGGATATACACATATATATGGTATTGATTATGCTGAAACGTTATCTCTTGTGGCTAAGATTACATTTGTTCGTATTTTTGTCTCTTTGGCGGCTACGTTTAATTGGCCGTTACATCAGTCACATGTCAAGAATGCTCTCCTTAATGGTTCTCTATAGGAGGAAGTTTATATGGAGCAACCTTCTCGATTTGTTGCTCAGTGGGAGTTTGGGTTAGTCTGTCGGTTGACGAAGTCCCTATATGGTTTGAAACAATCTCCTTGAGCATGGTTTGACAAGTTTTGTGAAGTAGTGATTGATTTTGGTATAAGTAGATGTGGTGTCGATCATTCTGTCTTTTATAAACATAGTCAAGTGTGTAAGATATTGTTGATTGTGTATGTGGATGATATTGTGATCACAAGAGATGACAAGGAGGGAATTCTAAAACTAAAACAGTTCCTAAGTACTAAGTTTCAGACAAAGGATCTAGGACAACTGAGATATCTTTTGGATATCGAAGTTCTCGTCATGGTATTTCTTTATCTCAACGTAAATATGTTCTTGATTTGTTGAGTGATACTAAAATGTTAGGGTGTAAGCCTATAGATAATCCTGTGGATCCAAAGACAAAACTTGCAGTTGATCAAGGTGAATTATTATCTGATCTAGGAAAGTATAGAAGATTGGTTGGGAAATTGAATTATTTGACTGTTACTAAATCAGATATTTTGTTTGCAACAAGTGTAGTTAGTCAGTTTCTAGATGCTCCACAGACTAATCATTGGGATGCTGTTATTCGTATTTTGAGATATTTGAAGAGTGCTACGGTCGCGGTTTACTTTATTAAAATCATGGTCATGCACAGGTTGAGGGTTATACTGATGCAGATTGGGCAGTCTAGGTAATCTGGTGTCGTGGAAGAGTAAGAAACAAACTGTGGTGGCTAGATCGAGTGTTGAGTCCGAATATAGAGCTATGTCGCATACTACTTGTGAGATGGTTTGGCCAAAACAGTTGTTAGTGGAACTTGGGATTAATCAGTCAAGTCCTATGATATCTATGCTCCAATTGAGAGGGAGTGTTGAGAATCCTAATAGGATTCTTATTATATGTCCTAGTAGGCCTAGATTATATTTATCTTATCTAATCATTGTATCATAGTCCTATTTCATTAGTCTATATATTGGACTGCTGAATTGTATTCTATTTATTCAATAAGACAGAATTTCTTTTAGTTCTTATTTTCAACTCCTTGCTTGAAAATGCTTACCACTATTCCTTATTCAATCCTTTATGGCTAATAATGTATTAATCTTTGTTAAAAACGGATTAATGTAATAATCTCATTACTATAACTAATCCATGATGTTCTATAGAAGATTACACGTTCCAAATTTTTGAAAAATGTTTTATAATATTCTTACAGTTGCATATCATTTACTGATGACATTAGCCTATGATGTGTGGACCCTACCAGTGAACTTGAGCTTTGGACAGCTGCCCAAAATCCATCTACCATATGCAGATATGACTTATAATAATCTCTTTTTGGTCATGGGTGGATAACTCTATAAATTTTGGCAAAATGTATATGAATAGAAAGTATTTATAACTCAAATGAAAATATTCAGTTCTCATAGAGTGGTATATAATTTTCTGGTGACATTTTGGCTATGATCTGAACACCACAAGTGGACATGAGGTTTGGGCACTGCAACTCTCTCAGATCTTTCATATAGAATACCTTTGTCTGTAATTGATCAGAGTATCATAAAGATAAAAGGCAGTAGAAAATAAATCTTTGGTGTAGAAATTATTTGACTCTATAATGTAATAGCACTATACTTCTGCACACTTTTAAGTGTTATTAAAAGGTTTGAGTGCAAAATTTTGAGTGTCTAAACATGTATCCAGCATGGCTGGACATTAAACACTCCTGTCATGATAGACTTAACAGATTAAGTATGATAAGACGATACTTAATACATCCTTGTGAAGCTCATTATTGATCTTCTTTGTTTGGAGAATATTATCTACTTAGAAGTATGCTCAAAAACATGAATAGATTGTCCAGTGTTTTGCAGCGGATGTACTCTTTGAAGGAACTCCTTTGTTGTTCGAAGTTATATGCTAAGTCTTATATGCGAAGTTAAAAAGTTGTCTCCCATTAGAGGCTTTACAAGCAGGCTACTTGTCTCTTAATTTTTTTCCCCTTAATCTAAAGGAAATAGGATGTGTTTTGTCCACATGCTAAAGAGAGATGGAATATCTATTACTTTTACTTGGGGAAGCAAGAAGCATAAATTTGACGGTTGTGCATTATATTTTGGGTGGGGTGAGCAGAGCACTGATCTTGTTGCTTGTAGTGCATTGGTTGGTATGTTTGGGGGGGTCGGGGGTTGATTACTAGGTTTTCCTGTTCTCCCTTTCTATGTTTGTTGTTGCCAATTGTGCACTTGACATTATCTCTAGGTCTTGCTGTTGAGGGGAATAGACTTATTTTAATGTATTGTGTTGATTTGTATTGGAAGTAGTGTTGCATGTCTGATGTACTTGTCTTAGAGAATAATGAATCAACTTTTGCACATTGAGTCCTTTTGCAAACTGGCATGAGAGAGTAATTATCTTTGTTATCTATCATTATGCTTCTTTATTTCTTTGTTGATTTTTTCTTTTTTCCAGGCTGAGCATAGTCTAGTTTAATCATTTATCTGCTTCATGTATGCATATTTGAACATCTGAATTTCAGGGAACTCTGAGGGACCTCTCCAAGGCAGCACCTCGAGCTGGACAGAATTCTTCCATGAATAGGAATGAGGGGGTGAGCAGCCCACCAATGGGTTTATTTATTACGAATATATGCTTTGCTTTGATAAGGATTTAGAAATATATGGTTTGTGTTCTAAAAATTTCTTAAGCTTGACATCCGCTTCCTCCTGGGGGTCTTTTTTGTGTGCTCTGCAGGATAGAAATTTTGAGGGAGATCAAATGGTTAGCGTTGCAGGAAACATTAACAGCTCCTCATGACGACCATTTTGGCTTGGTCACCATGAAGAGGAATTCGATAGTGGGAGCAACCAGGTTGAGAGAATTGACATTTCCCATTGACTTTAGGCGAGTTAATTAAGGATTGGTTGCTCAGTATTTGAGAGAGAATTCTATGCTGATATGAAACTTGTCTAGTGGAGTTGTCTTCCTGCCCTCCCCGCCGGCAGGTTTCTTTGGAGACGTAGGGCATATTTGTGACAGGCTGCCAATACCAATCCATCCCCTTGCTGTTGTATTTTAAACATAAAAATTCTGTAAAATCGACTTGTCAAGTGGCTAGTAGGTAAACTATTGGCTATAGTAAAGTTGTCAAAGACTACCATTTAGGGTTGTGCGTTAGTTATTTATTGAAAGTGAGTAGACGACAGAATAATATCATCTGTCAATTTTTCTTATAATTTGATGGTTAAAGAACCAAACTTTTAAGCTATGGTTTGGTTGGTAAAGAGAAATACGAGAGGAAAGAAAATATCAATCTTTTCATTGTGTTTAGAGAGGGTAGAGAAGTGGAATAAAAAAAAAATAGAAGGTTAACTTATTTTACTTTTCACTTTTTATTTTTATAAATTGAAAGAATTGTGATTTGTATTGTGGGAAGATAATCTTAATTTTTTTCAATTTTCTTTTTATACCAAAATATATTAATTTTTTTTTCACGTAATAAAGAAAAAAAAAAGTTATGTTGAAACACTAGCGGTTGTAAAGTATTTGATTTAAACTATGAGCTGCGAGTCGAATATACACGGGTATGTGAATTAAAGAAGGGTAAGGAAAAGAAAAGAGACAAAAGGTGGAGGTTGAGTTCGGTTTATGAAGTGACGATTTCAGTGGTAAACTTGTGAGAAGTGCAACGTTCAATCCAATGATTTGCTGTGTTGTTTTTGTTACAAATCGATTGCAACATGTTCAATCCTCAAGCAATTGATTTGCCTTGGTTATTTCTTTTTTTAACAAATTAGTTGGCTTTTGTTCCTTTAGTCGCTCTCTTTTATAGGAATAGCAAAATAATAATAGAAAAAAACTTTGAGATTGGGGTATATGCTTTAGGGTTTGTTTTGTTCAGAGACATAATTATAGTGAGATAGGATAAAGAAGATTAAAGAGGTAATATCTCAATCTTATGTTTGGTTCATGAAATTGCTATATTAGGATTAAAGTGTGATAAAAAGTCTAAATACCAAAATATCATAACACTATTTGTTGATGTTGAAAATTTGCCGAGAATTCAAACAGTCGAAGAGTAGGACCTACACACGCGAAACAAGGAGAAAACATAAAAGTCGTTGGAGGATCGGAGGTGTGCCTTCAAGGGAACTTTTCGATGCCTATGTTAGGATAGAGCTTTGGTGAATAAGGAGAGATATGTAAGACTGAGAGCTATGAGTGAAAAATTGAATGTATATTTTGATGGTGAGAGTTCCCTTTTATAGTGTTTCGGAGCAGTGTTCGATTAGGAGAGTGATTGATCACTAGTGTTGTGATAGGAATAACATTCCTATAGATAAGATTGAAGTTATCCATAAGCTGGATTTGTTTAAATAACGGTTTATCCATAAGTTGGAGTGGCGTAGTAGTATTAAGATATTTGTGTGAAATTACCACTATGCCCTTTGCCAAGTGTGGCGATTTGTTTGTTGATCTGTCCGGATTGTGAAATTATTTTTTTACATTTGGAGGTTTCTATGTGTCATGATGTTATTGGAGGGGGAATGTTCCCCTACATCAGATGCCTCCCTGATACAAATTCAATTATCAAGAACTACTCAAAACAAAAAAGAGAAGAATTACAGAACAAAACAAGAATTAAGGAGTTTTAGGAAGAAAGAAGAGCTGTGAGAGAAGATTGGGGATGATTGAAGGAGAACTAAGAGATAAGAGAACGGTTTTATTAACATGCCTAAAATCTAAGCAAACTGTAGTATTTATACAATAGAGAATTCAATAAATTATTGCTGGAAGCAGGCTAACAAAATACAGTTGGACTATCAGAATTAACAGCTTCTGCTAGTTGTCTTTAATTTCCTAACTGTCTTTCCCTCCACGAGCTAGCCTCTTTGAATCCTTTGAGTATTTCTTAGTTGTCTTGCGCTCTCTATAATGCCTGCTTAATTCTCTAGCTTATGCTCAAAGTTGTTTGTTGTCCACACTCTTTTTCCCTTCCTTATTGTGTCAGTTGCTGTGCTAGCTCAATTTCCTCTTTGTTCTGCTTTGATTCCTGTTGTGTCCTGCTATCATAGCAACCCCTCCAAAACTGACCTTTTCCTCAAGGTCTGAAGTATGCAACAGGTTTTGGATCACAGTGGAGTCCTCCCAGGTAGTGTCTTCAGGAAGTAAACCCTTCCGTTGAACCGATACTTGAGGAGTTAACGTGTGATTGTGGTGGATGGTTCTGCTATCCAAAATGGCTAGTGGAGGTTGCACTAGTTTGTTATTGATGCTTAGATCAAGTAAAGTTAAAGTAGGATCATCAGGTGTTCCATGAAAGGGTTTTAGGAAGGAAACATGGAAGACATTATGTATTTTAGAAGTAGGTGGCAAGGCCAACTTGTAAGCCACTGGTCCAATCCTTTCTATCACTTGGAATGGGCCATAGTACCTCTTACTGAGTTTTTGATTGAGTTTTAAGGCTAAAGACTGTTACTTAACTAGTACTCAACTTCCTTGGGAAAACTCTTTGTCTTGTCTCTTGGTGTCTGCAATGGATTTCATCCTTGATTGAGCTTGGAGGATATGGGATTTGAGGAGTTGAAGAAACTCATCTCTGGTAGTTAGATCACTGTCAACAACTTCATTGTTGGAAGCACTAGGGATATGTCTTTGGAGAATAAGAGGTTCTATGCCATACAAGACTTTGAATGGTGTCATTTTGATAGCAGAATGATAAGAGGCGTTGTAGGAGTACTCAGCCCAGGGGGGAAAGTTAAAGCCAAGACTAGGGTTTATCTTGAGTAAGAGCCCTCAAGTATTGCTTAAGACACCTATTAAGTACTTCAGTTTGACCATCTGATTGAGAATGTAAAGCTGAACTGAATTTCAAAGAACTGCCACTGAATTTGAACAATTGTGTCTAAAAGGAACTCAAGAACACATTGTCTCTATCTGAAACAATGGACCTAGGAATACCATGCAGTTTAACTATAATGTCAGTAAAAGTCTTGCAACTTTAGAAGCAGTGTAAGTGTTTGTTAGTGCTCCAAAGTGGGCAAATTTGGTGAGTCTGTCAATGACCACCATGATAACTAAATATCCATGTGCTAGTGGTAATCAATTAATGAAGTCCATAGAGAGATCATCCCACACATTTTCTAGTACATGTAAGGGTTGGAGGAGGCCATAGGGTAAAGTTGGATCGTATTTGGTTTGTTGGCAGATGACACAGTTCTTGATGAACTTCTCAGTGTCTTGATGAGAGTCATAAAATGCATCTTAACAGTACTTAATTGTTATCATTTTAGGGTTGATCTAGGTTTTAATTACACTTTTATACGTTAACAACTCTAAAGTATCATTCTTGGATCACTGATCTATTTTGGTGCATTTCAGGTACTTTAAGCTCAAAAGAGGAGGAAAAGTTATCATTGCTTGAAGCACAAAGACTCGAGGCATACTAGAGTGAAGGAATGCTTCCTGAAGGACAAGATGGAGGGCTTAAAAGAGCAACAGCTACTGCCCGCACTGTAAAAGAGTTTCACTAAATTGCCAGAATTGCCCGTACAGATCAATCATCTTTGTAAATTAAACTGTATTGGTACAGGAAGAATTAGGAGATGAACCATATATTCTTAGAAAGATCCGGAAGTTTATTTTCTGGAAAATTTTACGGTTCATAAAAATGATTTTTCTAGAGAAAGTTATGGCAGTTTAAGTAGACAAAGGTCAGGCTGTGCGGGATTTCAGCGTGAAGGGCATGTGAAGGCCTAAATCCCACATCCTACATCGGTTAGAAACACATTTCTGTATCCCACATCCCACATCGGATTGGAAACATATTGCACTTGTGGTATTTGCCTATATAAGATCCACTCCACTTCAGCTTTAAGGACCATCGGAGAATCTGAAATCATCAGAAAGTGAATCTAGAGGGCCTTTAGGAGCAATCCAGAGGGTCTTTAGGAGGAATCCGAAGTACTTTTGGAGGGCAAGCTGAGGAATCGCCGAAGCTTTCGCTACCAAGGGGGAGATGATCGTTGAGAAGCCGGAGGGAACTCGAGGATGCATGCACCCCATGGCCGGCTAGTCTCCAAGCAAGGCGAAGGGATGAATCCCTAGGTGTAGTTGTTCTTATTTTCCTTTATTTGATTCAGTTGTAGTTTGATATTATTTTCATTAAACATTGTTGTGTTTTATTCTTTAATTTAATTAGTAGATTTCTTATTGGTCCGATGATTGCATGCTTCTTTTCCATATAAGTCTAGTCATGCTTTTCTTATGTGTATTTGTTTGGGTGTGATTGAGTCCGGTAGATCTCTTTTACAGATTTGTCCATTGCTGCGGTATTTTCATTTAGATATATCGTCGTCTTTTGATAATTTATAAGTTAGGTCATGTGTGCTTGAAAGTAAAGAATAATTCATATCAATTACATTAGAGTTTATACATGCGCTTTAATTGAATATTTACTGATTGCCTGTTTGGGATGTGAAACTTGCAATCAAGATAAAAACAACTGAATCAAGTTAGAATTTGGGCAACGAACCTAGGGAGAATTTCCGAAACCTTGTTGTTTCTTTATTATATTATCCATCAATTATTTACACAATTTTCACACAATCAACAATTTAGATTTTGTCACTTTAACTTTTATCGTTTGTGTTGAGGTTTACACATTCTTTTGTAATTAGTTTGTTTCCCTGTGGAATCGACACCCCAAAGCTGTACTACAATTACCGTGTTATACTTTGGGCGTAATTAAATTTTGGCGCCGTTGCCGGGGAAACGCGCTTAAGTACAAGGAAGATTGTCAACTTTTGACATGACGGTAGAAAAACTATAAATAATTTTTCTTTTCAGCAGCTCTAAAGGCGGTAACTTCGTTCATTCTTTTAGCTTGCTGCATTATTTTTTTATTTTATTTTTCTCTTCTTTCTTTTTATAGTATTTTTATTTATTATTTTTCCTTTTTTTAAGTTTTGATTTTCTGATTTTTTTTATATTTATTATTATTATGTTTTATTTATTTCCTCTATGATTCATTTGGTGCATGCTTAGACCGAGAGATTTGCGTGGTAGATTCATTAGAGGACCTGAACTAGAATTAGCCTCTCCTTCCGAGTCTGATAGTGAAACCTTGCCTAGATCAACCCATAGTGAAAACCCAAGTGAGAATTTAAAGGATTTTGTTAACATGGCCGATAACCTTAATGAGAATGTTGCTAGGACACTTCAGGATTACCTCCACCCTACATGCACAACCACACCATCATGCATCATGTTTCCAGACAATACTTGCCAATTAGATCTTAAACCAAGGATGATTCAATTACTCCCTATATTACATAGCTTGGATAATGAAAACCCATATGTCCACATTAGAGAGTTTGAGGAAGTAGTCGCGACTTTCTATAGTCAAGATGAAACCGATGACATTGTGAGGCTTAAGTTCTTTCCTTTCGCTTTGAAGGATAGAGCTAAAAGTTGGCTATACTCACTAAGACCACGATCTATTGGGTCGTGGACTGAGATGACTCGGGCTTTCTTTAACAAATACTTTCCCCAACATAAGACCAACGCTTTGAAAAGGCAAATCTCCACCTTTGCATAAAAGGATAATGAGACCTTATATCAGTCTTTGGGAGAGATTTAAGGAGTTATTGAGTAAATGCCCTCACCATGGGTATGAGAGTTAGCGCTTGGTGAGCTATTTTTATGAGGGACTTACATATAGAGAGCGCCAATTCGTAGAGATGATGTGTAATGGTGAATTTTTGGAGAAATATCCTGATGAGGCCATTGAGTACCTCAATGAGCTTGCTGAAAAAGCTCACACTTGGACTGGACCTAGTGCTACTAAAAGCACAAATAGGTCACGACCTATTGGGAACCCAAATAGTGGTGGAATTTACCATCTTAGGGAAGAGGATAACCTTAAGGCCAAGGTCGAGATGCTCACTAAGGAACTAGAGGTATTAAAGACTAAGAGCTTAAAGCCAACACACATGGTTAATCATGCAAAATCTTTTGAACCATGTTTTGTGTGTGGCGGGGTAGATCATCTTTCCCAAGAGTGTCCCATATTTGCTGAGATGAGAGGGATGTATAAGGAACAATGTAATGCCTTAGGCATGTACAAAAAGCCTTTGACACCCTTCTCTGATACTTATAATCCGGGATGGCGAAATCACCCCAATTTCAGCTGAATTTCAGCTGGAAGTCTAAAAACCAGCAGCTTGCACAACCTCCTGCACCATATCTTGAACCATATCATGCACCCGTGTCTTCTAGGAGTTCTTTAGAAGACACTTTACATGCTTTTATTGAAGCACAGGGGAAGACTAATCAAAGGCTTGAATCATTAATTGTGCAGGTTGTTGAAGAACATAAAGAGATAAAGAGCCAAGTGTCAAAGTTAATGAGCTACTTGAGTGTGACTGAGCGAGGTAAGTTCCCTTCTCAAGCTCAGTCCACATCTCATGGTTAGCACCTGGTGCAAATGAATGTGAAGGAAGTGAATGCCATTGAGACAGTAAGTGGTAAGTTATTACACATCCTAACAACGAAAAAATCAGAGGATGTGGACAAAAGCCACCAAGCATACATGATGGACTCATTCATAGAAAAGGTCCAGCACCTTAATCAATTGGAGTCCACCCTCACTCATGGCTTCACAAGAGCATATATCGAGTCAGAATTTGTGGGTGTTACTGATGACATCCTTGAGGCCTCTCAAAAACATACAAGCACCAAATTTAGCAATGAAGCAGTGGCGGGTGCATTCAACCAATGTTTTTCTAGGAGGGAATAAGAGCGTCTGACTGAAGATGTAAAACTTAGCTCTTATGGGAGGCACCCCACAGCATATCCTTTTACTATTATTGTTTTTCCTTCTTGTTTATTATTCGCATTTTTGTTCTTCTATTTTCCAGTATTAACTTAGTATTTCCTTTTCAAAGAAAAATGTACGAAGCAGTTCAAATGGTGGAGTACAATATTCAGCTTCTGTGCACCTTTGGCTATAAAGGAAGTCTCCTTTACTCTTTCTTTTACATTGAGTCAATGCAATTTTTAAGTTGGGGGTGGAGGAAACGCATCTCTTTGTTTCTATATTCTTTATTTCCATACATTTTTTTCTTTTTCCATTGAACTGCTTGGTGTCATTTTCCTTTTTGTTTGTTTCTAGCATGCTTGGTGTTAGCCTTAGAGTTAATTCACATGTCAATGATATGAGCTTAATTGAGATAACATATAGCATTTAGAAGAAGCTAAATCTTGCTTCGGTTTGAAATTAATTTAAGCATCAATCTTCATTTGGTTAGAGACTCTAGTTTGTGGTAAGATAGTATGATTAGTCTTAAACATTTAGAAAAGTTTTATGTGTGATTATTTTGTGAATATTTTTGTGGTCTCGACAAGCTCTAGAACTTACTTGATAACCACTTGAGTCGAATTCCTAGAATGCACATTACTTAGGATATCATATAGGCCATTTTTGGACCGTTTGAGCCTGTTAAACCTACCATTGCTATATTTACCACTAGTCACCTATTTGAGCCTTTTCTTGAAAAAGAAGTGAACCTTGTTTCTTTCGATAGCCCATTTACTCACCTTTATGAGCCTAAAGAGAATATTTTATCTTTACCTTTCTCTTAAAAGAACTTAGCTATACACATTTGTTGAGAAGCACTTAAAATGAGTAAGGATGGAAAAATGAGAAAATATCACAACCATAACCCAAGTACATTATAGGAGATTAGTTTGGGGTTATGTAAAAGAAAAGAAAAATGAAAAAAGAGGTGAATGGTCTTATGCCAAAATACAAAAGAAAAGTGAATTACGGTAAAGAAAGAAGAAAAGAAAAGAAAAGTGGTGATTTTGAAAAAAAAAGAAAAGAAAAATGCTCGAAAAATGGTCAAAAAAGTTGGGTGTTGAAGTAAGGTTATCTAGTGCTTAAAAGTGATTGTGTTTAAAGCTAAGAGATTGAGTTCTTTTTCTCGTGAATCCTTCCCATTTTTTCTTAACCTTTACCTTAGCCTAACGTTACAAGCCTATTAAAGACCTATTGATCCAATGTAATGTGATTTTTCTACAATAGTGGAGAGTGGTTTGAAATGTAAGCATATGGAGCTTGTTTTTTGTGATTGACGTCACAAAATTTATCATGTTTTAGAGGCCAAGATTTGTATTCATGAATGTTATGCATAAAATCATCCGGGTGTTCAGATTAATGGTTTGTGGTAAGATGGATGTTAAGAGTCAATAATGATTTTAAGATTGATGTTTGAATTACTTTTGGATTTGGGTGAAATTTAATGATTCTTTGTGTCGTGTGTTATGTGCAATTTTTGAGACAAAATGTGAATTACTCTTGGTTAACACTAATATTGCTTTTCATTTACTTTAATTCCCACTGTAGAATTCATCTCTTGTTTTCGCTTGAATTGCTAGGGACTAGCAATAAGCTAGTTGGGGGTTGTGATGAGAGTCATAAAATGCATCTTAACAGTACTTAATTGTTATCATTTTAAGGTTGATCTAGGTTTTAATTGCACTTTTGTACGTTAACAACTCTAAAGTATCATTCTTGGATCATTGATCTATTTCAGTGCATTTTTAGGCACTTTAAGCTCAAAAGAGGAGGAAAAGTTATCACTGCTTGAAGCACAAAGACTCGAGGCATATTGGAGTGAAGGAATGCTTCCGGAAGGACAAGATGGAGGGCTTAAAAGAGTAACTGCTGCTGCCCGCACTGGAAAGGAGTTTCACTAAATTGCCAGAATTACCCGTACAGATCAATCATCTTTGCAAATTAAACTGTATTGATACAAGAATAAACAGGAGATGAACCATATATGTTTAGAAAGATCCGGAAGTCTATTTTCTGGAGAATTTTACGGTTCGTAAAAATAATTTTTCTAGAGAAAGTTATGGCAGTTTAAGTAGACAAAGGTCAGGCTGTGCGGGATTTCAGCGTGAAGGGCATGTGAAGGCCTAAATCCCGCATCCCACATCGGTTAGAAACACATTTCTATATCCCACATCCCACATCGGATTGGAAACACATTGCACTCGTGGTATTTGCCTATATAAGACCCACTCCACTTCAGCTTTAAGGACCATCGGAGAATCTGAGATCATCAGAAAGTGAATCTAGAGGGCCTTTAGGAGGAATCCGAAGTACTTTTGGAGGGCAAGTTGAGGAATTGCCAAAGCTTTCGCTACCAATGGGGAGATGGTCATTGAGAGGCCGGAGGCAACTTGAGGACGCATGAGCCCCATGGCCGGCTAGTCTCCAAGCAAGGCGAAGGGATGAATCCCTAGGTGTAGTTGTTCTTATTTTCCTTTATTTGATTCAGTTGTAGTTTGGTATTATTTTCATTAAACATTGTTGTGTTTTATTCTTTAATTTAATGAGTAGATTTCTTATTAGTCTGGTGATTGCATGCTTCTTTTCCATATAAGTCTAGTCATGCTCTTCTTATGTGTATTTGTTTGGGTGTGATTGAGTCCGATAGATCTCTTTTATAGATTTTTCCATTGCTGTTGTATTGTCATTTAGATATATTGTCGTATTTTGATAATTTATAAGTTAGGTCATGTGTGCTTGAAAGTAAAGAATAATTCATATCAATTACATTAGGGTTTATACATGCGCTTTAATTGAATATTTGTCGATTGTCTGTTTGGGATGTGAAACATGAAATCGAGATAAAAACAACTAAATCAAGTTAGGATTAGGGCAACGAACCTAGGGAGGATTTTTGAAACCTTGTTGTTTCTTTATTAAATTATCCATAAACTATTTACACAATTTTCACACAATCAACAATTCAGATTTTGTCACTTTAACTTTTATCGTTTGTGTTGAGGTTTACACCTTCTTTTGTAATTAGTTTGTTTCCCTGTGGAATCGACACCCCAAAGCTGTACTACAATTACCACGTTACACTTTGGGCATAATCATGTCCTCCTAGAAGGGATGAGTGGAATTCTTCCAGTATTTTGAATCTTAGGGTAAGTGAGAACTGAGAACTAGTTTGTTATTGTAAAAGAACAATCCTTCTGTTATTGAATATCCTTTAGGATGGATCCCTCTATTGAATTCTTAGTGTATGGTCACCAAATCTTGAGACAATGTATTCTCCAGTTTCAAATCATCTATGAAATATAGAATTAGAGATGGTAAGTAGAGAGATAAGGAGCTGGAGTGAGCTTCTTCCACAAAATCACTTATTCCTAGAACTCTAGACAATGCATCTGCAATAGTATTATCCTTTTCTGGTTTATACAAGATCTTATAGGAGAAGTCTAAGAGCTTGGTTAAGTAGTGTTGTTGCTCTGGAGTCTGAATGACCTGTGACATAAAGGATCTCAATTCTTTATGGCCTTTGTGGACTTCAAATTTTCTGTCCATTTTTTATAGCTTGGGTTATGGCATGAGTTCTTTGACATAAGTTGAGGCTGGAGCCATTTTTGGGCTTATCTTCTTACTGTAGAAAGCTAAATGATGAAGTTGTTAATGTAAGATAGCCCCAATGCCACATTAAAGGCATTAGTCTCTATGACAAAAAGCTTGTTGAAGTCTGTTAAGGCCAGTACAAGAGCCTCAGTCATGGCTTCCTTTAGAGCTTTAAAGCAAACTGAACATCCTGAAAGGAATCCTTCTTCATGAGATTTTTTAGAGGGGCAACTATGAAAGTATAGCTCTTAATGAATCTTTTATAGTATCCAGCGAGGTCAAGGAATCCTCTGAGTTGTTTCACATAAATTGGTGTAGGCCATTGAAGCATTGCCTCAATCTTCTTTTGATCTGGCTGTACCCCTTGATAGTTGACAATATGTCCCAAATAGTCTATGGAAGATTGACAGAAAGTGCACTTACTTCTTTTAGCAAAGAGTTGGTTCTCAACTAGGCAATCAAGATCAACCTTAAGGTGATGTATATGATTTGTAACTGAGCTGCTATAAACTAAAATGTCATCAAAGAATACAATGGAAAATTTTCTTAAGTATGGTTTAAAAGCAACATTTATACAGCTTGAAAGGTTGATGGTGCATTGGTTAAACCAAAACATGACTACAAATTGATAGTGGCCTTCATGTGTCCTGAATGCAGTCTTCTCAATGTCCGAATCTTTTACTCTTATTTGGTGATGTCCATCCCTTAAATAAAGCTTAGAGAAAACTGAAGTTCCAGTCAATTCATCTAACAGTTCATCAATGGTGGGAATAGAAAACCTATCCTTGACGGTGATAGGGTTCAAGGCTCTATAGTCTATATAAAATCTCCAAGAACCATCCTTTTCTTCACTAGTAAGATAGGGGAAGAGAAGGGCCTATGGCTGGTTCTAATGAGACCTGATGAGAGCATTTCATTCACCAGAGTTTCTATTTCTTGTTTCTGGAAGCAGGGATATCTTTAAGGTTTGACATTAACAGGCTTAGCTCCTGGTTCTAGGTGGATTGAATGGTCAAATTCTCTCTTGGAGTAACTGTTAAGTTCTTCAAAGAGATTAGTGTAAGTTTTTAGGAGAGTGGATATTTTTGGAGGGACAAAAGTTATAGGATCTGAGTATACATCTGGAGTTAATTGAAAACAAGAGGAAATACTGGCAGTTCTGACTAGTTTTTTTAAACATCTTAAACTGATTTATTGGTCTTACCATTAAGTCAAACTCCTAGGAGTTTGGTTGATATGTCCGAGAGAATCACTTAGATGAAACTACTTCGAGTTTTGATAATAGATCCAAAGGGAATGATACCAAGTTAAACGGCTTGGAGCTTGGCGAATAAATTCGAGGAGAATCACTTGGATGAAACTACTTGGAGTTTGGAGAATAGATCAGAGGAGATTGACACTAAGTCAAATTGCTCAGAGTTTGCTGAATAAGTCCTAGGATAATCACTTGGATGAAACTACTCGAATTTTTGAGGATAGATCTGAGGAGAATGACACCAAGTCAAATTGCTCGTAGTCTGGCGAATAAGTCCAAGGTGAATCACTTGGAGGAATCTACTTGGAGTTCGTAGAATAAATTCGAGGGCAATGATATTTAGTCAAATTGCTCGGAGTTTGATGAATGTCTGAGGAGAATAATTTACATGAAACTATTCGAAGTTTGTCGAATAGATTCGAGGAGAACGACACCAAGTCAAACTGCTTGGTGTTTGGCGAATGAATATGAGGAGACTCACTTGGATGAAACTATTTGGAGTTTGGAGAATAGATATGAAGAGAATGACAACAAGTCAAACTGCTTGGAGTTTAGCGAATAGGTCCGAGGAGAATCACTTGGATGAAACTACTTAGAGTTTGGAGAATAGATTCGAAGAGAATAACACCAAACCAAACAACTCGGAGTTCACGAATAAGTTCGATGAGAATCACTTAGATGAAACTACTTGTAGTTTGGAGAATAGATCCGAGGAGATTGACAACAAGTCAAACTGCTTGGAGTTTACTGAATAAGTCCGAGGAGAATCACTTAGATGAAAATTCTCAGAGTTTGGAGGATAGATCCAAGGAGAAAGACACCAAGTTAAACTGCTTGGTGTCTGCTTAATAAGTTCGAGCAGAATCACTTGGATGAATATACCCGAATTTCATAGAATAGATCTGAGGAAAATGATATTAAGTCAACCTGCTCGGTGTTTGGTGAATAAGTTTGAGGAGAATCACTTGGATAAAACTACTCGGAGGTTGGAGAATAGATCCGATGAGAATGACACCAAGTCAAACTGCTCGGAGTTTGGTGAATAAGTCCAAGGAGAATCACTTGGAAGGAACTACTCGAAGTGTTGAGGTTAGATCCAAGGAGAATGACATCAAGTCAAACTGCTCGAAGTTTGGCGAATAAGTACAAGGTGAATCACTTGGATGAATCTACTCGAAGTTCGTAGATTAGATATGATGGGAATGACATTAAGTAAAATTGCTCGGAGTTTAATGAATGTCTGAGGTGAATCAATTAGATGAAATTACTTAGAGTTTTGGAGAATAAATCTGAGGAGAATGACACTAAGTAAGACTGCTTGGAGTTTGGCAAATGATTTCGAGGCGAATCAGTTGGATGAAACTAGTCAGAGTTTGGAGAATAGATCTGAGGAAAATGAAATAAAGTCCAACTGCTCGGAGTTTGTAGAATAAGTTTGAGGAGAATCACTTCGACGAAAGTATTCGAAGTTTAGTGGATTGATCCGAGGAGAAACACACTAAGTCAAACCGCTCGGATTTTGGCGAATAAATCTTAGAGAATCACTTGGATGAAACTACTTGGAGTTGGGAGAATTGATACACGGAAAATGACACATTGTCAAACTGATCAAAATTTGGCGAATAAGTTTGAGGAGAATCATTTGGATGAAACTACTCCGAGTTTGGAGTATAGATCCGAGGAGAATGAAATTATGTCAAACTACTCGGAGTTTGGTTAATGAATCTAAGGAGAATCACTTGGAGGCAACTACTTGATGTTTGGAGGATAGATCTGAGGAGAAGGACACCAAGTCAAACTGCTTGGAGTTTATGGAATAAGTCCGAGGAGAATCGCTTGGATGAAACAACTTGGGGTTGGAGAATAGATTCGAGGAGAATGACACCAAGTCAATCTACTCAGATTTTGGTGAATAAGTCCAAGAAGAATCACTTGGAAGGAGCTACTTAGAGTGTGGATGATAGATTCGGGAAGAATAAAATCAGCTGAAACTACTCGGAGTCTGGCAAATAAGTCTGAGGTGAATCACTTGGAGGAATCTACTTGGAGTTCGTAGAATAGATTCAAGGGCAATGATAATAAGTCAAATTTCTTGGAGTTGGATGAATGTCCAAGGAGAATCACTTGGATCAAACAGCTAGGAGTTTCCAGAATAGATCCGAAGGGAATGACTCCAAGTCAAATTGCTTGAAGTTTCGCGAATGAATACAAGGACAATCACTTGGATGAAACTACTCGGAGTTTGGAGAATAGATTCGAGGAGAATGACACTAAGTCAAAATGCACACAATTTGGCGAAAAAGTCCGAGGAGAATCACTTGGATGAAACTACTTAGAGTTTGGAGAATAGATCCGAAGAGAATGACACCAAGCCAAGCTACTTGGAGTTCACGAATAAGCCCGGGGAGAATGACTTGGATGAAACTACTTATAGTTTGGAGAATAGATCCGAGGAGAATGGCACCAAGTCAAACTACTAGGAGTCTGGTGAAAAAGTCTAAGTAGAATTACTTGGATGAAACTACTTAGAGTTTGGAGAATAGATCTAAGGAGAATGACACTAAGTCAAACTGCTCATAGTTTGGCGAATAAGTCCGAGTAGAATCACTTGGATGAAACTATTCGAATTTCAAAGAATAGATACGAGGAGAATGAAATTAAGTCAAACTGCTAGGTTTTTAGCGAATATGTTCGAGGAGAATCACTTAGATGAAACTACTTAGAGTTTTGAGAATAGATCCGAAAGGAATAACACCAAGTCAAACTGCTTGGAACTTGGCGAATTAGTCCAAGAAGAATAACTTAGATGAAACTACTGTTGTACGTTTATCCGCCTAAACAAATAAGCAAATAATCATACAGTTTTACTTGCAAGTGCACAAGGTCAATAGCAGCATAGTGTGCAAGTGCGAGATAATCTCCACAGGGATTGGTTAATTTCGTTTTAGAATCAGTTTCACAATGTAAAATTGATAGAAATAAATATTAAGTCTAGATTGATAATGATAAAAACATAGGGCTTTGATATCCACCACTAATCATACTTTTCCAATAAGTAATGCGCCAATGCTCTAGCCCTACCATGAATACCTAATGGTTGTCAACCTAAGGGCATGGTATCTACTCCTTAGGCAATTGATTTCCCTAAACAATGAGTTAGGCATGGTATCTATTCTAACTCTTTTCTTTCTTAAGGGATTCAGTATGGTATCTACTGAGTTGTTCCTTAAGAGAGCATAGGACCTGTGGAAATCGACAACCACATAGGACTTAGGGTATGGTGTATACTCCCGGTTTCCTATATTGATTAACCCAGGAATCCGACGTGGACTTTTTTTGTTACTATTGTCAGACCCAGGACTCGGTCATCCAAATTGATCTAACTAACAGGTCCATACCACATGCATACGTTAATCAGACACACATATGAGGAATTCAATAAAACAGGTATTAATCAATTAAAGTATCATAACATAGCTATTTACAAAGGCAATCGATGAATATATATGTGGAAAAGCATAATTAGGGCTTCAATCGAGCCCTATAAAGAGTTAGTTACACATGTTGTTTAGGGTAAACATCATTATAACATAAACTAAAACTGAAAAATAAAACCCAAAGAATATTGTGGAGACGAGTTGTCAATTCCTCTCCAAAGCTTACAACTTCAAGGCAAAAGTAAAAGAGAAAAGAAGGATGTGTTTTCTGTGTTTTACAAGCCTATATATAGGGTTCTAAGAGTGCCCCAAAACTCTAATTCCAAAATAGGTTCAGAAGAGAGTTTTTTGAAATTGGCTTTGCCGCCTCTCTGTGCGTGTGCACTCGATCACTTGCTTATGCGCTCGAGCCTTTTATGTGTGCGGTCGTTTGCTTGTGCGCTCGATCGCATCCATGTTGCGCTCAATCATCTCATCTTTCTCAAGATCTTTAGTTTTCTTCTTGTAAAGTTTCAAAATGCTTTCTTTTCTTCACAAGCCTATAAAGACACAGAAAACACAAAAATGAAGTAAAACATAATAAAATATGTAAACAAAGAGCTTAACAAATGTAAATTAAGGGGCTTAAATATGAATATTTAAGCACTTATCACACCCCCAAACTTACATATTGCTAGTCCCTTAACAATACAGAATTAAAAACTAACTGAGAGATAAAATAAAATTAAAGATAAATGCATCATTCATGATATCTAAAAATTTGGGTTGTACACAAAACCATGATATTTGTTCATGAGTGGGCTTAAAATATAAACACATCTTTACAATGAAAAAGAGTTTTAAATTCCAATTACTTACATAAGGCTGGTTTAAGGCATCACAAGTTTGACTTAGTGTGTGGTGGATTAGCACAAGAAGATGAAGCTTCCAAATATCTCTACTGTATAGTGTTTCAGTGTCTTAACATTCATCGAATTTCCTATCAAAATGAACACTAGTGGCATAGTTTTCTTTCTTTTCTTTTTCTTTATCATGAGCTTTTTGCCAAGTTGAGTTCCATTAAGCTTTCTAATTGACCATTGTAGCGAGTGTTTAGCCAATGACTCCCAAACCATATGGTTTTAGGGCATTAGGTATAAATACACCCCTAAGGACTTACTAACTCGAGTAAAAAAGGCTACGGAACTAACAGGTCTTAATGCTACTAAGTGAAACTCCCACCTTTTGACGTGAACACTCACTGCTTACTGAGGCAAGAGGTCCAGTTACTCAGTGAATTTTTTTTATGATCATTAAATGCTTAATTCCCATATTTTGATGTGAACTCTCACTGCTTACTGAGGCAAGAGGTCCAGTTACTCAATGAAAATTTTATTTAATGATCATTAGGAGCATTTTGTTTTCTCTTTTTGCATGATAGATATTTTTCTTTATTTTTCTATGCCAAAGCGTTTATTTAACAACTTATCCGATTACAGTTAAGTCATGGAAACATATATATAGAGATAATATGTCATACCTCAGACCATTATGTGCTAATGTGCTCGTGTTAGATTTAGATCAAACTTGGTGAATTCCTAAATGCCTTGAGGTAGGTAATTAAGACTTTTTAAAACTTTATCATTAGATTATGTGTTTTAGATTTTAAGCTTTACTGATGAAGTTTTATCATAATATTTGTTTTAAATCAATCAAAATTTTCAATATAATATGAAGATGCTTTTATCTAAAAAAAAAAAAAAAACTGGGACATAGTGTGTGAATGTGTCCCCAATACCCCAAACTTAGTATACACATTGTCCCCAATGTGTGTATGACATAGAAAGATCTGACCTGGGAGATGGAGAACTGGATGGCTGGTATGGCTCATAAAACGCCCCCAAACTTGAACTTGATGCACCTATTATGTCCTTGAAAAAGAAGAACAAACATAAAACTGGAAAACAAGAAATACAAATAAGAAACAGTTATATAAAAATAAATACGAACAATAAAAGAAAATACTATAATGAAAAGGATAGGCTGTGGGGTGCCTCCCATGAGCGCTAAGTTTTACATCTTTAGCCAGACTGGGTATCCTCTCACTGCTGGTCGTCGGGTGGTGCAGTCGAAGAGGTACCAGGTGCAGGAGGTAGGCGGTCGAGGATGGCCTATAGCATCACCTCCTGTTGTGTAAACTGTGCCTCCAATCCATCTATCCGCTGATGGATCAGTCTAGTCGCCTCTCTATCCTCTCGGCAGATGTTTGAGAGCTCGCAGCGGAAGGAGGACAGCTCCTCAAGAAGGTGCTGGTACTCCATGGACCCCATGTCTGGCTGGTCCTCCTCCCATATAGGACTCATTGCTGGGTGCTTGGCATCCATCGGATCATCCGCTACAGGCTCAGAACCAAGAATATGCACCCGGGGTCCTCGGGCATGTGGGACTGGCTGAGGCTCCACTGGGCCCTCCTGAAGAATGGATGATAGCTAACTGGTCCGTCGACAGAGAAGCCTCTGATCCCCTTCTTCTTGAAGATGTGGTTGAGCAAGAAGGGGAAAGGGAGCCCCCATACATTAGCTGTAGTGGTCTGACGGCTATGCACATGGTCCCAAAACTTATGTATCTGACTCCATATGACGGCTGGGATGGAGTACTAATGACCCCAGTGAAAGGCATAGAGAGCCTATAGAAACTGATCCCTCCTCTGAGTCTTGTACCCCAAAGAGCACACGTTACGCTGGAGGACGGAGTCCACGAACCATAAGCGGGGAGGTAACCTCGACTAGCTCCCCGCATTGTTGTGCCGGTCCGCATACTGGCCTGCACACATGTCCTTAATGATGTGGGGCAGAGGAAACGGGTCTAGTTGCTCCTCTATATGGCTGTCCTCCAGAGGGGATTCATCACAGCAGTGGAGGGAAGTGGTGATGTCTGACGTGGTCAACTCTACGAATCTGCCTTTGACTAAAGAGGATAAGATTTCTAGTCGGGTGCAGTCATAGGTCAGGTTCTCGTAGAAGCTGACCACGAATCTAGTGTAAGCCATCGAACAGACTTGCTTGAACAGTTGCTTGAGACCCCAGGCTTTGAATTCTTGGACCGCCCATCTTGTGGTGTCCAAACTCTTGAAGTCCTCATCTATGTTAAATGTAGTCTCGAACAGTATTTCACACTACTCGAAACTAGGTCGGGTGGACCAGGAATAGCTGCTGGAGGCTCGGGAACTAGATACCATTTGCTGAGGTATGAAATTTGTTAGAAATCACCTTGACAAGATGCCAAGATGGTGATCTTCCAAACACCCAAGTCTATAATGACTTGTAGAAAGAATTTCAGCAATCGAACACAAGAACAAAAAATCAAAGAAAGAGAGAAGACAAACAATTTGTTATCGAGGTTCGGCAATGTGCCTATGTCCCCGTGAGTTCCTCTGAACTCTCTACACTAAATCAAATGGTTCTTTACAATTCAGTAACCCTCTCCAAGAAACCTCAAGTTCTTGAAGGAACCAAGAAGAGAACTAGAAAGTGATAGACCTATTACAAAGCTTTCTATCAATTCTATACTACCCTCTCTTCTTTACAACTAGCCTCTCTACAATGAGTCCCTCTTGTATGTGTGTGTCTTTGCACTCTCACACAATTCTCTCATTCACACACATGTCTCACAAGTTACATCATCACATTCTTGTGTCTTCTGTTTGAGATTGAACCTAGGTGACCCTTTATATAGTGCACCAACTTCTTGTCTAATCTTTTGTGTCATTCTCCACCCTTAGATCTTGATGACCACTTAACTATGGCCCTCCATCAATCCTAAGTAGTGCTCTGCATTTTAACCTTGCATTCACGCACCTAAGAGAAGGCTAAAGCATGCTGTTCATGTGTGCCAGCCAAAGCTGCAGCGCTATGCTGCAGGTTTGAGTTGCTGTCCCCTTCACACAACACCCTTTTACTTGTATGCAGAAGTGCACACACTAGTGCGCATGGCCTTCCCTTGCTCCAAAATGAAGCACACACATGTGTGCAGCCTTCTAACTTGCTGAAATTTGATCCTCCAACATCGGTTTAGACTTTAACCATCTTTGAACCATGTTTAAACCTATTTAAACCTTAGACAAATACCAACAATCTCTACCTTTGTCTAAGCGTTTAAACCCGAACCATTTTTGCAGAGAGCTTCAGGATCCAAACTCATCTTGAGTCATCCATTAACCAAATCAAATCCTAAGAAGTCCAAGGCAATGATTGGACCTTCTTAGAGGTTGAACCTTGGTGCCTAAATCTGTAGGACTTTCTTCCGTGGTCTTCTTGTCAACATGAATGCATCCTTTCGTACCATTTTTCGGAATGTAATGATACCGAACATTCATATGCTTTGTCCTCTCATGGAACACTGGATTCCTCCACAAGTACCACATACTTTGGCTATCCAAAGACACCATATCCTGCTCTTTTAGGACTTCCCACTTGTCCAACAACCCTTTGCACCCCATAGCCTCCTTTATGGCTTCCATAGCCGCTATGTATTCTGTCCTGGTTGTTATGAGTACTGCCATTGGCTGCCACTGAGCCTTCAAATAACTCAGCAACCACTTCATCCCAAGCCAATGCTTCTTTTCGGGATTACTCACAAATTTGCAGAGAACACCCATTGCCCAAGAAACCCTCAACCGGTTTCCATCCTTTTCTTGGATTATACACATCCCAAGGATCTTTTATGTAAGGCTGAGATCCTTCCTCTCGAACTCCTCATTGAGTTGGGATGTATTCCTTTCCATCCTCTCCCTGTTGTTCCGAACCAACAACACATCATCGACATAGATGAGGATACTCACCATCTTCTCCACCTTGTGTCAAGTTGAGAAAGTTTCTGTGAAACTGTTGTGAGTTTTAAATACTCGCAAGCGCACGAGTCGTTTGGAATATAGTGTTGTGCAAGTGTGAGGTCGAATCCATAGGGAATTGCGTTGTGAAAATATAATTTTATCTAAACTAATCTTATCTTAACCTAGTTCTGAGTTTTGTATTATATGTTGCAAAATAAATAAAAGCTAAACTAAATTGATTTTAAAGACTAAGGTTTCTAAATCCACCCCGCCAAAGTTAAGCATATAACTCAATGTTCTAAAGATAGCCTATCAAAACATTCCATGAATCCAACTATATGACAAAAAACAAAGAATATCCCAATTAAACTAAAAGCATCCAATGTATCCGCTCTTAACAAATCACAAAGGAAATCCAATTTAACTGAAAACAATTCGATGTATCCATCAGATGAAACACATGGAATATCCAACAGAACAATTTAAACTTAATCACTCACAAGATTAACTCAAATAATTGACGGAACATTTATACTAAAAAATGTTAGATTTGTACAAGCAAATCTGACCTACTATGCCAAACAACGGCAGGGCTTCATCTTCAACCTTAGCTGAAGATTCTAGCCACTCATAACTATGAAACTACAATTCATAATAAAAGTTCTAAACATTAAACTAAAACAACTAAATAAAAAGAAATGAATAACTTTACATGGGAGAAATTCCACTCGCTGATGGGCGGCGCTTCCCCTCGTGGTAGCAAAGCCTTCAGGATCCACCAGAATGCTAGCAGACGTCCACCGGTTAACACCAAAGTGGCCCAGGAATTGTACATTAAAGATGAAGTGAAGAAGGGCTAATATAAGGAAATATCACAAGTGCAATATGCTTCCAATCCGATGTGGGATACTGCAGATTCTAGTTTTTGCTCATTTGACCTTTGTCTACTAAAACTGCCATAACTTTCTTTAGAAAAATCATTTTATTGATCTGTAAAATTCTCCATAAAATAGACATCGGGATATTTCCAAGAATATATGGTTCATCTCGTGGTTCTTCCTGAATCAATACAGTTAAATCCTAAAAAATGGCTGATCTGTCATGCTGAAATCATGTGCAGCTTGACCTTTGTCTACTTAAACTGCCATAACTTTCTCTAGAAAATTCATTTTATTGATCCGTAAAATTTCCCAAAAAATAGACATCCGGATCTTTCCAAGCATATATGGCTCATCTTTTGGTTCTTCCTAAATCAATACAGTTTAATCCTCCAAAATGGCTGATCTGCACAAGTAATTCTGGCAATTTAGTGAAACTTCTTTCCAAGCTTGTAAACCTGTAAAACAACGAAAACAACTCAAAGTAAAAAATTCCTAAGCTAACAAATGTAAATTAAAGGGCCAAAATATTCAATATTTGGAACTCATCAAATACCCCCAAACTTACAATTTGCTAGTCCCTTAGCAAAACAAAATAATAAAAAAAAAACCTAAATGAAAAACAAAGAACATAAAGATAAGCTCATCACTCATGGTATCCAAAAATTTAAGGAGCACACATCACCATGATATTCATTCATGAGCAAGCTTAAAAAGATAAACCCATCTTCGCAATGAATAGAAAAGTTAAAATCTAATTACTTACAAAAGGCAGGTTAAGGCATCACAAGTTTGACACTGTGTAAAGTGAATTAGCATATAGAAATGAAGCTTCCAAGTGACTCCAATGTGTAAGGTCTCCATGTCTCAAGATTCACCGAATTTCCCATCAAAATGAATGAAAAAGGTATAGTTTTATTTTTT
This sequence comes from Bretschneidera sinensis, assembly GCA_023935145.1. Taxonomy (NCBI): domain Eukaryota; kingdom Viridiplantae; phylum Streptophyta; class Magnoliopsida; order Brassicales; family Akaniaceae; genus Bretschneidera; species Bretschneidera sinensis. The sequence continues at coordinate 92,621,485 of CM043702.1, forward strand.
TTATTTTTTTTATAAGGCACGGTTATGTCTAGTTCTTTTAAGCTTTCTAATTGACCGATGTAGCGAGTGTTGAGTCAATGACTCCCAAACCAGATGATTTTAGGGCATTAGGTGTACAGACACCCCTAAGGACTTACTAACTCGAGTCAAAAAGGCTACAAAAATAAACCGGCCTTAATACTACCAAGCAAAATTCCACCTTTTGACGTGAACACTCATTGCTTATTGAGGCAAGAGGTCCAGTTACTCAGCGGAAAGTTGTAGTAATTTTTTTTTTATTTCATTTTTTTATGCTCAAGTGTTCATCCAACAAGTCACACAGTTTTAGTTAAGATAAGGAAAAATACACATTAAAATCACATGTCATACCTCACATAATTTGTGCTAATGTGCTCGTGTTAGATTATGTCAAACATGTGAATTCTCAAATGCCTAAGGTAAGTAACTAAATTTTAAAAATTTATCACCAGATCATGTGTTCAAAATGTTAAGCTCACCAATGACATCACATCATAGAAAATGTTAAGATCAACCAAAATTTCACGATAATATGAGCATGCATTTATCTCTACGACGAAAAGACAACAAATTAGGACAAAGTGTGTGATGTGTCTCCCATACCCCCAAGCTTAAATTACACATTGACCCCAATGTGTGACTAATATGGAAAGAGCTGACCTGAGATATGGAGAACTATCTGGACTGGTATGGCTCATAGCATACCCCCAAACTTGAACTGAAGTACGCATTGTCCCTGAAAAATAAAAAAAAACTGGAAAACAAAAAATACTGGAAACAAACATTAATCATAAAAATGCGAAATAATAAATAAACAGAAAAGATAAGCTGTGGGGTGCCTCCCATGAGCGCTAAGTTTAACGTCTTCAGCCAGACCCAACATTAGTAAACAGGCCCAACTAAGCGCTCCACCATCTGATCAATAAATGGAAATGGAAAATGATCAGGCCTAGTGGCAGCATTCAATTTATGGTAGTCTAGACACTTTCTCCATCTTGACTGCACTCGAGTTGGGACCAACTCGTCGTCTTTATTTACTACCATCAATTTAGCACGTTTGGGCACGACTTGAATCGGGCTCACCCACTTGTGATCAGAGATGGGATAAATGATCCCTGGCTCTAACAGCTTAATATCTTCTGCCCTCACAACCTCTTGCATAGCAGGGTTGAGCCTTCTTTGTGGCTCCCTCGATGGCTTGGCATTCTCCTTCAACTGTATCGTGTGTATTACCAACGAGGGGTTGATTCCCTTGACATCCTCAATAGTCCAGCCTATAGCTTTCTTATGCTCTCTTAAGACGTCCAATAATTTCTCCTCTGGAGCATCACCCAAATCTAAAGCTATAATTATAGGCAAAGAATCTGCTTGACCAAGGAACTTATACTTAAGATTGTCCGGTAAAGGCTTAAGTTCCTTCTTGGGGGGTTCAGGTGTTGTGGTTTCCTCCGTCTCATTGCTTTCTCGAGGATCAGACTCCAAAATGGCATTCACTTCCTCGAGTAACTTATCTAAGCCCAAGTCCTCTCCAAAGTGAGCAAAGCATGCCTCCAGGGGGTCCTCAATGCGGGATTCATCCATAGTCTCCTCTGTCTTACTACTCTCCCGAGGAGCAAACTCAAAGATAGTATTTGCTTGCTCAAGTAACTTATCTAAGTCTAAATCCTCTCCAAACTGAGCAAAGCCTGCCTCTATAATGTCCTCAGACTTCCCTTCTTTCTTGGGCGCTTGTAGTCTCTCAGGGTAAGGCGCTTTAGGTAAAAACGACCTAGAGAGATCCTTAATAATAGGTGTGGCTGTAGATGGCTCAGCATCTCTCTTTTCCTTGTTGCCACTTTCTTGCCTTTGTTGCATAGCAGGGTTCTCCTCCACTTGATTGTCCACTTGTCTCCCAGACAAGTATAGGACAGTTGATTGCACTTGTTCCTACCAATGCATAGGAGTTGATGAATTTCCCACCGCAAACTGTTCCTTTGGGTTAGGCTCAGGTTGACTGGAGAACTCTCCTTCCTCTCCTTCACCCACGTAACTTGCGATTTGATCAATTTGACTCTCTAGCTTGGCAATCGCTTGGGTGTTTTCTATTATTGCACTCATCACTTCGCTCATGGATTGGCTAGTCATTTTCATGTACTCCTTAAGGGTGTCCTCAAGTGACAGTGAAACTGGCACTGGTGTTTGAATGGGAGCTTGTTAAGCAGGTAATGGTGCTGGATAGGCTGAGTGACTATAACTTGGAACTGGCGGAGGAAATTCGGGAGGGTATTGATTGTGAGCTTGATAAGGGGCTCCTCCCTAATTCCTCAGTTGGTTCTACGTCCATGAAAAATTAGAGTGGTCCCACCACCCTGGATTGTATGTTTCGGAGTAAGATCCATTTGATTGCCAACAATAGTCATTGAAAGCATTCATTTGTTCCATGGGATACTCGGCAAAAGCCAGCATTGATGGACAATTCTGTGCTAGATGCATAGGACTAGCACAGATGGAACAACTATCAACATTGAATGTGTTGGCAGCATTGATGGACGGGCTGGTCATTTTCATGTACTCCTTAATGGTGTCCTCTAAAGACTGTGAAACCGGCGCTGGATTCATCCACATATATTTTTTTTGATAACTAACTAGTAGAAAAATAAAATCAATTCAGACCAAAAATTTTCACAAACCAAACAATTCCCCGGAAACGGCTCCAAAAACTTGTTGTGAGTTTTAAATACTCGCAAGCGCACGAGTCGTTTGGAATATAGTGTTGTGCAAGTGCGAGGTCGAATCCACTGAGAATTGCGTTGTGAAAATATAATTTTATCTAAACTAATCTTATCTTAACCTAGTTCCGAGTTTTGTATTATATGTTGCAAAATAAATAAAAGCTAAACTAAATTGATTTTAAAGACTAAGGTTTCTAAATCCACCCCGCCAAATTTAAGCATATAACTCAATGTTCTAAAGATAGTCTATCAAAACATTCCATGAATCCAACTATATGACAAAAAACAAAGAATATCCCAATTAAACCAAAAGCATCCAATGTATCCGCTCTTAACAAATCACAAAGGAAATCCAATTTAACTGAAAAAAATTCGATGTATCCATAAGATGAAACACAAGGAATATCCAACAGAACAATTTAAACTCAATCAATCACAAGATTAACTCAAATAATTGACGGAACATTTATACTAAAAAATGTCAGATTTGTACAAGCAAATCTGAACTACTATGCCAAACAACGGCAGGGCTTCATCTTCAACCTTAGCTGAAGATTCTAGCCACTCATAACTATGAAACTACAATTCATAATAAAAGTGCTAAACATGAAACTAAAACAACTAAATAAAAAGAAATGAATAACTTTACATGGGAGAAATTCCACTCGCTGATGGGCGGCGCTTCCCCTCGTGGTAGCAAAGCCTTCGGGATCCACCAGAATGCTAGCAGACGTTCACCGGTTAACATAAAAGTGGCCCAGGAATTGTACATTAAAGATGAAGTGAAGAAGGGCTTATATAGGGAAATATCACAAGTGCAATATGCTTCCAATCCGATGTGGGATACTGCAGATTCCAGTTTTTGCTCTTTGACCTTTGTCTACTAAAACTACCATAACTTTCTCTAGAAAAATCATTTTATTGATCCGTAAAATTCTCCATAAAATAGACATCGGGATATTTCTAAGCATATATGGCTCATCTCGTGGTTCTTCCTGAATCAATACAGTTAAATCCTCAAAAATGGCTGATCTGTCACGCTGAAATCATGCACAGCCTGACCTTTGTCTACTAAAACTGCCATAACTTTCTCTAGAAAATTCATTTTATTGATCCGTAAAATTCCATAGAAAATAGACATCCGGATATTTCGCAACATATATGGTTCATCTTCTGGTTCTTCCTAAATCAATACAGTTTAATCCTAAAAAATGGCTGATCTGCACGAGTAATTCTGGCAATTTAGTGAAACTTCTTTCCAAGCTTGTAAACCTGTAAAAAAACGAAAACAACTCAAAGTAACAAATTCCTAAGTTAACAAATGTAAATTAAAGGGCCAAAATATGCAATATTTGGCACTCATCAGAAACCTATGTCTTCTCTTCTTGTGAACCCATTTGCCACTAATCTAGCCTTGTTCCAGACTTCATTTTCTGGAGGGTACCCTTCTTTGATCTTGTAAGTGCACCTACATTCCACAACTTTTTGCTTTCCTTGAATTTTCACCAATTCCCAGAAGTTATTCTTCCTCAAAGAATCCATTTATTGCTCCATAGCTAGCTTCGATCTTAGCGAATTCTTACATCCCATGTAAGTCCCTTGTTCACTCATCCCTCCTTTTGTCCAAGGAGTTGCTGCATCCGCAGCATCCACAAACCCATATCTTGAAGGTGGTCCTCCCAGCCTTCCTTCCTAATCTCTTGTGAGCTAATAGTCATTCCAACTTGCTGCATCAACCTCTTCTAGTTCAGCCTCCTCTTGAGTGCCCTGCGCATGGCCTTCATCCAAGGGCTCTACCTGGTCTGAACCCTCTTGCCTTCCTTGCTCTACCTGAACTGAATCTTCCTTGATGGTATGCTCCACAAGAACCAAACTGGTTTGCTCACTAGCCCCTGCAGGGTTAGTTTCTTCCAAATACGAAAATAACAATTCATTAAAATTAACATCCCTACTTATAATGAGTCTTAATCCTTCTTTCTCTAAGAACCATAACCTATACCCCTTAGCCCCTTCCCCAAATCCTAGAAACACACACTTTCTAGATCCTGGGCTAAGCTCATCATCCTTTTGTTGTGCATATGCAACATACCCAAGAGTCCTAAGGTTGTCCAACTCAGGGGGTTTTCCACTTCACATCTCCATGGGAGTCTTTTGATACATAATCCTAGAGGGTGATCTATTCACTAAATATGCAGCAGTAGACATAGCTTCCCCCCCAAAAAAATTTAGGTAATCCGGATTCATTTAACATGCACCTAACCTTTTCCATAAGGGTCTTATTCATCCACTCAGCAACTCCACTTTGCTGAGGGGTTTCCACAACCGTCTAATGTCTTAGAATGCCATTTAACCTACAGAATTGATCAAGTTCTTGGTTAAAAATTTCTAAGCCATTATCGGTTCTTATCCCCTTAACTACTCTACCTATTAGAGTCTCTACCAGCCCTTTCCACACCACTAACTTATTCAAGGCATCTGATTTATTTCTAACCAAATAAACCCACACTCTTCTTGAATAATCATCAATTAAAGACAGAAAGTAAATGTTACCTCCCTGTGTTGGTGTCCTTGCTGGTCCCCAAAGGTCCGCATGAATGTAGTCAAGAATGCTCTTAGACTTGTGCACTCCAGTGTTGAAGCTGACCCGGTGTTGCTTCTCAAGAACACAACACTCGCAGAAATCAAGTTCCTCTACTTTGTCTCCACCAAGTAGGCCATCCTTGCTGAGAACTTGCAGGCCCTTTTCACTTATGTGTCCCAAGCGAGTGTGCCAAAGGGTTGCCTTGTCCCTCTCAGCCATCAAGCTTGCTGCTTGATCATTGATTACTGTCTCTCCGATCATCTCATAGAGTCCATCGTTTCTTGCTGCCTTGATCACTACCAAAGATCCCTTGGCTACCTTGATCTTTCCTCCCTCTATCTTGCATGTGTACCCCATGGAATCTAGCTACCCCAATGAGATCAAATTCCTCCTCAATTCCGGGAGATGCCTCACATTCTCCAGCAGCCTTGTCATTCCATCAAACATCCTAACCTGGATGTCTCCTATGCCTCTCACTTGGTAAGAAATATCATTCCCCAAGAAAACCCTTTCATCATTGGTTTCCTTGAAATTCTTGAACCAACTCCGGTGAGGGCACATGTGATGAGTGCACCTGAAATCAAAGATCTATTTCCCGCTGCCTTCTTGTCCCTTGCTCACACTCGAGCACACAACAAGAACATCATCATCATGCTGTTCTATTTTGGCAACTGAAGCCTCTCCATTTTTGGTATGGCTTCCTCCTCTATCCCTTGTCATCTTCTTGCAATCTTTCTTGACATGACCCTCCTTATGGTAGTAGTAGCAACTCTTCCCTCCAAATCTCAGTTTGGAATGCATTCTCCTATGGCTTTCTCCTCTACCTCTGTCCCGGTAGTAGCCATGCATGCTGTTGTGCACTCTCCCATGGCTCTCTCCTCTACCTCTGTCCTGGTAGTAGCCATGCATGCTGCTGTGCACTCTCTCATGGCTCTTTCCTCTACCTCTATCCCGGTAGTAGCCATGCATGCTACTGTGCACTCTCTCATGGCTCTCTCCTCTACCTCTGTCGTGGTAGTAGCCATGCATGCTGCTGTGCACTCTCCCATGGCTCTCTCCTCTACCTCTATCCCGGTAGTAGCCATGGTTACTGCCATACCGAGTTGCTGGCCTTCTTTTAAAGAACAACCCTTTACCACTTGATGCATTCCTTATCTTGGCATCAAGATTATCTCGCAACTCTTTCTTAGTATTAAATTTAAAAGCAAAGATTCGTTTACGAAGATGCCTCTTATCCGGGAGAGTCTTGGCAAGAAATAACTCATCTAGTTTCTTCCGTATTGCAGCTGGATCTTCCGAGTCTCTGCACTCTCTTGTGACATTATCCGACATGTGCAAGAAAATGGTGCTATAAGCCATCTTCTTCATCTCATTCCGCTGGTCCTCCGTGGTACTTGCTGGAAAAGTATCATCTTCTCCAAGAGCCAAGTCCACTTTCTGTTGCACAAGAAACTCCTTGATCTTTCGCTTCCACAGGGAAAAATCTCCCTTTCCATCAAACTTTTCAATATCGAAATTTGAAGCCATCTTTTGTGGACAAGATCTCTGATTTATGAACTACCCACACATGCTTTCTTTAACCTCAAGAACACAGATCGAAGATGGATCTTAACACCGTTCTTGAATCAACCTTCAAGAACACGATCAGATCTTGATCTTTACACCGTTTTTGAATCACCCAAGAAGTTGATCTTTGATTCTTAGAGTCTTGGCTCCATCACCTTCTACTTCTTGCTCCGATATCCAGCTGTGCAGCTCTGATACCACTATCCAAAGCTCTGATACCACTGTTGGAAATCACCTTGACAAGATGCCCAGGTGGTGATCTTCAGCAATCGAACACAAGAACAGAAAATCAAAGAAAGAGAGAAGACAAGCAATTTGTTATCGAGGTTTGGCAATGTGCCTACGTCGCCGTGAGTTCCTCTGAACTCTCTACACTAAATCAAATGATTCTTTACAATTCAAAAACCCTTTCTAAGAAACCTCAAGTTCTTGAAAGAACCAAGAAGAGAACTAGAAAGTGATAGACCTATTACAAAGCTTTCTATCAATTCTATACTACCCTCTCTTCTTTACAACCAGCCTCTCTACAATGAGTCCCTCTTGTATGTGTGTGTCTTTGCACTCTCACACAATTCTCTCATTCACACACATGTCTCACAAGTTACATCATCACATTCTTGTGTCTTCTTTTTGAGATTGAACCTAGGTGACCCTTTATATAGTGCACCAACTTCTTGTCCAATCTTGTGTGTCATTCTCCACCCTTAGATCTTGATGACCACTTAACCATGGCCCTCCATCAATCCTAAGTGGTGCTGTGCATTTTAACCTTGCATTCACGCACCTAAGAGAAGGCTAAAGCATGCTGTTCATGTGTGCCGACCAAAGCTGCAGCGCCGCGCTGCAGCTTTGAGTTTCTGTCCCTTGTGTTATTCCTGCCAGGTTCCAGCACTACAGCGCTATGCTGCAGCTTTGAGTTGCTGTCCCCTTCACACAATACCCTTCTGGTTGTATGCAGAAGTGCGCACACTAGTGCACATGGCCTTCTCTTGCTCCAAAATAAAGCACACACATGTGTGCAGCCTTCTAACTTGCTGAACTTTGATCCTCCAACATTGGTTTAGACTTTAACCATCTTTGAACCATGTTTAAACCTGTTTAAACCTTAGACAAATACCAAAAAAAGTGCAGTTGCTGTCAAATATGCGCTCGATCGCAAGTTATGTGCGCTCGAACGCATTCGGTCTGGCAATTTATCGAACATCTTTTGTGCAACAAAAGTTTGAAGCTATGGAAAGCACACTTAACACGACCTTAACCTTCTGAAATTACAAAAAACAACCACACAGTAAAAGAAAGAGGCAATTTATAATTGAAATTGAATTAAAAAATGTGTGTGAGTGTGTATAATAACAAATAATATAGAGACAACAAAAACATGGGTATAGCATACCTGGGGCATGTGAAAGGGATTAGTTGGGTAAAAAGAGATGAGAGGTAGGATGCGTTGATGAAATTTGGGGTGGGGTGGGGTTGGTGATGGCCAGGAGCTGGATTGAGAGTTAGGTTTACCGTGTGAGATGGTGAGTGCGAGAAAGAAACAGTGGAAGTGCAATTGAGCGTAAGTGCGGGAGTAAGAGGGAAACTGTTTATAACCCGTACGTTACCTCTCTGCCCCAAGTGCGCTCGAGCGCATTGTGAGGTCCGCTCGATCGCATTTGTGCGCAAGTGCTTAGTGCGATGCGCTCGCGCGCACTAGAGTGCGGAGTGAGAGTGCGCTCGAGCACACTATGTAGTGCGCTCGATCGCAAGGCATAATTTGCGAAAAATAATAAAGCATAAAAGGATTAAAATAATGAAATGGACAAGGAGAAGAACTAGTAATGATACAACCATACCATACTTTAGTGGCCTCAGTACCACTAACCTCAGTAGAGACGCTTAAGCTATATGATTGTCAAAGGTGGATCGGCTCAAGCGGTCTCTTGATACAGTGCTATTCTTTTTGAATAGAGCACTTAGGGCCCACCTCTTGTAGCTCAAGTGCTCTTGGTTCAGCTGTATACTAGACAGATTGAAGTGCCAAGTCCTCATCTCTAGGAGGTAAGTTAATATTAAGGCATGGTTTGGCTCTGTGTCCATTTACCATGAAGGGCTGATTTCCGTTGGAACTATGGACCTCCAAAGCACCATGAGGAAAGACCTTGGTGACCACATACGGACCATACCATCGGGACTTGAGTTCTCCTGGGAACAGTCTTAATCTTGAGTCGTATAGCAATACCTTTTGTCCCACATGAAACTCTTTCCTAACTAGTTGTTTATCATGACATGCTTTTGTCCATTCTTTGTAGAGCTTGGCGTTCTCATAGGCATCATACCTCAGTTCCTCCAACTCATTTAAGTGCAGCTTCCTCTTCTCTCCCGCTTGTTTCATATCAAAATTGAACTGCTTTATGGCCCAATATGCTCGATGCTTTAATTCTACCAAGAGATGGCATGCTTTCCCAAAGACTAGGTGGTACGGAGACATGCTAATTGGAGTTTTATAAGCTGTCTGATATGCTCATAGAGCATCATTTAGGCGCAAAGACCAATCCTTTCGACTAGGCTTCATGGTCCTCTCTAGGATTCCTTTGATCTCTCGGTTACTTATCTCCACTTGGCCACTGGTTTGAGGATGATATGTAGTGCCAACTTTATGAGTGATCCCATATTTTCTGAGTAGTGCAGCAAAAGAGTGATGATGAAAGTGGTTGCCACTTATGATTGCTCTTGGGGTCCCAAATCGAGTAAATATGCTAGCCTGTAGAAACTTTACAACCACTTTGTGATCATTAGTCTTTGAGGGGATAACCTCGACCCATTTGGACACATAATCCACACCCACAAGAATATATAAATAACCAAAGGAGTTAGGAAATGGACCAATGAAATCAATGCTCCATACATCAAAAAGTTCTACTATATGAATATTTTGTAGGGGCATATGATTTTAGGAAGAGATGTTACCTGTCCGCTAGCATCTATCACATGAGCTGCAAAAGGAGAAGGCATCTTTAAATAGATTGGGCCAATAAAAACCGGATTGTAATACCTTAAGAGCTATTCTCTTGGCCCCAAAATGTCCTCCACAAGAAAACTGATGGCAGTGTTGTAATAAGCTCAAGTGCTCCTCTTCTGAGACACACCGTCTGATGATTTGATCGGGGCAGAATTTGAAGAAGTAAGGGTCATCCCAATGGTAATGTCTAGACATAGATATCAGCCACTTCTTTCCTTGCGTGGTCATACGTGGGGGAAAAACCTTAGCAGTTAGATAATTGATAATATCAGCGTACCATGGAAGTTTTACCTCTAGTGCAAATAATTGTTTATCAGGGAAGTTCTCATTCAAAAGCAGTTCATTTTTCGTCATTCTCATAGGGTAACCTTGATAAATGATCTGCAACCACATTCTCAATGCCTTTCTTGTTTTTGATCTCCAAATCAAATTCTTACAATAGGAGTATCCATCTAATTAACCTAGGCTTTGCATCTTTCTTAGAAAATAAATATCTCAAAGCAGCATGATCAGTGAATACAATAACCTTAGAGCCAATAAGATATGATCTAAACTTCTCTAAAGCAAAAATAATAGCTAACAATTTCTTTTCAGTAGTAGAATAGTTAAGCTGAGCATCATTTAAAGTTCTAGAAGCATAGTAAATAGCATGAGGTACCTTATTGATTCTTTGACCTAAGACAGCTCCCAAGGCGAAGTCACTTGCATCGCACATCAATTCAAATGGAAGATTCCAATCTGGTGCCATCATTATTAGGGTAGAGGTGAGAACATCCTTCAATGTGTTGAAAGCTTTCATACAGTTATCAGTCCACTCAAACTTGGTATCTTTAGCTAACAATGCACAAAGAGGTCTCGAGATCTTGTAAAAATCATTGATGAATCGTCTATAGAAACCGACATGTCCAAGGAAACTTCTAACACCCTTGACTGTGAGAGGAGGAGGTAGCTTTGAAATGATATCTATTTTAGCCTTGTCTACCTCAATACCTTTGTTGGAGATGGAATGACCCAACACAATGCCTTGTTGAACCATAAAGTGACATTTCTCCCAATCCAGCACTAAGCTACTTTCTTCACATCTCTTTAGGACACTCTCCAAATGATTTAGGCATTCATCAAAGTTGGAACCAAAGACACTGAAATCATCCATGAATACCTCAATGCATTTCTCCACCATATCAGAAAATATGCTCATCATACATCTTTGAAAAGTGGCTGGTGCGTTGCATAAACCGAATGGCATCCTTCAATAAGCAAATGTACCTAAAGGACATGTGAAGGTAGTCTTTTCTTGATCCTCAGGTGCTATGGCAATCTATTTGTACCCACTGTACCCATCCAAGAAGCAATAATAGCTATGTCCAGCTAATCTTTCTAACATCTAATCAATGAATGGCAAGGGGAAGTGATTTTTTCTGGTCACTTTGTTCAATCTTCGGTAGTCAATACATACTCTCCAACCAGTTATTTTTCTTGTAGGTATGAGCTCCTCATTTTCATTCTTCACTACTATGATCCTAATCTTTTTTCGGAACAACTTGGACCGGACTTACCCATTTACTGTCTGAGATGGGGTAGATAATGCCAACATCTAATAGTTTTAATACCTCGGCCTTTACTACCTCTTTCATGTGTGGGTTAAGCCTTCTTTGAGCATCTCGAGTGGCCTTTGCTTCATCCTCAAGGTAGCTATTATGCATGCACTTGGCTGGACTTATCCCCTTAATGTCAGCAATGGCCCATCCAATGGTAGATCTATGCTCCCGAAGGACTCTTAATAATTTCTCTTCTTCTCCAATACTCAAATTAGCAGCCACAATCACAGGTAATGTCTTCTTCTCTCCCAAATAGGTATAAGTTAAATGCTCTGGCTCTAATGTAGGTGCCTAGACAATAGAAGGAAAAAGAGTAGTATTAGTAGATATGAGAGATTCAAATGGAGGAGCATACTTACTTGGATGTTTTGGAGAAGCCTCAAGGAGGTGCACAATTTTAATGAAGTCCTTAGTAACATCTTTAGGTTCGTGCTCAATATCCACTTTTGTGAAGCTATGGGTAATAGTGGTATCCAAGGGATCAATATGTTGGACCTGAAAAGCTTGCTCAACAAAACTTTGTATCATACATACATTAAAGCATTCCATATCATCTTGAGGTAGTTTTAATGCATCAAATATTTTAAATTCTATTTTCTCACCATTGACTTTCATACTTACTATACCCTTTTTCACACAAATCTTCATATCAGCAGTTCTCATGAAGGGTCTTCCTAATATGATGGGTAGGGGTAATGGCATAGGGCATTCCTCTATATCTAGCACAATGAAATCAGCAGGTAAAATGAACTCACCTACCTTTACTAGGACATCCTCAAGACTACCTCTAGGTCTTTTTATACTTTTATCTGCCAACTGTAAGGTAATGGAAGTCGGTTGTAGATCCTCCAAACCTAAGGTTTCGAATACTGTGTATAGTAGCAAATTTACACCCGCTGCCAAATCTAGTAATGCTCGCTCAAATAACTGATCACCTATCCTACAGGGAATAGTAAAACTACCTGGATCTTTCAGTTTTGGTGAGAGTTTTCTTAATAGCACAGCACTTACCTCTTCTGTTAAGGCTACAGTCTCATGCTCTTGAAACTTTCTCTTATTAGTGCAACAATCTTTTAAAAATTTAGTATAAGTAGGTATTTGTTGAATTTCATCTAACAAGAGAATGTTTATTTCAACTTTTTGCAAGGTTTCAAAAATATAAAGTAGTTCATTTTCTTTCTTTTGTTTTACTAACCTTTGCGGGATGGATGGTGCATTCACCTTCTCCGTCTCACTCATCTTTAACGCTGATGGTTTCTCTAGAGATGCTTTTGCAGATTCATTAGTCCACCTTACCATTTTTGAGGGTCGTGATAGCTTTCAGTTATTGATGCCCCCCAGGGTTAGGTAGTGTTTGAGCTGGAAGCTCACATTGCTTTCTACCACTTAGCTCTTTAGCCAAGTTTCCCATTTGTACCTCTAGCTTTTTTATGGCTTGTTCATGTTTTGCTGTGGTTTACCTTAGTTCAGTCCGAAATTGCCTTTCATCTGCCATGAACTGATCTTGTGAATTCATTAATTGTTGCTGCTGAGTTGCCAATTGCCTCACAAGACTTTCGAGGTCACTTTTCTTTGCTTCGGGAGTTGAGTGAGCAACTGGCTGGGAGGTTCTTTGCTACCCTTGATGGTTAAGGGAATTTTGATTGTTGCTCCAAGAGAAATTTGGGTGGTTTCGCCATCCAGGATTAGGTGGTGCATTCTGGGTAGCCATAGCTTTAACTAGAAGATCTAGTTTCCTCTCCACAGCAGCTATTTGGGTAGAGGATCCTCCATTTAGGTTCACCTCATACATGCCTTTGCTCTTGGTTCCATGTCTACCTCGAGAGGAGAACTGTTGGGTGTGTTCACTTAAGGTTTTGAATAGCTCCATGACTTACTCGCTGCTCTTCTCCATTAGCACTCCTCCACAACTTAAATCCACAATATTTTTATTAGTATCAGTTAAACCTTCATAGAAAGCTTGTACCAGTTCATCTTGAGGTAGATTATGATGTGGGCATTTGAGTAGCAGCTCGTTGAAGTGTCCCTATGCTTCAAAGAATAGGTCTCCAACCTTTTGTTGGAAGGACTGAATCTCCTTATTCATTTACCTCATCTTTTGAGCTGAAAAAAACTTCCTTAGGAACTTGCTGGCCAACTCCTCCCAAGTGTGGATAGAAACTGCATGCATTGAATTGTACTACAGTTTAGCATTATCTTTTAAGGAAAAAGGGAATAGAATTAACCTTATTCCTTCTTGGTCTAAGCCTCAGATGTGCTGGGACTTGCAGAGATCAAAGAACTCTCAAAGGTGCAATTGTGGATCCTCATTAGGTGTACCCCTAAAGTAAGTCAATGCACTGAGTATCTGTGGAGATATGTAGTAGTTACCTTCTGCCTTAGGTTAATATGCAATGCATGACAGTTGATTGAGGTTTCATGGGATGAAGGATTGCTTCATTGGTCTTCGCTCAGGTGGTTGTTGATTTTCAATCTGTTCCGCCATCGGTGCTCCTTCCTCAATTTCTTCTTCAACCTCTTCGAAGTTGTTTCTAAGCCTTTGTTGGATAGTTCGCTCAAGCTCGGTATTGTGGGGGAAGTACGTTGGATGCTTGGATTGAAGCCCGTGCATGAATTGGTGACAATTGCTTAAGTGCAGCAGTCAAACACTGCTGCCTGGGTAACTCTTTACCTAAATTGCACTTGATCGCACAGAAGGGTGCGCTCGATCGCAAGTGGCACAGAAAGCTCTGCTAGAGTACCTAAAACAGAAAACGAAAAAGAAATGGATTAGGTTGTTGATAAAACAAAAATAAAGGTAAACAACAGAAACTTAAAATCTTTGATTATTTATAAAAAAAAAAAACAAAATGTTTAAATAAAAATTACTAAATTAAACGAAAATATTTCTAGAAAGAAATTTAGTGCAATCTCTGGCAACGGCACCAAAAACTTGTTGCACGTTTATCCACCTAAACAAATAAGCAAATAATCGTACAGTTTTACTTGCAAGTGCATAAGGTCAATCGTAGCATAGTGTGCAAGTGCGAGATCATCTCCACAGGGATTGGTTAATTTCATTTTAGAATCAGTTTCACAATGTAAAATTGATAAAAATAAATTTTAAGTCTAGATTGATAATGATAAAAACATAGGGCTTTGATATCCACCACTAATCATACTTTCCCAATAAGTAATGTGCCAATGCTTTAGCCCTACCATGAATACCTAATGGTTGTCAACCGAAGGGCATGGTATCTACTCCTTAGGCTATTGAGTTCCCTAAGCAACTGTTGGAAATCACCTTGACAAGATGCCGAGGTGGTGATCTTCCAAATACCCAAGTCTAGAATGACTTGTAGAAAGAATTTCAGCAATCGAACACAAGAAAAGAAAATCAAAGAAAGAGAGAAGACAAGCAATTTGTTATCGTGGTTCAGCAATGTGCCTATGTCCCCGTGAGTTCCTCCAAACTCTCTGCACTATCTCAAATGGTTCTTACAAGTTACAACAATCCCCTTCAAGAAACCAAGTTCATGAAGACACCAAGAAGAGAAGGAAGAAGATTACAATGCTCTCTCTCTATGCTACTCTCTCTTCTTTACAACCAGCCTCACTATAAAGAGTCCCTCTTGTGTTTATGTCTCTCACACAATTCTCTCTTGTATTTACAATTGATCTCACAATGTCATAACTTTCTCTTGTTCTATATCTTTTATCTTATGTATGTAGAATAAGGCTAAGGAACCCCTTTTATAGCCTCCCACTTCTTGGACATTCTTGTGATTCAATCACCACCATTTGATCATGATCTCCTTTTAATCTTAGCCCTTCAACATCCTCCAAGTGGTGCTATGTGTTTTTGTATTGCGCACACACACTTTGGAGAGCTTTTACGCCTGCTGCACTCTTTTACGCCTGCTGCCTATGGGTGCAGCAGTGTACATGGCGGTGCGGTGCTCAGCAGGGCGCAGTGCAACGCTGAGGCAAAGTGTGCTTGTGTGCACGCTGGACGGTGCACTACGGATAGCTGAGCGGTGTAGCGCTGGTTCTGTCCCAGCATCACTCTTGCTGGACGATGCACCACTGGTGGATGGCCGGTGCGTCACTGGAGCAGTCCTGGAGCTTACCTTCTAGACGACGAGGCACTGGAGAGGGGGTGGTGCGCCGCTGGTGCACACTGATGCTGCCCAGCAGTGCACACACTCCATCAGCTTGTGTGCAGAAGTGCACACACCAGTATGTCTAGCCTTCCCTTGCTCCAAATTAATGCACACACATGTGTGCAGCCTTCTAACTTGCTGAAATTTAATCCTCCATCCTTGGTTTAGATTTTAACCATCTTTGAACCATGGTTGGACCTACACAAACCTTAGACAAATACCAGCAGCAACGAGTTAGGCATGGTATCTACTCCAACTCTTTTCTTTCTTAAGGGATTCAGTATGGTATCTATTGAGTTGTTCCTTAAGAAAGTATCGGACCTGTGGAAATCAACAACCACACAGGACCTAGGGTACGGTGTATACTCCCGGTTTCCTATGTTGATTAACCCAAGAATCCGACGTGGATTTCTTTTGTTACTATTGTCAGACCTAAGACTCGGGCATCCAAATTGATCTAACTAACAGGTCCATATCACATGTATACGTTAATCAGACACACACATATGAAGAATTCAACAAAACAGGTATTAACCAATTAAAGTATCATAACATAGCTATTTGAAAAGGTAATCAATGAATATATATGTTGAAAAGCATAATTAGGGCTTCAATCGAGCCCTATAAAGAGTTAGTTACACATACTGTTTAGGATAAACATCATTAGAACATAAACTAAAACTTAAAAATAAAACGCAAAGAATACTGTGGAGACGAGTTGTCAATTCCTCTCTAAAGCTTACAACTTCAAGGCAAAAGTAAAAGATAAAAGAAGAATGTGTTTTCTGTGTTTTACAAGCCTATATATAGGGTTCTAAGAGTGCCCCCGAAACCCTAATTCCAAAATAGATCCGAAAGAAAGTTTCCAAAATTGGCTATGCCGCCTCTCTGTGCGTGTGCGCTCGATTGCTTGCTTCTGAATCGAGCGCAAATGTGCGCTCGATCGCACCATCTTTCTCCAGATCTTCAGTTTTCTTCTTGTAAAGCTTCAAAATGCTTTCTTTTCTTCACAAGCCTATAAAGACACAGAAAACACAAAAAATGAAGTAAAACATAATAAAATATGTAAACAAAGAGCTTAACAAATATAAATTAAGGGGCTTAAATATGAATATTTAAGCACTTATCAACAACTCATAGTTTGGAGATTAGATCCACGGAGATTGACACCAAGTCAAACTGCTCGGAGTTTACTGAATAACTCCTAGGAGAATCACTTGGATATAACTACTTGGATTTTGGAGGATAGATCCGAAGAGAATGACACTAAGTCAACTTGTGCAAAGTCTAGTGAATAAGTCCGTGGAAAATCACTAAGATAAATTTAGTCATAGTTCGTAGAATATATCCAAGGAGAATGACATTAAGTCAAATTGCACGGAGTTTGATGATTGTTCGAGGAGAATCACTTCAATGAAACTACTCATAGTTTGGAGAATAGATTTGAGGAGAATGACACCAAGTCAAACTTCTTAGAGTTCGGAGAATTAATCTAGGAGAATCACTTGGATGAAACTACTCGGAGTTTCGAAAATATATCTTCGGAGAATGACACAAAGTCAAACTGCTCGGAATTTGGCGAATAAGTCGGAGGAGAATCACTTGGATGAAATTACTCTGAGTTTGGAGAATAGATCCGAGGAGAATGATATTATGTTAAATTGCTAAGAGTTTGGGTAATAAGTCCAAGGAGAATCACTTGGACAAAACTACTCGAAGTTTGGAGGGTAGATCTGAGGAGAAGGAGTTAAAGCTAAACTGCTTGGAGTTTGGCGAATAATTGGATGAAACAACTTGGATGTTGGAGAATAGATTCGAGGAGAATAACACCAAGTCAATTTGCTCAAATTTTGGTGAATAAGTACAAGAAGAATCACTTGGAAGGAGCTACTTGGAGTGTGGAGGATTGATTCGAGGAGAATAACATCAAGTCAAACTTCTCAAAGTCTGGCGAATAGGTTCGAGGTGAATCACTTGGAGAAATCTACTTGGAGTTCATAGAATAGATTCGAGGGGAATGATATTAAGCCAAATTGATCGAAGTTTTCTGAAAAGATTCCACGATAACGACACCAAGTCAAATTGCTTGGAGTTTGGTGAATGAATACGAAGAAAATCACTTGGATGAAATTACTCGAAGTTTCGAGAATAGATCCGAGGACAATGATACCGAGTCAAACTGCTCGGAGTTTGGCAGATAAGTCCAATGAGAACCACTTGGAAGGAACTACTCAGAGTGTGGAGGATAGATTCGAGGATAATGACACCAAGTCAAATTACTCATAGTTTGGTGAATAAATCAGAGAAGAATCACTTGGAAGGAACTATTCAGAGTGTGGAGGTTAGATCCGAGGAGAATGACATCAAATCAAACTGCTCGGAGTCTGGCGATTAAGTTCGAGGTGAATCACTTGGATTAATCTACCTGGAGTTCGTAGATTAGATCCGAGGGGAATGACAGTAAGTCCAATTGCTAGGAGTTTAATGAATGTCCGAGGTGAATCAACTTGATGAAACTACTTAAAGTTTGGAGAATAGATCCGAGGAGAATTACACCAAGTCAAACTGCTTAGAGATTGGCGAATGATTCCGAGGAGAATCATTTGGATGAAACTACTTGAAGTTTTGAGAATAAATATATGGAGATTGGTACCAAGTCAAACTGCTTGGAGTTTGCCGAATAAGTCCGAGGAGAATCTTTTAGATGAAACTACTCCGAGTTTGGAGAATAGATTTGAGGAAAATGTAATTAAGTCCAACTCCTCGAAGTTTGGTGAATAAGTCCGAGGAGAATCACTTCGACTAAAATAATTGAGGTTTGGAGGATTGATTCGAAAAGAATGACACCAAGTCAAATTGCTTGAAGTTTTGCAAATAAATTTTAGGAGAATCAGTTAGATGAAACTACTTGGAGTTCGGAGAATAGATCCTAGGAAAATGACACAAAGTCAAATTGCTCGGAATTTGGTGAATAAGTCTAAGAGATCACTTGGACGAAAGTACTCTGAGTTTGGAGAATAGATCCGAAGAGAATGATATTAAGTCAAACGGTTCAGAGTTTGGTTAATAAGTTTGAGGATAATAACTTCGACGAAATTACTCGAAGTTTGGAGGGTAGATTCGAGGAGAAAGACACCAAGTCAAACTACTAGGAGTTAGGAGAATAAGTAGAAGGATAATCACTTAGATGAAACTACTTGGGGGTTGGAGAATAGATCCGAGGAGAATGAAATTATGCCAAACTGTAGGAGTATGGTGAATAAGTCCAAGGAGAATCACTTAGATGAAAGTACTTAGAGTATTGAGAATAGATCCCATAGTAATGACACCAAGTCAAATTGCTTGGGGTTGGGCAAATAAGGGTGAGGAGAATCACTTAAATGAAACTACTCGGAGTCTGGACAATAGATCTGAGGAGATTGACCCCAAATCAAACTGCTCGAAGTTTGCTGAATAAGTCCAGGGAGAATCACTTGGATGAAACTGCTCAGATTTGGGAGGATAGATTCGAGGAGGATGACACAAAGTCAAAATTCTCGGAGTCTGGCGAATAAGTTCGAGTTGAATCACTTAAAGGAATCTACTCGGAGTTCATAGAATAAATCCGAAGGGAATGTTATTAAGTTAAATTGCTCAGAGTTTAATAAATGTCTGCGGAGAATCACTTGGGTGAAACTACTCAGAGTTTGTAGAATAGATCCAAGGAGAATAAAACCAAATCAATTTCCTTGGAGTTTGGGGAATGAATATGAGAAGAATCACTTGGATAAAACTACTCGAAATTTGGAGAACAGATTCGATAAGAATGACGCCAAGTCAAACTGCTCAGAGTTTGGCGAATAAGTTCGAGGAGAATCACTTGGATGACACTACTTAGAATTTGGGGAAAAGATCCAAAGAAAATGATACCAAGCCAAACTGCTCAGAGTTGGCGAATAAGTCCGAGGAGTATCACTTGGATGAAACTACTCATAGTTGGGAGAATAGATTCGAGGAGATTGATACCAAGTCAAACTACTCGGAGTTTGCTGAATAAGTCCGAGGAGAATCACTTGAATGAAACTAATCGAAGTTTGGAGAATAGATTCGAGGAGAATGACACTAAATCAAACTGTTCAGAGTTTGGCAAATAAGTTCAAGGAGAATCACTTGGATGACATTACTTAAAGTTTGGTGAATAGATTCCAAGAAATGGACGCCAAACCAAACTGCTCAGAGTTGGCGAATAAGTCCGAGGAGAATCTCTTGGATGAAACTTCTCATAGTTTCGAGAATAGATCCGAGGAGATTGACACCAAGTCAAACTACTCAGAGTTTGCTGAATAAATCCGAGGAGAATCGGTTGGATGAGAATACTCGGAGTTTGGAGGATAGATCCGAGGAGAATGACTGCATGTCAAACTGCTTGGAGTCTATCGAAAAGTTTGAGGATAATCACTTAGATGAATCTACTCAGAGTTCGTAGAATAGATCCGAGGATAATGACATTAAGCCAACTTGCTCGGTGTTTGGTTAATAAGTTTGAGGAAAATAACTTGGATGAAACTACTTAGAGGTTGGAGAATAGATCCGAAGAGAATGACACCAAATTAAACTCCTCGAAATTTAGTGAGTAAGTCCGAGAAGAATAACTTTGAAGGAACTTTGGATCCGAGGAGAATGACATCAAGTCAAACTGCTCAGAGTCTGGCGAATAAGTCCGAGTTGAATCAGCTAGACGAATTTACTTGGAGTTCGTAGATTAGATCATAGGGGAATGACATTAAGTCAAATTGCTAGGAGTTTGATGAATATCTGAGGTGAATCACTTGGATAAAATGACTTGAAGTTTAGAGAATAGATCTGCAGAGAAAGACACAAAGTCAAACTGTTTGGAGTTTGGTTAAGAATTTCGAGGAGAATCACTTGGATGAAACTATTCAAAGTTTGGAGAATATATCTAAGGAGAATGACACCAAGTGAAACTACTCGGAGTTTAACGAATAAGTCCGAGGAGAATCACTTGGATGAAACTACTCCGAGTTTAGAGAATAGATTTGAGGAAAATGAAATTAAGTCCAACATCTTAAAGTTTCGTGAATAAGTCCGAGGAGAATCACTTGGACGAAACTACTCAAAGTTTGGAGGATTAATCTAAGGAGAATGACACAAAGTCAAATCGCTCAGAGTTTAGCGAATAAGTCTGAGGAGAATCACTTGGATGAAACTAATAGGACTTTGGAGAATAGATAAAAGGAAAATGACACAAACTCAAAATGCTCAGAATTTGGCGATAAGTCCGACGAGAATCACTTGGATGAAACTACTCGGAGTTTGGAGAATACATCCGAGGAGAAATAACATTAAGTCAAACTACTTTGAGTTTGGGAATAAGTTTAAAAAAAATCACTTAGATGAAACTACTTGGAGTTTGGAGTATAGATCTTTGAAAAATGATACCAAGTTAAACTGCACGAAGTTGGGCAAATAAGTCCGAGGAGAATCATTTGCATGAAACTTCTCGTAATTTGGAGGATAGATCTGAGGAGAAAGACACCAAGTCAAACTGCTCGGAGTTTGGAGAATAAATCCGAGGAGAATCACTTGGATGAAACTACTTGGCGGTTGGAGAATAGATCCAAGGAGAATGACACCAAGTTAATCTGCTCGATGTTTGTGAATAAGTCTGAGGAGAATCATTTGGAAGGAACTATTCAGAGTGCGAAGGTTAGATCCGAGGAGAATGACATCAAGTCAAATTGCTAGGATTCTAGAAAATAAGTCCAAGGTGAATCACTTGTAGGAATCTACTCGGAGTTCGTAGAATATATCCAACGGGAATGATATTAAGTCAAATTGCTCAGAGTTTGATGTATGTCCGCGGAGAATCACTTGAATAAAGCTACTCAGAGTTTGCAGAATAGATCAAAAAGAACGAAACTAAGTCAAATTTATTAGAGTTTGGCAAATGAATGCGAGGAGAATCACTTGGATGAAACTAATTGGAGTTTGGAGAATAGATCCGAGGATAATGAAACCAAGTCAAACTGCTTGAAGTTTGGTGAATAAGTTCGAGTAGAATCATTTGGATGAAACAACTTAGAGTTTGGAGATTAGATCCGAAGAGAATGACACCAAGCTAAACTACTCAAAGTCTTTTGAATAAGTCCGAGGAGAATCACTTGGATGAAACTACTCGTAGTTTAGAGAATAGATCCAAGGAGATTGAAACCAATTCAACTGCTCGGAGTTTGCTAAATAAGTATGAGGAGAATCACTTGAATGAGAATATTCAGATTTCAAACTACTCGGAGTCTTTTGAATAAGTCCGGGGAGAATCAATTGGATGAATCTACTCAGAAATTGTAGAATAGATCCGAGGATATTGACATTAAGCCAACTTGCTCGGTGTTTGGTGAATAAGTTCGAGGAAAATAACTTGGATGAAACTACTTGGAGGTTGGAGAATAGATTCGAAGAGAATGACACAATGTAAAATTGCTTAGAGTTTGGTGAATAAGTCCGTAGAGAATCACTTAGAGGGAACTAGTTGGAGTGTGGAGTCTGAGAAGAATAACATCAAGTCAAACTGCTCGGAGTTTAGTGAATAAGTTCGAGCTGAACTACTTAGATGAATCTACTCGAAGTCCACATATTTTATCCGCAAGGAATTACATTAAATCAAATTGCTCGGAGTTTGATGAATGTCCGAGGTGAATCACTTGGATTAAACTACTCGTAGTTTGGAGAATAGATCCGAGGAGAATGACACCAAGTCAAACTACTTAGATTTTAGTGAATCATTCTAAGGAGAATCACTTGGATGAAACTACTCAGAGTTTGGAGAATAGATCTAAGGAGAATGACACCAAGTCAACCTGCTCGGAATTTAGCGAATAAGTTCGAGGAGAATCACTTGGATGAAACTACTCCGTGTTTGGAGAGTAGATTCGAGGAAAATGAAATTAAGTCCAACTGCTCGGATTTTGGTGCATAAATTTGAGGAGAATCTTTTTGATGAAACTACTTGGAGTTTGGAGAATTGATACACAAAAAATGACACAATGTCAAACTGATAGGAATTTGGCGAATAAGTTTAAAGAGAATCACTTAGTTGAAACTACTCCGAGTTTGGAGTATAGATCTGAGGAGAATGAAATTATGTCAAACTGCTCGAAGTTCGGTTAATAAGTATGAGTAGAATCACTTGGAGGTAACTACTCAATGTTTGGAGGATAGATTTGAGGAGAAGGACACCAAGTCAAACTGCTTAGGGTTTGGCGAAAAAGTCCAAGGAGAATCACTTGAATGAAACAACATGGAGGTAGGATAATAGATACGAGGAGAATGACACCAAATCAATCTGCTCAGAGTTCGGTAAATAAGTCCGAGGAGAATCACTTGGAAGGAACTACTCATAGTGTTGATGATAGATTCGAGAAGAATAAAATCAGGTGAAACTGCTCGGAGTCTGGCAAATAAGTCCGAGTTGAATCACTTGGAGGAATCTACTTGGAGTTCATAGAAATGATCGGAGGGTAATGATATTAAGTCAAATTGCTCAAATTTTGATGAATGTCCGAGGAGAATCACTTGGATGAAACAACTAGGAGTTTCCAGAATAGATCCGAGGGGAACGACTCCAAGTCAAACTGATGGAAGTTTGGCCAATGAATACGAGGAGAATCACTTGGATGAAACTACTCGAAGTTTGGAGAATACCGAGGAGAATGATACCAAGTCAAAATGGTCGTAGTTTGGCAAAAAATTCTGAGGAGAATCACTTGGATGAAACTACTTAGAGTTTGGAGAATAGATCCGAAGAGAATGACACCAAGCCAAGCTGCTCAGAGTTGACGAATAAGTCCGAGGAGTGTGACCTGGATGAAACTTCTTATAGTTTGTAGAATAGATCCAAGGAGAATGACACCAAGTCAAACTACTAGGAGCCTGGTGAAGAAGTCTGAGGAGAATTACTTGGATTAAACTACTCGGAGTTTGGATAATAGATCTAAGGAGAATGACACTAAGTCAAACTACTCATAGTTTGGCGAATAAGTCCGAGTAGAATCACTTGGATGAAACTATTAAGATTTTAGAGAATAGATCCGAGGAGAAAGAAATAAAGTCAAATTGCTAGGTTTTTGGTGAATATATTCGAGGAGAATCACTTAGATGAAACTACTTAGAGTTTTGAGAATAGATCCGAAGGGAATAACACCAAGTCAAACTGCTGGGAACTTGGTGAATTAGTCCAAGGAGAATAACTTGGATGAAACTACTTAGAGTTTGTAGATTAGATCCGACGAGATTGACACCAAGTCAAATTGCTCGGAGTTTGCTGAATAACTCCTAAGAGAATCACTTGGATATAACTACTCAGATTTTGGAGGATAGATCTGAAGAGAATGACAGCAAGTTAACTTGCTCAAAGTCTAGGTGAATAAGTCCAAAGAGAATCAGTTAGATGAATCTAGTAGGAGTTCTTAGAATAGATCCGAGGAGGATGATATTAAGTCAAATTGCTCGGAGTTTGATGATTGTTCAAGCAGAATCACTTCAACGAAACTACTTGGAGTTTGGAGAATAGATCTGAGGAGAATGACACCAAGTCAAACTTTTTAGGGTTCAATGAATTAATTCGAGGAGAATCACTTAGATGAAACTACTCGGTGTTTGGAAAATATATCTACGGAGAGTGACATAAAGTCAAACTGCTCAGAATTTGACAAATAAGTCCGAGGAGAATCGCTTGGATGAAACTACTCCGAGTTTGGAGAATAGAACCGAGGAGAATAACATTATGTCAAATTGCTCAAAGTTTTCTTAATAAGTCCGAGGAGAATCACTTGGACGAAACTACTTAAATTTTGGAGGATAGATCCGAGGAGAAGGACACCAAGCTAAACTGCTCGGAGTTTGTCGAATAATTAAATGAAATAACTTGGATGTTGGAGAATAGATTCGAGGAGAATGACACCAAGTCAATATGCTCGTAGTTTAGTGAATATGTACAAGGCGAACACTTGGAAGGAACGACTCATAGTTTTGTGAATAGGTCAGAGGAGAATCACTTTGAAGGAACTATTCAGAGTGTGGAGGTTAGATCCGAGGAGACTGACATCAAGTCAAACTACTCGGAGTCTGGTGAATAAGTCTGAGATGAATCACTTGGATTAATTTACCCAGAGTTCAAAGATTAGATCCGAGGGGAATGACATTAAGTCAAATTGATAGGAGTTTGATGAATGTCCGAGGTGAATCAATTGAATGAAACTACTTGGAGTTTGGAGAATAGATCTGAGGAAGAATTACACCAAGTCAAACTGCTTTGTGATTGGCGAATTATTCCGAGGAGAATCATTTGGATGAAACTACTTGAAGTTTGGAGAATAAATCTATGCAGAATGATACCATGTCAAACTGCTCAGAGTTTGGCGAATATTTTCGAGGAGAATCTCTTAGCTGAAACTACTCTAAGTTTGAAGAATAGATTCAAGGAAAATGTAATTAAGTCCAGCTGCTCGAAGTTCGGTGAATAAGTCCGAGGAGAATAACTTCGACTAAAATACTCGAAGTTCGGAGGATTGATCTGAGGAGAATGACACCAAGTCAAACTGCTCAAAATTTAGGGAATAAGTTTTAGGAGAATCAATTGGATGAAACTACTTGGAGTTTGGAGAATAGATCCAAGGAAAATGACGCAAAGTCAAATTGCTCGAAATTTGGCGAATAAGTCCGAGAGATCAGTTGGACGAAACTACTCCGAGTTTAGAGAATAGATCTGAAGAGAATGACATTAAGTCAAACGGCTTAGAGTTTGGTTAATAATTCCGAAGAGAATAACTTGGACGAAACTACTAGAAGTTTGGAGGATAGATTCGAGGAGAAGGACACCAAGTCAAACTACTCCGAGTTTGGCGAAAAAGTCCGAGGATAATCACTTAGATGAAACTACTTGGAGGTTGGAGAATAGATCCGAGGAGAATGACATTAAGCCAAACTGCTAGTAGTTTTATGAATAAGTTCGAGGAGAATCACTTAGATGAAAGTACTTAGAGTTTTGAGAATAAGTCCCAAGGTAATGACACCAAGTCAAATTGCTTGGAGTTGGGAGAATAAAACTGAGGAGAATCACTTAAATGAAACTACTCAGAGTGTGGACAATAGATCCGAGGAGATTGACACCAAGTTAAACTGGTTTGAGTTTGCCGAATAAGTCCAAGGAGAATCATTTGGATAAAACTACTCGAATTTGGGAGGATAGATCTGAGGAGGATGACACCAAGTCAAAATACTCAGAGTCTGGCGAATAAGTTCGAGTTGAATCACTTAGAGGAATCTACTCGGAGTTCATAGAATAGATCAGAAGGGAATAATATTAAGTCAAATTGCTCAATGTTTGATAAATTTCCGGGGAGAATCCCTTGGATGAAACTACTCGGAGTTTGTAGAATAGATCCGAGGAGAACAAAACCCAATCAAATTGCTTGCAGTTTGGGGAATGAATACGAGAAGAATCACTTGGATGAAACTACTCGGAGTTTGGAGAATAGATTCGAGGAGAATGACACTAAGTCAAACTACTCGAAGTTTGGTGAATAAGCTCGAGGAGAATCACTTGGATGACGCTATTTAGACTTTGGAGAATAGGTCCAAAGAAAATGATACCGAGCCAAACTGCTCAGAGTTGGCGAATAAGTCCGAGGAGAATCACTTTGATGAAATTACTCATAGTTTGGAGAATAGATCCAAGGAGAATGATACCAAGTCAAACTGCACGGAGTTTGCTGAATAAGTCCGAGGAGAATCACTTGGATGGAACTACTTGATGTCTGGAGAATAGATTCGAGGAGAAGGACACTAAGTGAAACTATTCGAATTTTGGTGCATAAGTTCAAGGAGAATCACTTGGATCACATTACTTAGAGTTTGGAGAATATATCCGAAGAAAATGACACAAAGCCAAACTACTAAGAGTTGGTGAATAAGTCCGAGAAGAATCACTTGGATAAAACTACTCGTAGTTTGGAGAATAGATCCAAGGAGATTGACACCAAGTGAAACTGCTCAAAGTTGGCAAATAAGTCTGAGTAGAATCACTTGGATGAAATTACTCGTAGTTGGGAGAATAGATCTGAGGAGATTGATACCAAGTCAAACTGCTCGGAGTTTGCTGAATAAGTCTGAGGAGAATCACTTGGATAAAACTACTCGATGTCTAGAGAATAGATTCGAAGAGAATAACATAGATTATGCCCAAAACATAATGTGGTATTGTAGTACAGCTTTGGGGTGTCGATTCCACAGGGAAACAGACTAATTATAAAATAAGGTGTAAACCTCAACACAAACGATAAAAGTTAAAGTGACAAAATCTGAATTATTGATTGCGTAAAAATTGTGTAAATAATTGATGGATAATATAATAAAGAACAGCAAGGTTCCGGAAATGCTCCCTAGGTTTGTTGCCCTAATCCTAACTTGATTCAGTTGGTTTTATCTCGATTGCAAGTTTCACATCCCAAACAGGTAAGCGTCAAATATTCAATTAAAGCGCATGTATAAACCCTAATGTAATTGATATGAATTATTCTTTACTTTCAAGCACACATGACCTAACTTATAAATTATCAAAAGACGACGATATATCTAAATGACAATACCGCAGCAATGGAAAAATCTATAAAAGAGATCTATCGGACTCAATCACACCCAAACAAATACACATAAGAAGAGCATGACTAGACTTATATGGAAAAGAAGCATGCAATCACCGGACTAATAAGAAATCTACTAATTGAATTAAAGAATAAAACATAACAATATTTAATGAAAATAATACCAAACTGCAACTGAATCAAATAAAGGAAAATCAGAACAATTACACCTATTGTAGAAAAATCATGATAAATTTCGTGACGTCAATCACAAAAACAAGCTCCATATGCTTACATTTCAAACCACTCTCCATTATTGTAGAAAAATCACATTACATTGGCTCAATAGGTCTTTAATAAGCTTGTAACGTTAGGCTAAGGTAAAAGTTAAGAAAAAATGGGAAGGATTCATGAGAAAAAGAACTCAATCTCTTAGCTTTAAACACAATCACTTTTAAGTACTAGATAACCTTACTTCAACACCCAACTTTTTCAACCATTTTTCGAGCATTTTTTTTTGTTTTTTTGGGTCAAAATCACCACTTTTCATTTCTTTTCTTCTTTCTTTGCCATAATTCACTTTTCTTTTGTATTTTGGCATAAGATCATGCACCTACTTTTTTATTTTTCTTTTCTTTTACATAACCCCCAACTAATCTCCTTTAATGTACTTGGGTTATGGTAGGGATATTTTCTCATATTTCCATCCTTACTCCTTTTAAGTACTTCTCAACAAATGTGTATAGCTAAGTTCTTTTAAGAGAAAAGTCAGGATAAAATGTTCTCTTTAGGCTCATAAAGGTGAGTAAATGGGCTATTGAAAGAAACAAGGCTTACTTCTTTTTCAAAAAAAGGCTCAAATAGTGACTAGTGGTAAATATAGCAATGGCAGGTTTAACAGGCTCAAACGGTCCAAAAATGGCCTATATCATATCCTAAGTAATGTGCATTCTAGGAATTCGCCTCAAGTGATTATCAAGTAAGTTTTAGAGCTTGTAAAGACCGCAAAAGTATTCATAAAACAATCACATAAAATTTTTCTAAATGTTTAAGACTAATCATACTATCTTACCACAAACTAGAGTCTCAAACCAAATGAAAATTGATGCTTAAATTAATTTCAACCCAAAGCAAGATTTAACTTTTTCTACATGCTATATGCTATCTCAATTAAGCTCATATCATTGACATGTGAATTAACTCTAAGGCTAACACAAAGCATGCTAAAAACAAACAAAAGGGAAAGTGACACCCTACAATTTAATGGTATGCAATAAGAAATGTGTATCCTCCACCCCCAACTTAAGATAAGCATTGTCCTCAATGTAAAAATAAAAGTTAAGGAAACTCCCTTTTTAACCAAAGGTGCATGTAGCTGAAAGTTGTGCACGACCAATTGAACTGCTTCATTTATTTGTCCCTGAAAAGTAAATACTAAAGTAAAATTGGAAAACAACAAAATAATAATAATAAACAAGAAAAAGAAATATGAAAAACAGTAAAAGCAAAAGGATATGTTGTGGGTTGCCTCCCATGAGCGCTAAGTTTTACGTCTTCAGCCAGACGCTTTTATTCCCTTTTCAAAAAATATAAGTTGGATGCACTAGCCATTGCTTTGCTACAAAATTTTGTGCTTGTATGCTTTGGAGATGGCAAGGAATACTTAAAGTCCACCACATGTGGCTCAAGTTTTTTTGGTGATGCCCATTTACTATCAGCAGTAGGATATTTGATTCCCGCATCCACGCGACTTCTCTCAAGCAATTTCTCAAAGCATGGTTGGCAAGATGTCTTAATAAATTCCTGTGGCTTATCAAAAACATCAACAACATTAACGACATGGGGATAATTTGAAGAATTTTTGAACTCAAGATTATTAGAAATGAATTCTGAAGAGTTAGAATTATCTTTGATATACTCATCCTCTTCATGTGGCTTCTATGCGACTCGAAAAACATTTACCTCTAGAGTCCTATTTCCAAATGATAATGTCATTAGGCCATTCGTACAATTAATGAGGGCATTGGCGGTGGAAAGGAATGGTCTTCCAAGTATCAAAGGAATTTTGGACTCCGTATTTATAGTAGAAACAATATCTAAAACCAAAAAGTCAATAGGATAGTAGAAATTATCAATTTGCAATAAAACATCTTCTACAATACCTCTTGGTTTTCTTACCGATCTATCTGCTAATTGAAGTACCATGGAGGTTGGTTTGATTTCACCTAGACCGAGCTGCAAGTACATGGAGTATGGCATGAGGTTTACACTAGCACCCAAATCTAGCAATGCTTGGCCACAAGGTTTATTTCCAATTTGGCAAGCCACCGTTGGACAACCCAAATCTTTATATTTGGGCGGTGTCTTGCTGTTAATTACAGCACTTGCTTGCTCCATTAAGAATGCCATCTTCTTCACATTGTGCTTCCTCTTGAGTGTGCATATATTCTTGATGACTTTAGCATAGTTAGGAATCTGTTTTATGACATGAAGAAGAGGAAGATTAATTTTAACATGCTGAAGTTGTTCAAAAATCTCACCTTTTAATGTTGTATTTATCTCCTTAGGTTTAAGGAGTGCTTGGGGGAAAGGCACCGGTGGGCAATAAACATCACGGGCCTCTTGTTCCTTGGGGGATTTATCCTTGTTGCTCACGGTATTAGGAATCCAGTGTGATGGTAGAGTGGGACCATTAATTGTTTTACCACTGCGAGTAATTATAGAATTAACCTCTCCATTGTTTTGATTTTCAGGATTGGAGATTTGTGCCATATGTTGTCCCCTTGGATTAGGTTGTGGCTGTGAAGGAAACCGACCTTGTTCTTGAATTGTCAAGAAACTAGTCAACTTGGTGAGTTAACTCTTTATTACCTTTTGTTCCTCTATGATCGCTTGTTGTTCCTCTAACAACTGTTGATTTATTTTTCCTTGATCTTCCACACTCTTGGCATGTACCTGCATAAATGACTTAAACATATCTTCCAAAGGTAAAGATTGTTGAGGTGCATTAAATGAGATTGCTTCCGGTTGCCATTGGGTACTAGAGTGGGCATGGGGTTATATGTCGGATTTCCAATTGAAATTAGGGTGATTCTTCCAACTGGGATTGTAGGTGTTAGAGTAGGGTGAGTGTGGTTTCCTAAAGGGTATACCTATAGCATTACACTCATCCTTCATCTCAAAATAAACTGGACAATCCTTAGGTAAATGATCTACCCCATTACACATGAAACAAGGCTTATAGGACTCTACCCTAGCAACCGGTTTAGGGGTTCTAGTATCCTTGGTTTTTAAGGCTTCAATTTCCTTAGTTAGGACCTCTAAACGGGCTTTAAGGCTGTCCTCTTCCTTAAGTTGGTAAATCCCAGTGGGTTGATTTCTCCTAGTGCCTTCCATGGTATTTGGTTCAGTTCAAGTGTGGGCTTTTTCTGATAGGTCATCTAGGAAATCTATGGCTTGGTCGAGATTTTTTTGAAGAAAATTTCCATTGCATATCATTTCTATGAACTGCCTTTCCCTACTTAGGAGTCCATCATAGAAATAGCTAACTACCCGCTAACTCTCATACCCATGGTGTGGACAAGAATTCAAAAGGTCCTTGAAACGTTCCCAAACTTGATATAAGGTTTCACTCTCTTTTTGTGCAAAGTTTGAGATTTGTCTCTTGAGGTTGTTGGTCTTATGGGTTAGGAAGTGTTTTGGGAAGAAAACTCGGGTCATCTCATCCCAACTACCTATGGACCTAGGCCTTAACGAGTACAGCCAAGCCTTGGCTTTTTCCTTAAGTGGAAAAGGGAAAAATCGAGGTTTGACGGTGTCTATCATATCAGCCCTACTTTGAAAAGCAGCTACTACTTCCTCAAATTCCCTCATATGGATATAGAGGTTTTCATTCTCAAACCCATGGAATGTTGGTAGCAAATGGATCATGCCTGACTTAAAATCAGGTTGTTGAACATTAGGGGGGAGCATGATACACGATGGTGTGGCTGTACGGTTAGGGTGCAAGTAATCCTTAAGTGTCCTAGGGGGTTGATCTTTGTGTTCACTCATTTCTTCGGGACTGGATGGATTGTCAAATAAAGGATTTGAAAAAGAATTAAATTTTGACTCTAACACAGGCCTACAACCAAATCTACCCACAGTGTCTCTATGTCTGTGCATGTGAGGTAACAAAATAATAAAAAAAATAAAAAAATTAATGCAGCAAGCTAAAAGAATGAACGAAGTTACCTGTTGTGAGTTTTAAATTTACTCGCAAGCGCACGAGTCGTTTGCAGTATAGCGTTGTGCAGGTGCGAGGTCGAATCCACAGGGAATTGCGTTGGGAAAATATATTTTTAATCTAAACTAACTCTATCTTAACCTAGTTCCAAATTTCAGAATGATATTACAAAATAAATTAAAACTAAACTAAGTTGATTTTAAAACTAATAATAAAAAGCACTAAGGTTTCCGAATCCACCCCACCAAAGTTAAGCATATATGTTCTAAAAATATAGCCTATCAAAACATTCCATGAATCCAACTATAAGACAAAAAACAAAGAATATCCCAACTAAACCAAAAGCACCCAATGTATCCGCTCTCAACAAATCACAAAGGGAATCCAATTTAATCGAAAAGCATTCAATGTATCCATCAGATGAAACACAAAGAATATCCAACAGGCAATTTAAACTCAATCAATTATAAGATTAACTCAAATAATTGACAGAACATTTATACTAAAAATTGTCAGATTTGTACACGCAAATCTGAACTACTGCACCAAACAACGGCGGGGCTTCATCTTCAACCTTAGCTGAAGAGTCTAGCCACTCATAACTATGAAACTATAATTCATAATAAAAGTGCTAAACATTAAACTACAACAACTAAATAAAAATAAATAAATAAACAACTTTACATGGGAGAAATTCCACTCGCTGACGGGCGGCGCTTCCCCTCGTGGTAGCAATGCTGGCGGGATCCACCAGAATGCTGGCGGGCGTCCACCAGTAAATACCAAAGTGGCTCAGGAATTGTACACTGAATGATGAAGCCAGATGGTGTTTATATAGGGGAAGACCCGGAGCAATATGGGTTGCAGATTCGATGTGGGATACTGCCCGTGTGCGCTCGATCGCAGTGTGGTGCGATCGATCGCAGGTATGATCGATCGCATGTCTTGTGCGCACGATCTCATGTGCGCTCGATCGCAGTGTGGTGCGAACGATCGTAGGTACACTGAACTTTAAATATTTCGATGTGGGATGTTGACCATGCGCTCGAGCGCATATGCGCTCCTCGTGCGATCGATCGCAATGTCTCCAGAAGCTTCACATCTCCTGAAATGCTTTATTTTCTCCACAAACCTGTAAAAATACACAAAACACAAGAAAGACGTAAAATAAAGTAAAATACTACTAACTAAGAGCATAACAAATATAAGTTAAGGGTCTAAAATATGCAATATTTAAGACTCATCAAATACCCCCAAACTTATATTTTGCTAGTCCCTTAGCAAAACAAAATAAAAGACTCAATGAAAAACAAAGAACATAAAGATAAAGTCATCACTCATGGTATCCAAAAATTTAAGGAGCACACATCACCATGATATTCATTCATAAGTAAGCTTAAAAAGGTAAACCCATCTTCGCAATGAATATAAATGTTAAAATCTGATTACTTACAAAAGGCAGGTTAAGGCATCACAAGTCTGACACTGTGTAAAGTGAATTAGCATATAGAAATGAAGCTTCCAAGTGACTCCAATGTGTAAGGTCTCCATGTCTCAAGATTCACCGAATTTCCCATCAAAATGAACGAAAAGGCATAGTTTTATATATATATATATATATATATATATATATATATATATATAATAAGGCACGGCTATGTTTAGTTCTCTTAAGCTTTCTAATTGACCCATGTAGCGAGTGTTGAGTCAAT
The DNA here is from genome assembly GCA_023935145.1 of Bretschneidera sinensis. NCBI lineage: Eukaryota > Viridiplantae > Streptophyta > Magnoliopsida > Brassicales > Akaniaceae > Bretschneidera > Bretschneidera sinensis. Next base: position 92,654,681 of record CM043702.1, read on the forward strand.
GACTCCCAAACCAGGTGGTTTTAGGGCATTAGGTGTAAACACACCCCTAAGGACTTACTAACTCGAGTCAAAAAGGCTACGAAATTAAACCGACCTTAATATTGCCAAGCAAAATTCCACCTTTTGACGTGAACACTCACTGCTTACTGAGGCAAGAGGTCCAGTTACTCAGCGAAAAGTTTATTGATAATTTTTTTCTTTTAATATTTTCCTATGCCCAAGAGTTCATCCAACAAGTCATACAGTTTCAGTTAAGATAAGGAAAAATACACATTAAAATCACATGTCATACCTCACATAATTTGTGCTAATGTGCTCGTGTTAGATTATGTCAAACATGTGAATTCTCAAATGCCTAAGGTAAGTAACTAAATTTTAAAATTTATCACCAGATCATGTGTTCAAAATGTTAAGCTCACCAATGACATCACATCACAGAAAATGTTTAGATCAACCAAAATTTCACGATAACATGAGCATGCATTTATCTCTATGACGAAAAGACAACAAATTAGGACAAAGTGTGTGATGTGTCTCCCATACCCCCAAACTTAAATTACACATTGACCCCAATGTGTGACTAATGTGGAAAGAGCTGACCTGAGATATGCAGAACTATCTAGACTAGTATGGCTCATAGCATACCCCCAAACTTGAACTGAAGTACGCTTTGTCCCTGAAAAATAAAAACTGGAAAACAAAAAATACTGGAAACAACATTAATCATAAAAATGAGAAATAATAAATAAACAAAAGAAAAGATAAGCTGTGGGCTGCCTCCCATGAGTGCTAAGTTTAACGTCTTCAGCCAGACCCAACATTAGTAAACATGCCCAACTAAACACTCCATCATCTGATCAATAAATGAGAATGGAAAATGATCAGGCCTAGTGGCAACATTCAATTTACGGTAGTCTAGACACTTTCTCCATCTTGACTGCACTTGAGTTGGAACCAACTCGTCATCTTTATTTACTACCGTCAATTCAGCACGTTTGGGCATGACTAAAATCTGGCTCACCCATTTGCTATCAGAGATGGGATAAATGATCCCTGCCTCTAACAGCTTAATATCTTCCGCCCTCACAACCTCTTGCAAAGCAGGGTTGAGCCTTCTTTGTGGCTCCCTCGATGGCTTGGCATTCTCCTCCAACTGTATCGTGTGTATCACCAACGAGGGGTTGATTCCTTTGACATCCTCAATAGTCCAGCCTATAGCTTCCTGATGCTCTCTTAAGACGTCCAATAATTTCTCCTCTGGAGCATCACCCAAATCTAAAGCTACAATTATAGGCAAAGAATCTGCTGGACCTAGGAACTTATACTTAAGATTGTCCGGTAAAGGCTTAAGTTCCTTCTTGGGGGGTTCAGGTGTTGTGGTTTCCTCCGTCTCACTGATCTTTAGAGGAGCAGACTCCAAAGTAGAATTTGCTTGCTCAAACAACTTATCTAAGCCCAAATCCTCTTCAAATTGAGCAAAGCATGCCTCCAGGGGGTCCTCAATACGTGATTCATCCATAGTCTCCTCCGTCTCACTGCTCTTCTGAGGATCAGACTCCAAAATGGCATTCATTTCCTCTAGTAACTTATCTAAGCCCAAGTCCTCTCCAAAGTGAGCAAAGCATGCCTCTAGGGGATCCTCAAACTCCTCTCCTTTCTTGGGCACTTGTAATCTCTCAGGGTAAGGCGCTTTAGGTAAAAACGACCTAGGGAGATCCTTAATGATAGGTGTGGCTGTAGATGGCTCAGCATCTCTCTTTTCTTTGTTGCCACTTTCTTGCCCTTGTATAGGAGTTGATAAATTTCCCACCGCAAACTGTTCCTTTGGGTTAGGATCAGGTTGACTGGGGAACTTTCTTTCCTCTCCTTCACCCACGTAACTTGCGATTTGATCAATTTGACTCTCTAGCTCGGCAATCGCTTGGGTGTTTTCTATGGTTGCACTCATCACTTCACTCATAGATTGGCTAGTCATTTTCATGAAATCATTGAGAGCGTCCTCCAATGACTGTGAAACCGACGCTGGCGCTTGAATGGGAGCTTGGTAAGCGGGTGATGGTACTGGATAGGCATAACTTGGTATTGGTGGAGGAAATTCGGGAGGGTATTGATTATAAGGGGCTCCTCCCTGATTCATCAGTTGGTTCTGCTCCCATGAAAAATTATAGTGGTTCCACCACCTTGGATTGTATGTTTCGGAGTAAGATCAATTTGATTCCCAACAACAGTCATTGAAAGCATTCATTTGTTCCATGGAGTACTCGGCACAAGCCGGCATTGATGGACAATTCTGTGCTACATGCATGGGACTAGCACAAATGGAACAGCTATCAACATTGAATGTGTTGGCAGCATTGAGGGACGGGCCGATCATTTTCATGTACTCCTTAATGGTGTCCTCTAAAGACTGTGAAACTAGCACTGGATTCATCCACATAATATTTTTTTTTAAACAAAAAAAATAACTAACTAGTAGAAAAATAAAATCATTTTAGACCAAAAATTTTCACAAACCAAACAATTCCCCGTCAACGGCGCCAAAAACTTGTTGTGAGTTTTAAATTTACTCCAAACGCACGAGTCGTTTGCAGTATAGCGTTGTGCAAATGCGAGGTCGAATCCACAGGGAATTGCATTGTGAAAATATATTTTTAATCTAAACTAACTCTATCTTAACCTAGTTCCAAATTTCAGAATGATATTGCAAAATAAATTAAAACTAAACTAAGTTGATTTTAAAACTAATAATAAAAAGCACTAAGGTTTCCGAATCCACCCCACCAAAGTTAAGCATATATGTTCTAAAAATATAGCCTATCAAAACATTCCATGAATCCAACTATAAGACAAAAAACAAAGAATATCCCAACTAAACCAAAAGCACCCAATGTATCCGCTCTCAACAAATCACAAAGGGAATCCAATTTAATCGAAAAACATTCAATGTATCCATCAGATGAAACACAAAGAATATCCAACAGACAATTTAAACTCAATCAATTATAAGATTAACTCAAATAATTGACAGAACATTTATACTAAAAATTGTCAGATTTGTACACGCAAATCTGAACTACTACGCCAAACAACAGCGGGGCTTCATCTTCAACCTTAACTGAAGAGTCTAGCCACTCATAACTATGAAACTATAATTCATAATAAAAGTGCTAAACATTAAACTACAAAAACTAAATAAAAATAAATAAATAAACAACTTTACATGGGAGAAATTCCACTCGCTGACGGGCGGCGCTTCCCCTCGTGGTAGCAACGCCTTCGGGATCCACCAGAATGCTGGCGGACGTCCACCGATAAACACCAAAGTGGCTCAGGAATTGTACATTGAATGATGAAGCCAGATGGTGTTTATATAGGGGAAGACCCGGAGCAATATGGGTTGCAGATTCGATGTGGAATACTGCCCGTGTGCGCTCGATCGCAGTGTGGTGCGATCGATCGCAGGTACGATCGATCGTATGTCTTGTGCGCACGATCTCATGTGCGCTCGATCGCAGTGTGGTGCGATCGATCGCAGGTACACTGAACTTCAAATATTTCGATGTGGGATGTTGACCATGTGCTCGTTCGTAGGCAGGTGCGCTCGAGCGCATATGCACTCGATCGCATATCTCGTGCGATCGATCGCAATGTCTCCAGAAGCTTCACATCTCCTGAAATGCTTTATTTTCTCCACAAACCTGTAAAAATACACAAAACACAAGAAAAACGTAAAATTAAGTGAAATACTACTAACTAAGAGCATAAAAAATATAAGTTAAGGGTCTAAAATATGCAATATTTAAGACTCATCATTACCGCCTTTACAGCTGTCGAAAAGAAAAACTATTTACAACTCTTCTACCGTCATGTCAAAAGTTGACAATCTTCTTTGTACTTAAGTGCGTTTCCCCGGGAACAGCGCCAAAATTTGATTATGCCTAAAACATAACACGGTATTGTAGTACAGCTTTGGGGTGTCGATTCCAAAGGGAAACAAACTAATTACAAAAGAAGGTGTAAACCTCAACACAAACGATAAAAGTTAAAGTGACAAAATCTGAATTGTTGATTGTGTGAAAATTGTGTAAATAATTTATGGATAATATAATAAAGAAACAACAAGGTTCTAGAAATCCTCCCTAGGTTTGTTGCCCTAATCCTAACTTGATTCAGTTGTTTTTATCTCGATTGCAAGTTTCACATCCCAAACAGGCAATCGACAAATATTCAATTAAAGCACATGTATAAACCCTAATGTAATTTATATGAATTATTATTTACTTTCAAGCACACATGACCTAACTTATAAATTATCAAAAGACGATGATATATCTAAATGACAATACTGCAGCAATGGATAAATCTATAAAAGAGATCTACCGGACTCAATCACACCCAAACAAATACACATAAGAAGAGCATGACTAGACTTATATGGAAAAGAAGCATGAAATCACCGGACTAATAATAAATATACTTATTAAATTAAAGAATAAAACATAACAATGTTTAATGAAAATAATACCAAACTACAACTGAATCAAATAAAGGAAAATAAGAACAACTACACCTAGGGATTCATCCCTTCGCCTTGCTTGGGGACTAGCCGGCCATGGGACTCGTGAGTCCTCGAGTTGCCTCCGGCCTCTCAACGATCATCTCCCCTTTGGTAGTGAAAGCTTCGGTGATTCCTCAGCTTGACCTCCAAAAGTACTTCGGATTCCTCCTAAGAGCCCTCTGGATTGCTTCTAAAGGCCTTCTAGATTCACTTTCTGATGATCTCAGATTCTCCGATGGTTCCCTGAGCTGAAGTGGAGTAGGCCTTTTATAGGGGAATACCATGACTGCAATGTGTTTCCAATCTGATGTGGGATGTGGGATTTAAGCCTTCACATGCCCTTCACGCTGAAATCCCGCACAGGCCGCACAACCTAACCTTTGTCTACTTAAACTGCCATAACTTTCTCTAGAAAAATCATTTTTACAAACCATGACTGCAATGTCTTCCTTACAGGCCGCACAATCTAAAAATCATTCTCTAAGTTGAGCGAATAAATCTGAGAAGAATCACTTGCATGAAACTTCTCGTAGTTTGGAGGATAAATCCGGGGAGGAGGACACCAAGTCAAACTGCTCAGAGTTTGGAGAATAAATCAGAGGAGAATCACTTACATGAAACTACTTTGAGGTTGGAGAATAGATCCAAGGAGAATGACACCAAGTCTATTTACTCGACGTTGGTGAATAATTTTGAGGAGAATCATTTGGAAGGAACTACTCGGAGTGTGGTGGATAGATTTGAGGAGAATGACACCAAGTCAAACTGCTTATAGTTTGATGAATATGTCTGAGGAGAATCATTTGAAAGGAGCTACTCGGAGTATGGATGTTAGATACGAGGAGAATGACATCAAGTCAAATTGCTAGGATTCTGGAAAATAAGTTCGAGGTGAATCACTTGGAGGAATCTACTCGGAGTTCGTAGAATATATCCTACGGGAATGATATTAAGTTAAATTGCTCAGAGTTTGATGTATGTCCATAGAGAATCACTTGAATGAAACTACTCAGAGTTTGTAGAATATATCCGAGAAGAACGAAACTAAGTCAAATTACTGAGATTTTGGTGAATGAATACGAGAAGAATCACTTAGATGAAACTAATCGGAGTTTGGATAATCGATCCGAGGAGAATGACTCAAACTGCTCGGAGTTTGGCGAATAAGTTCGAGTAGAATCATTTCAATGAAATAACTTAGAGTTTTGAGAACAAATCTGAAGAGAATGACACCAAGCCAAACTGCTCGGAGTTAGCAAATTAGTCCGAGGAGAATCACTTGGATGAAACTAATCATAGTTTGGAGAATAAATCCGAGGAGATTGACACCAAGTCAAATGGCTTGGAGTTTACTGAATAATTACAAGGAGAATCACTTGGATGAAAATACTCAGAGTTTGGAGGATAGATCTGGGGAGAATGATATCAAGTGAAAATACTCGGAGTTTACTGAATAAGTCCGAGGAGAATCAATTGGATGAATCTACTCAGAAATTGTAGAATAGATCCGAGGATATTGACATTAAGTCAACCAGCTTGGTGTTTGGTGAATAAGTTTGAGGAAAATAATTTGGATGAAACTACTTGGAGGTTCGAGAATAGATCCGAAAAGAATGACACCAAGTCAAATTGCTTAGATTTTGGTGAATAAGTCTGTAGAGAATCACTTGGAAGGACCTAGTCGGAGTGTGGAGGATTGATCTGAGGAGAATAACATCAAGTCAAACTACTCGGAGTTTGGCGAATAAGTCTTAGGTAAACCACATGGATGAATATACTTGGAGTACGCATATCAGATCCGAGGGGAATGGCATTAAGTCAAATTTCTCGGAAGGACACCAAGTCAAACTGTTCGGTGTTTGGCAAATAAGTCCGAGGAGAATCACTTGGATGAAACAACTTGGAGGTTGGAGAATAGATCCGAGGAGAATGACACCAAGTCAATCTGCTTGGAGTTTAATGAATAAGTTTAAGAAGAATCACTTGGAAGGAACCACTCAAAGTGTGGGTGATAGATTTGAGGAGAATAAAATCAAATGAAACTGCTCAAAGTCTGGAAAATAAGTCCGAGGTGAATCATTTGGAGGAATCTACTTGGAGTTCATAGAAATCATCTGAAGGGAATGATATTAAGTCAAATTGCTCGGAGTTTGATGAACGTGTGAGGAGAATCACTTGAATGAAACAACTAGGAGTTTCCATAATAGATTCTAGAAGAACGACACTAAGTCATACTGCTTGAAGTTTGGCGAATGAATACGAGGAGAAACACTTGCATAAAACTACTCGGAGATTGAAGAATGGATCCGAGGAGAACGACACGAAGTCAAAATACTCGCAGTTTGGCGAATAAGTTCGAGGACAATCACTTGGATGAAACTACTTAGAGTTAAAAAAAATAGATCCGAAAAGAATGACACTAAGCAAAACATCTCAGAGTTGATGAATAAGTCCGAGGAGAATCATTTGGATGAAAATACTCAAAGTTTGGAGGATAGATCCGAGGAGAAGGACACCATGTCAAACTGCTCAGAGTTTGGTGAATAATTGGATGAAACTACTTGGAGGTTGGAGAATGGATCCGAGGAGAATAACACCAAGTCAATCTGCTCGAAGTTTGGTGAATGAGTACGAGGCTAATCACTTAGAAGGAAGTACTCTAAGTGTGGAGGATTGATTCAAGGAGAATAACATCAAGTCAAATAGCTCAGAGTTCATAGAATAGATTCGAGGGGAATGATATTAAGTCAAATTTCTTGGATTTTAATGAATGTCTGAGGAGAATAACTTAGATAAAACTACTCTGAATTTGCTGAATAGATCCAAGGATAATGACACCAAGTCAAACTGCTTGGAGTTTGGTGAATGAATATGAAGAGAATCACTTGGATGAAATTATTTAGAGTTTGGGGAATAGATCTTAGGACAATGACACCAAATCAAACTGCTCAAAGTTTGGCAAATAAGTTCAAGGAGAACCACTTGGAAGGAACTACTCGGAGTGTGGATGATAGATTCGAGGATAATTACCCTAAGTCAAACTGCTCATAGTTTGGTGAATAAGTCTGAGGAGAATCACTTGGAAGGAACCATTCGGAGTATGGAGGTTAGATTCGAGGAGAATGGCATCAAGTCAAACTGTTTAGAGTTTGACGAATAAGTCCAAGGTGAATCACTTGGATTAATCTACTTGAGTTCGTAGATTAAATCCAAGGGGAATGACATTAAGTCCAATTGCTAGGAGTTTGATGAATGTCTGAGGTGAATCAATTCGATGAAACTACTTCGAGTTTGGAGAATAGATTCAAGGAGAATTACACCAAATCAAACTGCTTGGAGATTGGTGAATTATTCCGAGGAGAATCACTTGGATGAAACTACTTGAAGTTTGGAGAATACATCTATAGAGAATGATACCAAGTCAAACTGCTTGGAGTTTGGAATCTCTTAAATGAAAGTACTCTGAGTTTGGAGAATAGATTCGAGGAAAACAAATTAAGTCCAACTACTCAGAGTTTGGTGAATAAATCCAAGGAGAATAAATTCGACTAAAATACTCGAAGTTTTGAGGATTGATCTGAGGAGAATGACACCAAGTGAAACTACTCGGAGTTTGGCGATTAATTCTTAGGAGAATCGGTGGGATAAAACTACTTGGAGTTTGGAGAATAGATCCAAGGAAAATGACACAAAGTCAAACTGCTTGGAATTTGGCAAATAAGTTCCAGGAGATCACTTGGACGAAACTACTCCGATTTTGGAGAATTGATCCGAAGAGAATGACATTAAGTCAAACGGCTCGGTGTTTGGTTAATAAGTTTGAGGAGAATAACTTGGACGAAACTACTCGAACTTTGGAGAATAGATTCGAGGACAAGAACACCACGTCAAACTGCTCGGAGTTTGGCGAATAAGTCCGAGGATAATCACTTGGATGAAACTCATTGGTGGTTGGAGAATAGATCCGAGGAGAATGACATTAAGTCAAAATACTAGGAGTTTGGCAAATAAGTCCGAGGAGAATCACTTAGATTAAAGTACTTAGAATTTTGAAAATATATCCGAAGGTAATGACACCAAGTTAAACTATTTGGAGCTTGGCGAATGAGTATAAAAAGAATCACTTAAATGAAACTACTCGGAGTTTGGACAATAGATCCAAGGTGATTGACACCATGTCAAACTGCTCGGAGTTTGCTGAATAAGTCCAAGGAGAATCACTTGGATGAAACTACTCAGATTTGGGAGGATAGATCCGTGGAGGATGACACCAAGTCAAAATGCTCGGAGTTTGGCAAATAAGTTCATGTTGAATCACTTTGAGGAATCTATTTGGCGTTCATTGAATAGACCCAAAGGGAATAATATTTCGACTGAGTCCTTAGTACCAGTCTATTGGGAGCTTACTGTCCCATATCCCAGTCGACCAGTTTTCATGTTTCAAAACAGTTTTTTTGACTTAGAAACTTTTTCTATTTTAGTTTTGGCAAAACCTTTTATGAATGAAGCCGTAGATCAAGCTAAGTAATTGAATTTAGAGATTTATAGACTGATTCAATTACCTTAGTGCCTATTCTAGATCTTCTGTCTTCTTTTGATGTCTGAACGTGTTAAGTTCTTGCATCTTGTTTCTGAACTAAATGCTTTTGCCTCTTAAATACTTAGATAAAACTATTAGTGCAATTTAAATATTTTTTTATCATTATTAAAATAAAATACAGATCAACAATCTTCTCCTTTTTGATGATGACAAAACTAAGAAGAGAAAAAACAGTTTTAAAACTAAGTGTTAGTTTTTTTGAAAAATTTGGACAGAGTTTCCTCAGTTTTTGGATAAAAACCAACCTGTAAGCATTCAAAACAGTTTTAGTATAGCAATATCGATCCCAACCAAGCAATGCAAGACTATATTACATTTTGTAACATGTTCGGTGCAATGCTCCCACTAAATTTATGCTATCTTAGTTTACAAAAGCTTTACAACAGATTTTTCTCTTTTTCTCGAGTAAACTCAAAAATAAGTAATTTAGTCACCACAAACATGAAGATAAGGCATAAACAAACTTGTGTGAAAAAACTATGCATCATTCGGAGTTGGAAAGACTTCTCGGGAAGAATCAGAAGTTTGCACATAAGCTTGAACAGTTAAAGCATAGGGATGAGTAAAAAGTGCTCAAGCTAAGTAACCATCTAGCTTAAAAGTAAAACATATATATGAGCAAAGAGATAAATAAGTGAAACATAAGCAATTATATACAATAATCCATACATCATAAGCTTACAGAATCTTTCTGAACATCGAGTACTAGTACAAGCATATGAATGTATGTAAAGAAAATAAATGTTTGTACTGAATATCCATTGAGCTATATATAGATAAACAAAATGATAAAAGAAAAGACTTAGCTAGTGGGGGAGTCAAAGCTATCCTGGAGGAGATCTCAAATCTCTACCAATGAGCCTTCCGAGCTCGGAGTAACTTAAAGTCATCCTTAAGGGTGCTGATGTCGTGATGCATGTGCTTAATATCAGTCCACACCAACTAGAAGCTCTGGTCGATAGAAAAGCTTAAGCTTTGGAGGCTCAACTGCATGGATATTTGGAGGCTCGAAATAGCTTGTAAGACGTCATTGTGTCCAGCCTGACTAGCACCAAAGCCACCATGTCTAGCATGTTGTGGACTATGGTCAGTGTCCATGGTAGTGGGAGGAGCTGCATCATCAGGCATCTCGTCGTCCTCCTCGCTGCTGTCATCATCATCGATCCTAATGTTCTTCCCAGTCTTCGAGTAAATTATGCCATCTCAGATCGAGCACCCCATCTTCTTTAGTGAAGAGACATTAATAATGTCCATAGGGCTGATATCATGGGCTTCTGAGGTAGGTAGGGGGATATGGAAGTGCTGGAGGATCATGGTGATGAGCATCCCATATGGGAGGCACCTGGAGTCACTTGCTTCATCGTTTATGATGTTGGCTAGCAAGAGGGGGTAAATATTGAAGTGGTGTCCAGTTTTGAGACCAAATCAATACTATATCAATTTTGGACATACAGCTTCGACTCCCGAGTCTTGGGTGGATAGTCCAACTCACTATGAGCTTAAACAGTTTTGAATCGAGGGGCATGTCACTACATTAGTGAATGCAGTGGGTTGAAAGATATAGTTAGGGTCACCCCTAACAATCTGACATGCCTTCTTGTAGTCAAAATTGTCTAGCTATCCATATAGACTCCACTGGACCCCTCCCAGAGGGATTCTTAATAGATTGACCAAAAGGTCGGTATTTACTTCAAATTCTATACCCATGACCCTGGTCTTAAATCGAACGGCTAGTGGACTCAGTATGACAAGTTTGGCATAGAACTGGTGGATGAGGCATGGGTAGTATTTTTGGTGTATGTTTACAAGGGGTGTTAAATGTATAGCCTCAAAAGTAGGTAAAATTTTAAAATTTGCATGATAAATAGAATCGAAATCAACAAATCTACCCGTCATATTTTTCTTATGGTGGATGACAGAGGTATACCTTCTATTGGTGGCGGGGTTGTAGAAGAGGGACTCATCGAGATTAGTCCTCGCCTGCTTGCTCGAGGAACCAACTAACCCCTTTCCCTTGGTGTCTGGTGCAGATAACTTCTTAGAATAAGGCCTTGTGGATGCGTGAGGTCTAGTAAACGTGGTCTTGACACATACTCTTTCAAACATTTATTAAAAAAATCATTTGGAGAGAGATTTGGGGAAAGATGGGGTTTCAACCGTGAAAAGTTGAAATGGATGTGATTAGAGGGATGATTAAGGGTTCTATGGAGATATTTTGAGAGATTGTGGAATAAAATCAAAGATTTTCTGGAGAGAGATAGCTTAGGGTCTGCAAAAATGGCGTAAAAACTGAATAAATTGAAGCGACTATTTAATGAATTACGATACCAATCGATTGGGTTAGGGTACCAGTCAACTGGGTCCTTCATATTTTAGGAACATTTCAACATACCAGTCGACTGGGTCAGGATACCAATCGACTTAGTAATCTGGTAGTAAGATACTAGTCAACTGGGTGTACCTTACCAGTGTTCTATGGTGTCCAGGAGAAATTCTTTTGGAAATCACCTTGACAAGATGCCCAGATGGTGATCTTCCAAACACCCAAGTCTAGAATGACTTGTAGAAAGAAATACAGCAATTAAAAGCAAGAAAGAAAAGAAGACAAGTGATTTGTTATCGAGGTTCGACAATAGCCTACGCCCCCGTGAGTTCCTCTGAACTCTCTGCACTAAATCAATGGTTCTCTTCAATTACTGAAACTCTCTTCAAGAAGCTAAAGTTCTTGAAGAAACCAAGAAGAGAAGAAAGAAGATGATAAGAACTATTACAATGCTCTCTATCGATACTACTCTCCCTTCTTTACAACCAACCTCTCTATAATGAGTCCCTCTTGTGTTTTGTGTCTTTGCACTCTCACACAATTCTCTCTTGTATTGTGTTTTGTCACTCTTTACAATTGATCTCAAAGTATGTCACAACAATATGTCTAGAATGAAGATAGGTGACCCTTTATATAGTGCATCAACTTCTTGTCCAATCTTGAGAGTCAATCTCCACCCTTAGATCTTGATGACCATTTAACCATGGCCCTCAATCAATCCTAAGTGGTGTTGTGCATTTTAACCTTGTATCCATGAACCTAAGAGGAGGTTCAAGCAAGCTGTCCATGTGCGCTTCAGTTTGCCTAGCGCCTAGGCGCTGAACAGGAGGCGGTCAGGCGCTGGGCAGAGTCCTTTTGCACCACATTCTGGGCGGTGCAGTGCTGGTGGAGGAGCAGTGCGGCGCTGCCCTTCCTCTAGCACCTCTCTTACTGGGCGACGCAGCACTGGTGAAGGAGGGGTGCGGCGCACACTGATGCTACCCTTCACACAGTAGTGCACACTACTTTGCTTTGGTGATTAGGGGTGTGCACACACACCCAAATGGATGCACACACATGTGTGCACTCCTTTAACATGTTGTATTTTAATCTTTCAATCTTGGTTTAGACTTTAACCATCTTTGAACCATGTTTAGACATGTTTAAACCTTAGACAATTACCAACAATCTCTACCTTTGTCTAAGTGTTTAAACCCGAACCATTGTACAGAGAGCTTCAGGATCCAAACTCATCTTGAGTCATTAATTAACCAACTCCAATCCTAAGTAGTCTAAGGCAATGATTGAACTTACTTAGAGGTAGATCTTTAGTACTTAAATCTGCAGGATTTTCTTCCGTGGCTACCTTGTCCACATGGATGCATCCTTTTGTAACATTTTCCCGAATGAAATGATACCGAACATCCATGTGCTTTGTCCTCTCATGGAACACTGAATTCTTACATAAGTGCAATGCACTTTGACTATTCAAAAACACCACAACCTGCTCCTCCAGTACCTTCAACTCTTCCAGCAACCCTTTGAACCACATAGCCTCCTTAATGGCCTCCGTAGCCGCTATGTACTCAGCCTCAGTTGTGGAGAGTGCTACCACTGGCTGCAACTGAGCCTTCCAACTTACATAACATCCATTTAAGTTGAAGAAGTAGGAGGTAATCGATCTATTTTTATCCCAGTTTGCTCCATAGTCCGAATCTACAAAACCCTTAAGGTAGATGGACTTACCTCTCTTCTCATAAACCAGCCCTACTTCTGGGCTTCCCTTCAAGTACCTCAGCAACCACTTCATTCCAAGCCAATGCTTCTTTTCGGGATTACTCATAAACCTGCTGAGAACACTCATTGCATTAGCAATGTCAGGTCTAGTGCTAACCATAGTTAACATAATAGAACCAACCGCACTAGAGTAGGGGACTTTTTCCATTTCCTACTTCTCCACTTTCGATTTTGGACTTTGATCGCTGGAGAACTTGAAATGACTAGCAAGGGGAACCTTCACTGGTTTGCTATCTTCCATAGAGAATTTAGATATCATCTTCTCTATATAGGAAGTTTGAGAGATCTTCAATCTGTTTCTCTCCCTTTCTCGGATGATACACATCTCAAGGATCTTTTGTGCATGGCCAAGATCCTTCATCTCAAACTCCTCACTAAGTTGAGACTTCAATTTCCTTATCCTCTCCATGCTGCTCCCGACCAACAACATGTCATCAACATAGATGAGGATAATCACCACTTCCTCAACCTTCTACCCCTTATAGTACAAGCACGAATCATAGTAGTTCCTCATGAAACCTAGACTGATTACAAAGGAATCAAACCTCTTACTCCATTGCTGAGGTGATTGCTTCAGGCCATAGAGAGATTTCTTCAATTTGCACACTAACTCTCCCTGCCTTCCTTCCTCATAGCCTTTGGGTTGCCTCACGAAAATGGTTTCATCGAGCTCTCCATGTAAGAACGCTGTCTTCACATCCATTTGCTTAATTTCCTAATCAAATTGGACCACCATTGCTAACACTATTCGTATCGTCTTGTACTTCACAACTGGTGAGAAGATTTCGGTGAAATCTATGCCTTCCTTTTGTGTGAATCCCTTCGCCACCAACCTAGCTTTATACCGGACTTCATCCCCTAGAGTATTCCCTTCTTTGATCTTGTAGAGCCATCCATAATCCATAACTCTCTGTTTTTCAGGTTTGGGCACCAACTCCCAAGAGTTGTTCTTCATCAAAGAATCCATTTCTTCCTCCATAGTCAGCTGCCACTTTGATGAATCCTTACACTCCATGGCATCCATGTAAGTTTTTGGTTCAACCTCTCCTTCTATCCAAGGAGCTTCTACATCAGCATCCGCAAACCCATATCTCAAAGGTGGTCTAACCACCCTCCTTCCCCGGTCCCTTGTGAGCTGGTAGTCATTATGACTTGCTGCATCAACCTCTTCTTGTTCAACCTCTTCTTGAGTTTCTTGAGCTTGGCCTTCATTCAAGGGCTCTACCTGGTCCAAACTCTTTTGTCTTCCTTGCTCTACCTGAACCGAACTCTCCTTGATGCGATGCTCCATAACTTTTGGACTGGTTTGCTCACTGGCCCCTATAGGGTTAGTTTTCTCCAAGTAGAGAAATAACAATTCATTAAAAATAACATCCCTACTTATAATGAGTTTCATGCCTTTCTTTTCTAAGGACCACAACCTATATCCCTTAACCCCATCACCATATCCTAGAAATACATATTTTCTAGATCTTAGGCTAAGTTTATCCTCCTTTTGATGTGCATATATAGCACACCCAAAAGTCCTAAGGTTGCTTAATTTAGGGGTTTCCCACTCCACATCTCCATGGGAGTCTTGTGCTCTAAAGCGATGATCTATTTACCAAGTATGCAGCTGTAGCCACAGCTTCTCCCCAAAAATATTTTGGTAAATCGGATCCTATTAACATGCACCTAACCTTTTCCATAAGGGTTCTATTCATCCTCTTAGCAACTCCATTTTTCTGAGGTGTTTTTACAACCGTTCTATGTCTTAGAATGCCATTTAATTCACATAATTTATCAAAATCCTTATTGCAAAATTCTAAGTCATTATCGGTTCGTAAAGCCTTAACTACCCTACCCGTTTGAGTTTCCAACAACTTCTTCACACACAACAAATTTATTCAAGGTATCCGATTTATTTTTAAGTAAATAAACCCACACTCTTCTTGAATAATCATCAATTAAAGAAAGAAAGTAAAAGTTACCTCCCCGTGTTGGTGTTCTTGCTAGTCCCCAAAGGTCCGAATGAATGTAGTCAAGAATCCCCTTAGACTTGTGCACTCCAGTGTTGAAGCTGACCCGGTGTTGCTTCCTAAGAATACAACTCTCACAGAAATCCAATTTCTCTACTTTGTCTCCTCCAAGTAGACCATCATTGTTAAGAACTTGCAGACCCTTTTCGCTCATGTGTCACAAGCGAGTGTGCCAAAAGGCTGCCTTATCCATCTCAGCCATCAAGCTTGCTGCTTGATCATTGATTTCTGTCGCTCCGATCATATCATAGAGTCCATCATTTCTTGCTGCCTTGATCACTACCAAAGATACCTTAGCCACCTTGATCTTTCCTCCCTCTACTTTGTATGTATACCTCATGGAATCCAGCTGCCCCAATAAGGTCAAATTTCTCTTCAAATCTGGAAGATACCTCACATTTTGCAGCAGCCTTGTGACTCTATCAAACATCCTCAATTGGATGTCTCCAATCCCCCTCACTTGGCAAGATTTGTCATTCCCCAAGAAGACCTTTCCATCATTGATCTCCTTGAAATTCTTGAACCATTCCTTATGAGGGCATATGTGATAAGTGCACCCGAAATCAAGAATCCACTTTTCACTGCCTTGTCTCCTGCTCACATTTGAGCACACAACAAGCACATCATCTTGCTGTTCTCCCTTGGCAACTGAGGCCTCTCCATTGTTGGTGTGGCTTCTTCTCTCATCCCACATCTTCTTTTTGCAGTCTTTCTTAAAATAGCCCTTTTAATTGCAGTAGAAGCATCTCTTTCCTCCTCCAAGTCTTGTCTTGGAATGAGATCTCCCATGGTTCTACCCTCTACCTCTTGATTTCTCCTGGTAGTTGCCATGAGTGCTACTGCCATTCCAAGTTGCTGGCCTTCCTCTTACGAACAGCCCATCTCCACTTGATGTCTCCTTCATCTTGGCTTTGAAATCATGTGCCCTTATGGTATTGATCACAATATCCTTTGTCAAAGTATCCCTTCCATACTCAATGGCATTAATCAAGTTATCAAAGCAATCAGGAAGAGAATTTAACAAAATAACAACCAATTGTTCATCCGAAAAAGTAATGCTACAATTATTCAAATCTTGAACTAGCTTATTAAAGACATCAAGATTATCTTGGAATTCTTTACTAGGATCCATTTTAAAAGCAAAGATTCTTTTAAGAAGATAAATCTTGTTAGGGAGAGTTTTGGTAAGAAATAACTCAGCTAGTTTCTTCCATATGACAGTCGGATCTTCCGAGTCTCCGTACTCCCTTGTGATATTATCCGACATGTGCAAGAAACCTGCTGTAAGCCACCTTCTTCATCTCGGTCCACTGGTCCTCCGTGATACTTGCTGGAAAAGCATCATCTTCTCCAATAGCCAAGTCCACTTTCTGTTGCATTAGAACAACCTTGATCTTCCACTTCTAAAAGGCAAAGTCTCCCTTTCCATCAAACTTCTCAACACAGAAATTTGAAGCCATCTTTGCGGACAAGATCCCTAATTCATGCACTACCCACAAATGCTTTCTCCTAAACCTTAAGAACGCGATTGAAGATGGATCTTAACACCGTTCTTGAATCACCCTCAAGAACATGATCTGATCTTGATCTTTACTTCGTTCTTGAATCACCCAAGAAGTTGATCTTTGATTCTTGGAGCCTTGACTCCGTCACCTTCTTATTCTTGCTCCAATACCTATATGTGCAAGCTCCTCCAGCTCTGATACCACTGTTGGAAATCACCTTGACAAGATGCCCAGGTGGTGACCTTCCAAACACCCAAGTCTAGAATGACTTGTAGAAAGAAATACAACAATCGAAAGCAAGAAAGAAAAGAAGACAAGCGATTTGTTATTGAGGTTCAGCAATAGCCTACATCCCTGTGAGTTCCTCTGAACTCCCTACACTAAATAAATGGTTCTTTACAATTATAGCAACCTTCTTCAAGAAGCTCAAGTTCTTGAAGAAACCAAGAAGAGAAGAAAGAAGATGATAAGAAATATTACAATGCTCTCTATCTATACTACTCTCTCTTTTTTACAACCAGCCTCTCTACAATGAGTCCCTCTTGTGTTTTGTGTCTTTGCACTCTCACACAATTCTCTCTTGTATTGTGTTTTGTCACTCTTTATAATTGATCTCAAAGTATGTCACAACAATATGTCTAGAATGAAACTAGGTGACCCTTTATATAGTGCACCAACTTCTTGTCCAATCTTGAGAGTCAATCTCCACCCTTAGATCTTGATGACCACTTAACCATGGCCCTCCATCAATCCTAAGTGGTGCTATACATTTTAACCTTACATCTATGCACCTAAGAGGAGGTTCAAGCAAGCTGTCCATGTGTTCTTCAGTTTGTCTAGCGCCTAGGCGCTGAACAGGGGGCGGTAAGGCGCTGGGCAGAGTCCCTTTGCACCACATTCTGGGTGATGCAGTGCTGGTGGAGGAGTAGTACGGCTCTGCCCTTCATCTAGCACCTCTCTTGCTAGGCAGCACAGCGCTGGTGAAGGAGGGGCACGGTGCACACTGATGCTACCCTTCACACAGCAGTGCGCACTACTTTGCTTCGGTGATTAGTGGTGTGCACAGACATCCAAATGGATGCACACACATGTGTGCACTCCTTTAGCATGATTGTATTTTAATCTTCCAACCTTGTTTTAGACTTTGAACATCTTTAAACCATGTTTAGACATGTTTAAATCTTAGACAAATACCAACAAATTCAAATTTTTGGCTCCAAATATTCTTGTGTAATACCAGTCGACTAGGTCCTTGTGCTAGTCGACTGGTGAAATGGGAAGTGAGTTACCAGTCAAATAGATTTACTTAACTAGTGGACTAGGTAACTGGACAAAGAGATACCAGTCGACTGGATCAATATACTAGTTGACTAGGTCTTTCACAAAGCATAAAATTTTGAGCTCTAACTTAGAATTTTAACTAGAAATGATTTATCTATGGCATCTTGAGTGAGAGATATATTAAATAGAAGTTAATACACAGTTACTAGATGTTAAATATGCATATGATGAAATATAGATGCAATCAAACACACATATTTTCATAATTTATTAATCCCATTAACTGTCTAATCTTGCTAAAACTGTCTTCGTTCAATGGCTTAGTAAAAATGTCAGCTATTTAGTCCTCTGAAGATAAAAATTCTAATCTAATATCATCATTTTGAGCATGGTCTCTTATGATGTGATGCCTTATTTCTATGTATTTTGTTCTAGAATGCTGAATAGGTTTTTGGTCAAGTTGATAGCGCTAGTGTTATCATAATGAATTGGAATGTTTTTAAAGTTCATGCCATAGTCTTCTAATTATTGTTTCATCCATAACACTTGTGCACAACAACTTCTGACTGCTACATATTTCACTTCGGTGGTTGATAGCATAACTGGATTTTGTTTCATGGAAAACCAAGAGGTTAACATTGCACCTAAAAATTGGCATGTTCCACCAGTGCTTTTTCTATCAGGCCTACAACCTTCAAAATCAACATCTGAATATCCTTCAAGCTCAAAAGTTGATTTTCTAGAATACCATAACCCTAGGTTTTGAGTGCCTTGCAGATATCTCAATATTCTTTTTACAACAATTACATGTGATTCCTTAGGATTAGCTTGAAATCTAGCATACATGCATACTCTAAACATTATATCAAGTCTAGTAGCAATTAGATAAAGTAAAGCTCCTATCATGCTTCTATAAGTTTTAGTATCTACACACTTACCTTCCTCATCTAGATTAAGTTTTGTAGAAGTACTCATAGGAGTGCCAATTGACTTTGAGCTTTCTATCCCAAACCTCTTTAATAGGTCTTTGGTGTACTTTGATTGATTAATGAGGATGCCTTCTTTCAATTGTTTGATTTAAAGTCCAAGAAAGTAGGTAAGCTCTCCCATCATGCTCATTTCAACTTCACCTTGCATACACTTTGCAAACTCTTGACACATAGATTCATTAGTACCACCAAATATAATATCATCAACGTATATTTGGACTAGTAGTGTTTCATTTTTGTCAAGAGGGTTGTGTCTATTTTTCCTCTTGTAAATTAATTTTCAAGAAAAAATTTACCTAGTCTTTTATACCATGCTCTTGGAGCTTGCTTCAACCCATAAAGAGCTTTAGAAAGCTTATAGACATGGTTTGGAATACTAAAATTTTCAAATTCAAGAGGTTGCTCAACATACACCTCTTCTTTCATAAAACCATTTTAAAAGGCACTTTTTACATCCATTTGAAATAACTTAAATTTATTAAAGCATGCAAACGCCAATAACATATGAATGGATTCTTAATTATATCCCTTAGCAACTAGTCTAGCTTTGTTCCTAGTTACTATTCCATTTTCATCCATTTTATTTCTGTATACCCATTTAGTTCCAATTATAGTGTGATTCTTTGGTCTAGGAACTAGATTCCATACTTTGTTTCTTTCAAATTGATTTAATTCTTCTTGAATAGCATTTATCCATTCAACATCTTTTTTAGCTTCCAAAAAAATCTTAGGTTCTACTTGATATAAATTGGCTACACAATTACAAATATTTCTCGTAGAGGAACGAGTTCTTACCTCATGTGAAGGATCACCAATCACTTGATCGATTGGATTATAATTCAAATACCTCCAATCTTTGGGAAGATTACATCTTGTTGACTTATAGACAGTTGATTAAGATTGAGAGCATCTACCTCTTAACTTGTTTGAGGTTGGCCCTCCTTCGGGTCAATAATGGGAGTAGATGTTTCCATTCTTGGAATAAAATCTGTATCATCATTAAAAGAAGCTACTCTACTACTAATTGGGTTAGGCTCACCAAAGGCAACATGTAAAAATTCTTCAACCACTAGAGTTCTTTTGTTAAAGACTCTATAAGCTTTACTAGAGGTTGAATATGCTAAGAATATCCCTTCATCGGTCTTGGAGTCAAATTTACCTAGATTAGTTTTATTGTTATTTAGGATGAAGCACTTACAACCAAAAACACGAAAATAAGATATATTAGGCTTTCTACCTTTCCATAGTTCATATGGAGTTTTGTGAAGCATAGGCCTAATTAAAACTCTATTTAAAACGTAGTAAGTAGTGTTTACGGCTTCCGCCCAAAAATATTTTGGTAAACTATTTTCACAAAGCATTGTTCTAGCAAATTCTTCTAGAACTCTATTTTTCCTCTTAACAGCTCCATTTTGTTGAGGAGTTCTAGGTGCTAAAAAATGTATCAATTCCATTTTCATCAGAAAAATTTGAAAAGCTTTGGTTTTCAAATTCTTTTCCATGATCGCTTCTAATGCTTGAAATAGAAATACATTTTTTCATTTTGAACCTTTTTACAAAAGTTCACAAATCTTTTGTATGCTTCATCATTGTAAGCAATAAAAATAACAAGAGTATGTCTTGAATAATCATCAACAATAACAAGAGTATATTGATGGCCACCTAGACTAATGTACTTATTGGACGAAACAAGTCCATATGCAAAAGTTCCAATGGTTTAGAAGTTGAGATTATATTTTTTGATTTTAAAAAAATTCTTGTTTGCTTTCCCATTTGACAAGCGTCACATACCTTATCTTATTCAAATTTGATTTTTGGAAGTCGAATGACTAATTCTTTTCTTGAAATAATTTTGAGCAAATCCATGTTCACATGGCCAAGTCTTCTATGCCATAGCATGGGTTTTCACTAAAAGCGGGAAAACGTTTTTCATTTTTCGAATGCACAGACTATAAATCAACTATATAGACAATTTTGTGTCTATGGCCAACAAACTTGATTTGTTACTTTTGATGTCTATAACTAGACAATGAGAAGTTTCAAATATGACTTTGTTGCCTTTGTCACATAATTGACTAATAATAAGTAAGTTTGGCTCAAGGCCTTACACATATAACACATGATCAATGGTTAAGAAATCATTACCAACTTTTCTATGCCCGATGATCTTTATCTTTGTGTTATCTACAATGATGACATGTTTGTCATCCCTTAGAGTTACTTTTTTTAACATACTTTGATCATTGGTCATGTGCTTTGAGCATCCACTATCAAGATACCAATAGTTACCTTTTTCCTTGGGGTGGAGACATATCTACATTACACAAGGATATACATTTGCACTTTTAGGTACCTAAAATTTCTTAGGCCCTTTAGGGTTAGTCCTAGAAAATATGGTTCTTTTCGGGACCTATACTTTCTTAATATTATAAGGTGCTCTATAATTGTAGACATGTTGATGATGAATGATCATAGGATAATAGTTATTGAAGTTTCTAGGATTTCTTAAATTTGCATGTCTATAGTTCCTTAGATAAGCATTCCTAGAATACATGTTTCTATTATGAAAATGCATGCTATCTCTAGGAAATGTATGATGGTAATTTCTAGGATATGCACTTGTAGCATTATGAACATAGATACTATCTCTAGGATGCACATGATGGTAATTCCTAGGATGTGCATTTGTAGCATTCAAGTTATGAACATACATATTATCTCTAGGATATACCTAAAGGTAATTCCTAGGATTTGAATTTCTAGTATGTGCATTTCTGGAATGATTATTCCTAGTATTTGCATTTATTAAGTGAGAATACATATATGCATTGTATTTCTAGGATACTTATCTCTAGTATATGCATTAAAATTTAAATTTGGATTCTTAGACCTACTCGCATATATTGAGGGAGTGCTTTTAGTCTTGCTAGTGGCCTTGGAAGTGGAGGCTTCATTCCATGTTGTTTTCATTAAAAAAGTCTCTTTTGACTTTTGCTTGCCTAATGGATAATAACCCAAGTCAGATTTTCCTCCATTAAACCTTTGGCTAAATAGCACTTCATCTAGCTTTTCTTTTCTAAGCATAAGTCTACATATGGTGCTATTCAATTATATTATTTTCTTCTTTAAACTTTCATTTTCATTTTTTAGAAAAAATTTTGAAGAGTCATAAAGTATGGAAGATAGTTTTCTTTTTCTTCCTTTAAGCTTTCCATCTCTTTAGAAAGAGATGAAACTTCCTTCATTCATCTCATTTATAACTTCAATTAATTCTTCATTACTACTAACAATGTTATTATTAGAAGGAGAAGAATTTGATAGCTCATTTTCATCGTCGATTGCCATCAAGCATAGGTTGACAATTTCCTCGTATCTGACCTCATTGTCTAAAGATTCTTCTTCTTCGTCATCACTCCATATGGTTGCAATCATGGCTTTCTTTTTAAAGCTCTTATATGGTTTACTCATTATTGGAAAATCGGCCTTGATGTGACCAGGCTTCTTGCAACTGAAACACACAAAAGGTTCCCTTTTTTGGAGTGGATTCCCTTGTGTAAGGTTTCTTGCTCTTTTTCAAGAACTTATTAAACCTTTTGGTGATTAAAACCATTTCACCATCTTCTTCACTACTCTCATCCTCTACTTCCTTCTCTTTCTCTTTGTTGTTAATAGAGGCTTTGAGAGCAATCACTTTTTTCTTTTTCTCGTCATCATTGACAATGGGATTTATTTCCTCCATCTCGTATGTCAATAGTGATCCGAGGAGTGTTTTGACATCAAGTTTGTCGAGATCTTTGGCCTCTATTATGGCCGTCTTCTTTGCTCTCCAAATGGATGGCAAAGATCTTAAGATCTTCCTTGTTAGTTCAAACTCCTCAATGTTCCTACTAAGAAGCTTAAAACCATT
The DNA here is from genome assembly GCA_023935145.1 of Bretschneidera sinensis. NCBI lineage: Eukaryota > Viridiplantae > Streptophyta > Magnoliopsida > Brassicales > Akaniaceae > Bretschneidera > Bretschneidera sinensis. The sequence goes on from CM043702.1 coordinate 92,677,638, forward strand.
AACAATAGTTGTAAAACGTGAGTGCATTTGAGAAATAGTTTCGTTTATGAGACATTTTGAAGGATTCATACTCGGACACTAGAATATAGATTTTTTATTTTTGAACTTCGCTAGTTCCTTTATATGTAACTTGTAGTTTGTCCCAAATCTCCTTAGCCGAAACACATGCAGAAACTTTATTATACTCAGAAATATCTAAAGCACAATGTAACATACTAGTGGCTCTACTATTTAGAGACATCATTCTACAATCCTCTTCATTGAACTCAGTTTGGAGTTTAGGCATTGTATGATTGATTTCTCCAATAGTTATTTCCTTTGTAGGAATTCTAGGTCCTTCCTTAATGACTCTCCATAAATTATAATATTGTCCTTCAATAAAGATTTTCATTCTATTTTTCCAGTAGTTATAGTTTGAGCCATTGAACAAAAGAGGTCTAGTATAGGAATGACCTTCGGTATAGCTATTAGATGCCATCGGATCAACTCAAGGATTTTAAGCCTGAAATTGAGTATGAAGCTCTGATACCAATTGTAAACTGAGGTTCAAACCCAAGAGGGATAGTGAATTGGGTTTTAAAAACTTGTAAGTAATTAACTTGCAAGTTTTTAAAAATATTTTGGTAAGCAATGTATACAATCAAATAATACATTTATAAATAAAGGAGTTAAGGAAGAGAAAATGCAAACTCCATTTATAGTGGTTCGACAATATTGAAATCTCTATGACCCTACGTCCACTCTCTTCAAAGAACCTCCTTGAAGTAATCCACTTATCATTAGTCGAACAACTTCATGGGTGTTGCACAAACCTTACAATAATCTCTTCCTCACGGAAGTTACAAACGAAGTGTTTAATCCTAAACACTCTAAGAGTTACACCAACTCTTTCCTTTTACAATAAATTATATTAATTGTAAAGTAAATGGTAGAGAGATAGCAATGAATGCTTTTTAAAACTGAATAATATCTCTCTTTCAAGAACAAGTTTGAAGAATGGCTCACAATAAAATTTTCAAAGATTTTGAGAATTAATGAGCTATATGATGAATTGAATGTGCTTTCTTCCTTTTTTTAAATGCTCATTGAAGTGGGTGTATATAGCCTTGAGTCAATATGGTCGTTTGACACTGACTTGGTAGGTTTAGGGCATTAAATGCTCAAGTCTCATATCTCAAACGATCATATTTTTTAATTACTAGTCGACTGGGTCCTTGTACCAGTCGACTTGGTCAAGTGAAAAATCTTCACTTTTAGGCTTAGGGAGAGTACCAGTTAACTGGGTTATAGGACCAATCAATTAGGTCAAGTTACTAGTAGACTAGATCCTTAGTACCAGTTGACTGGGAGCTTACTGTCCTATATCCCAATCGATTGGTATGTAGACCCAGTCGACTGGGTACAACCCAGTTTTCATGTTTCAAAACTGTTTTTTTGACTTAGAAACTTTTTATATTTTAGTTTTGGCAAAGCCTTTGGTGAATTGAGCCATAAATCAAGCTAAGTAATTGAATTTAGAGATTTAAAGACTTATTCAATTACCTTAGTGCCTATTCTAGATCTTTTGTCTTCTTTTGGTGTCTGAATGTGTTGAGTTCTTACATATTGTTTCTGAACTGAATGCTTTTACCTCTTAAGTACTTAGATAAAACTGTTAGTGCAATTTCACTAGTGTTTTGTCATTATTAAAATCAAATACAGGTCAATAAAATCAGTCTTGTAAAATACCCTAGCTCCTTGTAATTGCTCAAACATATCATCTATTCTAGGTAAAGGGTATTTGATTTTACTTGTTATCCTATTTAATTGTCTATAATTTATAAACTATCTTATTATACCATTTTTATTCTTTACAAATAATATTGGGGCTCCGCATGGTGATACACTAGGGCGAATGAATTGTTTATCTAAATTTTTTTGAAGTTTTACCTTAAGCTCCTTTAACTCAGCTGGTGCCATCCTATAAGGTGATAGAAATAGGTGTAGAACTTGAAATTAAATCAAAAGAAAACTCAATTTCCCTGCTAGGTGGTACACTAGAAAACTCATCAAGAAACACTTTTGGATTATCTCTCACCATTGATATTTCTTCCAACTTCCTACCTTCCTTACTAGAATCCATCATATAAGCTAAGTACCCCTCACAACCCTTCCTCAACCATATACTAGCTATCAAGGTAGAATAAGATGATTGAAAAGTATCATACGTTCTCCTTGAAAGCTAAATTCTTCCTACCTAAGTATTCTAAAAATTACATTCTCTCTGAAACAATCAACCCAAACATGATATACTAATAACCAATCCATTCTCAGTATCAAATCGAAGTCTACCATATTTAGAGGTAATAAATATACTTTAAACGAATTACTAACAGGTGCATTTATAAACTTCATAAAAGAATTAGATGCAAAAGAGTGAGTTGAGCCTGAATCAATTAATATTTTATCAAGTTTATAAAGGATAGATATTATACCCAATATAACATCAAGTATAGCTTGAGCATCCTACTAGGTAATTGCATACACTATGCTTTCTCTAGGTCGTGTCTTACCAACATGTCTTCTCTCGGCTATTGCACCTCGGCCTTGAGCTCCACCCAAACACTCCCTGATCTACCTCTTCTACTTGACCAAACCTAGCAACTCCTTAATAGTAACTATATCAATTGGATTAACCTTCAATGGACAATCCATATCTCTATGTCAACCCTCTCCACAAATGAAACAAATCAAAGTAGAACAATCCCAAAACAAATGTCCTATTTGATTACCCCTGAAACATACTCAACTCTCTTTATCAGATACAACATTACCACTTTCTCTTATTGGAACACTCCTACCTCTACTAAATCCTCCTACTCCCGTAGATTATTTCCCAAACCTAGGGATTCCTCCAACTGAACTCTGACCAACAGAGGTCACTGATCCACTTTACCACTACTAACTCTAAATAAAGGGTCGTTGTTAAAAGGAACAACTTCTTTGAGGTGTGCAACTTCCCTGGATCCCTAGACTACCTCCTCTAGTACCCTTAAATCTACTCCTCTTTAACCACTCCCGACGTCCTGTAGACTCAAATATGTCCTTCTCTATCTAAAGCGATATATCCACTAATGCATCATAATTTGTATACCTCAAATAAGAAATTCTAGAATGCATATCAAAGTTCAAACAATCAAGAAATTTCTTTCACTTTCTGTCCTTAGTATTCAATAGCTCAAGAACAAATCTAGATAAGGCTAAAAATCTCATATTATATTGCGCCATATTCATCATGTTTTGCCTCAACTAAAAAAAACCCCTCTCCTGCCGAGATCTGAATGTATCAAGAAAGTATTTAGCAAAGAATACTTCCTTAAACCTACTCCAATTAAGGGTTGATCTATATTTATACTCAGCCTAGGGAAGATATCATACCACGAATTAGAAGCCTCACTCTCTAATTGAAAAGATGCAAAGGCAACCTTTTGCCTATTAGTCGCTGGTAATAGTCCAAATAAACGTTCAATCTGTTTAATCCACAACTCTACTTCAGATGGGTTTTTAGACTCCCTAAAGGATGGTGGTTTTAGTTTAATAAATCTAACAAAATAGTCTCCATGAATCTCCTGAATAAAACCACCCTCTCCCCTTCGAACCTCATGCCTCTAAAAAATCCTCACAGCTTTACCCTCTGCTTGATTCAGTCTATTAAGAGCCTAAGTAAGAGGTTCTGTTAACTCATTTCTTTCAGCATTAGAATTCCTCATTGAACCACCAATACATGAGGCATTACCAACATATCCCTAGGTGGGAACCACGAAATTAAGATTAACTTCTACCTCATCTCTTCTAAACAAAGAGAGCCTAACACACCCTCACTATCTCATTATCCTAGTTCTAGGTCTACCACGTCCATGCGACATCCTTAGACCTATATCAAAATAATTTAATTTAGTTTCCTATTTATCAATTTGTTTTATTCAGTTTACAGAATCTTAAACATATGGCTCCGATAACAAAAATTGTAACAACCCATCCTAGGTAGGCCATACCCAAGATGGTATCGTCATCTTTCAGCATTAAACACGACTGATATGTAGCAACTATTACATTTATAACTTGAAAATAATTATAAATATTCACCTCAAGTCTTTTACAAAGGAGATACAAAATTTCATTTACTAAACTTATAAAAATATTACATTGATGCATGTGATTACAACTATTATTCTTTTTTGTTTATTCTTTTCTTTTCTTGTTTAAGGAAGCCAACCATAAGGACTTACCTAGATAGTTACTCTAAATCTCAAATCAAAGAATCTATTAGTCCTGGTCGTGTCTTGAAATTTAATTAAAATAATAGGGAATGAGCTTGACAAGTTTAGTGAATTTCAAGTTACTAGAAGTACTCGATTTGTATACTTCTGATCATAGTTTAATCACAATTCATATGTATAATTAAACAATTCTTTCATTTATTAATTTTCATATCATATCATCTTTCATCATTCCTCTTATTATATTATACTTAATGTATTTTTATTCAACATGTGAATATCACATCAAATATTAAACTCATTATTTTTCATCACAATCATCTCATCATGAGATTCATAATCATATCATCACAATTTCACAGTCATTCTGATGTATCAACATCTCAATAATTATAAATAATAAAATGAATGCACAATCTTCCCTTCTTACTTCCACAACTCATCATATCATATCACATCCATACTATCAGAAGTATGGGTAATTTTATCTGTTTTTAGGTCTCCATACCAGTCTTAGGTACAATAATCGGGGATGTCTCCCCACATGTCAATATATTTCATCCATACCAGCTATAGTTCTAGCCTTTTTCGTACCACACCCTCCTCTTGTGCCCTGATATGCATATGTGAAAACATATACAAGCAAACATAGCATATAATATAATCATATTAATCAAATAATTTTCTTTATCTAAAATCTCCCTTTATCTCAATATGTCAATTCAAGAGATTCATTCCTCTTTTCAAAGAGATACTTCATATCAGTTCATTATATATTTCATATTTTCCACTATTTCATCATTTAGAGTTATTTTTCTATCAAATCATTTAATTTGTGGTCATAATATATTTAAAAATCAAATCAAACATATTCCAACATATTCAATCAACTTTTCTCAAAATATACTTTAATTTAGGTTTCATGTATATTTATGATTCTTCTTGCTTACTAATAGTAAACTAACTCACTACGTAGCGCTAATGCTATCCATGGATCACCTCCTTACCTTTTGCGCTCCTCTCAGTAATACCACCAGATTTTTCACCACCACCTAACTAGAATATTCTTACGAATTTCACTATCTTATACTTCAATTTATATCCTGTACTAGGTTATATTCATACATATGTATGCATATTTCATTATCACTCTAAATTCACAATTTCGGTAACATCTCAAACTCTTTTATATAGAAAATTTTAAATGATAGGTCGACCTCCCAGTCAACTGGTTGGTAACGAGTCCCAAAATTCAGATTTTACAAGTCAATTTCCTAAAATCATACCAACCAACCGCTCTATTGACCGGTTGGGTTACTAGTCGACTACTTAGTTAATCGATCAACTCTTTACCAACTGACCACCTAGCCGATGAGTTGCTCATGCCAGTCGATCGCTTACCATTCAAAGTACCAGTCGACCACCACCTTTCCAATCGATCGAATGGGTTACTAGTCGACTTCCCGATCGATCGATTTCTCCTTTTATTCTTTAAAATTTATATTTTCCTTCTTGTATGCTTTCTAACTCTTTTTCTTTAAATTCTTTCTTCAAAAACTATTTCAAACTCAAGTTTTAAATAATTTGATATATGTATGCAAGTAAATTGTAATATAAACTTTACAATTTAATAAACTGTCATTTCATTAATGATGTGGGCCTTACACTGTGTATGGAGATGGGTTATCATTCTAATAGTTTTTTAGAGAAATTCATGGGATCAAGTTTATTGGTATTGAAAAATTTGAAATTTTCATTACGTGTTTATATCGGTAAACTTACACTAGTGACCATGAGATCAATCACCTTGAACTCCTTGAGAAAACATAGTACGTACTAACCTATTTGGATTCACTAATACCCTTCATAGTGATCCAATGATAAGGAATATTTCAGAATAAAGCTTAAGGAAATACATTTCATAGGCATGATCTTATTATGGTGCTTATTTTTATTGCTTCTATTTTATGGACTTTATCATTTAAACATATTTAATGGTTGTAATTAAAACATAGTTAATATTATTATTGCCATAATTAATAATATTAAAAATAAATGAATAAGATTAATTTATAATTAATATGTCCAGATATTGAATGCTATTGGCTTATAAGGCACACAACTATCAACCTCCCACTTGTACTAAAGCCAATAGCCCAAATATCTCATACCCTTTACTTTAGTTAGTGGAATCACAATATTATTTGTCAACAAAACTCTTTCTATCTTTACATTGCCATGTCCAGCGATATCTATAATCAAATGGAATCACTACAATATATGTTTGGATTTTTTATGAGACCTTGGTTCCCACGCACGTGAAATAGTGAAATTGTTGTCATAGTATCAAGATATTAGATTTACAATGTCCGAAAGTATTCTGAGCTCAGTGATCAACTTCTTTATCCAAACAAAACTCTTTATAGCCTCAAATGTCATAATATATTTGGCCTCCATGGTCAAATCCATTGTAGTCACTTTCTTGGAATATTTTAGCTCACTACTCCATCTTTCATGGTGAACACATACCTAGATACTAACTTATTGTCATCTTTGTCAAATTAAAAATTAGAGTCTATGAAGCCCTCAAGTTTTAAGTTTGCTTCGCTATATATGAGAAACAAATCTTTAGTTATTCTTAAGAACTTAAGATTGTTTTTCACAGCTATCTAGTGACCCTCACCTGGATGGGACTGATATCTGTTCATAACACTTAGAGTATATACTACATCAGACCTTGTACATAATATGGAGTACATGATGGATAGAGTTTACTCGTGCATTTTCTATCCTCCTGTGTTATTTGGGACATGTCTTTTTTAGCGTAATTCCATAACTTATCTTAGAATTTTCCATACTTCTTTCTTGTTGTTTTTTTTTTTCTACTCCTTTGTTATTCTTAACTTCCTTGACAACTCTGTTACTTCTTATCTTAATAGTACTCTTTTGCTTCCCCATATCTCACTTGTTTTTTTAGTGTAGCTGTATCTGTCAGTTTTTCTGGTATCAATGCTACCCCCATGGACAGCCCAATTGTGCTCAAGGTGAAGATGAGAAAAGGAATGTTAAAATAGTTGAGCATCTTCCCATGAAGCTTCTTCTAAAGGTAATTGATCCCATTGTACCAAGTATTAGTGTACCCATTTACCTTGTCGTAATACTACTATTTCATCTAGTAGGGCAATTGGATGGTATATGAGGAAAGAAATTGAGTAGTCCTTGGAAAGAGGACTTGGAGCTATGGTTGAACCTTTAAAAGACTTGAGAAGGGAGATGTGAAAGATAGGATGTAGCATGCAGCCTTCTTGTAGTTGCAATCTATATGTAACTTGGCCTATTTTGTCTAGAATAATAAAGGGGCCAAAGTATCTTTTCCATAGCTTTTGGAAGGCTCTTGTGGCAACTAAATGTTGCTTGTAGGGTTGTGATTTGAGGAGTACTAAATCACCAATCTGAAACTGCATATCAGTTTTTTGGTGATCAGCTTGTTGCTTCATTCCTTGTTGAGCTTTCAACAAAATACTTCTGACTTGTTGTGTTTTGTCTTCTCTAGTACTTAATTAATGATCTAAAACATTAATGGAGGAAGAGTCTTTACAGTATGTGGGTATGGTTAGTGGAATTCTACTATAGACAACCTGAATGGGAGACATACCCTAGGATGAATGAAAAGTAGTCTTGCAATGAAACTCTGCACAAGCTAGATAAGTGGACCATTGATGTGGTTTATCTACAACATAGGACCTTAAAAATGTTCCAAGCATCTAGTGACAACTTCAGTTTAGCCATCATTTTTGGGATGATAAGAAATGTTTATTCTGAATTGAGTTCCTTGTAATTTGAGTAGTTCTCTCCAAAATTGGTTAGTGAAGAGATAATCTTTGTCACTAACAATAGACTTTGTAAGTCCATGGAGTTTTTAGATAGTGTTCATAAAGATTATTGTAACTTTACTTGGTGTAAAGTTAGGGTAGAGAGGTCCAAAGTGTGCAAACTTGATGAGCCTATTCACTTCCACATATATTGTAGTGAACCCATAAGAGTATGGTAGGTGATTGATGAAGTCCATAGTGATGTCTTCCCAAATCAGCTTAGGAACTAGGAGAGGTTGTAGTAAACCATATAGTTTGACATTAAGTGTTTTTACTTGGCGACATATGAGACATCGAGAGACAAACTAACTACATTCTTTTTCATACCCTTCAAATGGAAATTAGCAGATAGCCTAACATAAGTTCTCAAAATGCTAGCATGTCCACCTACTGGAGGGGCATGACACTCAGTAATGAATAAGTGCTTCAAGTTGGAGTTTCGTCATACAAAAAAATTCCCTTGGTAGTAGTGAACATTATCCTTTACAGTCCATTCTCTTTGTTGTTGAGGATCTTTGGTGTAGGGCAGTTGTAATACTACAATGTCAGTGTCCTCTTAGTGTTCCTTTCTGATATCATCCAAGAAAGTAAAGATAGGTTACTACCTCTTTGTCACTAGATAGCCTTGAGAGAGCATAAACTAATGTATTATTTCTCCTTGGGTTGGATAGGATTTCATAAGAGAATCTTAAAAACTAGGTCAGATAATACTATTGCTCAAGATTTTGAATAGTCTGGTCCATCAAGTATTTGAGGCGTCTATGATCTATTTTGATAAAAAAATTCCACCAAAGAGATATTGTCTCCATTTCTTCGTAGTTGCAGTTATAGCATATAATTCTCTGATTTAAGCTTATTAAGATTCCGTTCTTAGACCAATCTTCTTGCTATAAAAGGAAATAGGATGAGAGGGTTGTAAGAGAACAACTCCTATGCTAGAGGCACTAGCATCTGTCTCTAAGGTAAATGACTTAGAGAATTCAAGAAGGCTGAGGAATGAAGTTGAAATCATAGCTTGTTTTAATAACAAGAAGGCTTGCTGAGCTTCAATTGTTTATTGGATTGAGTCTTTCTTTAATAGGTCAGCCAAACGATTAGCAAGGCTTACATATCCTTTGACAAATCTTCTATTATAGCTTGTTAACCCCAAAAACCTTATCAACTATTTTACTGTAGTAGGTTCAGGCCATTCAAGCATTACCTTGATCTTGGATTGATCTAGTTCTACTCCCTGTGCAGTAATGATGTGACCTAAATATTTTTTTGAGTCCTTTACAAAGTGGCATTTGCTGAGATTAGCATAAAATATATGTTGTTGAAGACATTGCAAGACTAGTCTTAAGTGAGTGACATGATCTTTTATGCTTTTGCTATAGACCAAGACATCATCAAAGAGGATGATAACAAATCTTTTTAAGAAGAGTGTGAAGATTTGATTGATTGTGGTCTGGAATGTAGCAAGGGAATTTGTTAACCCAAAGAGCATTACCAAGAACTCATAGTGGCCTTTGTTAATTCTATAAGCAATATTGGAAATGTCTTGTTTCTTCATTCAAATTTGATAGTATCCAGCTTTGAGATCCAACTTTGGAAAGAGTATAGCACCATATAACTCATCCATTACAATATGAACAGTAGGTATAGGAAATTCTTCCTTTATAGTTAGAGCATTTAGGGCTTTGTAATCCACACAAAACCTTTAACTGCCATCTTTTTTCTTTACTAATAAGACATGTGAACTATAAGGACTATAGCTGGGTTGAATTATTTATTCTTCAAGCATGTTGCTCACTAGCTTTTCCATCTAAGCTTTTTTATAATGGGGTACCTATATAGCTTTACATTGATTGTTTTAGAATAGGGCTCAAGTCTGATTTTGTGGTCAATAATTCTTGGTGGTGGTAGTGCAGAGGCATGAAAAAACAATGGTGATTTTTTATAATACTAATGATATTTCAGGGTATTCTAGTTGCTTAGAAGAATTTAATGTGTCCACTTATTGATTTGCTATAGTCATAGACATCAAAAGGAAGCAAGAGTCTAGTCTATAATGCTTAGACAATTTTGTAAGAGAACTATAAGATATAGGTTCAGTTGTTACCTCTTATTTTCCCTGCAGATGCACTCTAGTGCCCTTCTAAAAATAATCCATTGTAAGAGCATTGTAGTCTATTGTGACAGGTCCTAGTTATTGTAGCCATTGAACTTCCAAAATAAGATCTGCTCCATGAAGTGAAATTAGAAATAAATCCGCTATGCGCACATATCCTTGAATGGACACTTGGAGTTGCTGACATACTCTAATATAGCTTAAGTATTAACCATTGCCTACTTAAACCTTAAAGTGAGAAGAGGGAGTAATAGGCAAGTTAAAAAACTGAGTCATTTTTTCTAAAATGAATTTGTGGGTATTGTATCCATCAATCAAGATTTGCAATGTATGCTTCTTGATAGAGCCCAAAAGGATTAAGGTCTTTGGTGTTCTATGACTAAAAAGAGCATGTAAAGAGATCTCAGGAATCTGTGTTTCTTCTAGAGTGTCAAAAGGATTAAAGAACTCCTGATCTTGGCTTTCTTGCTCTTCTTCTTCCAATAGCAACAATGAGATCTTTGTTTTGGATATATATCCTGGATAAAATTTTTCATCACAAATAAAGCAAAGTATTCTTTCTCTCCTAAATTACATTTTTTGAGGAGTTAATCTTCTGATATGAAACTTTTAAAGAGATGGAGCTGTAGACATCCATGTGTAGGACTATGATCCCAAACTAAGACCACTAGTTTGGTGACTTGCTTCCGAAGGCATGTAATTTAACTTAGAGTGCCAATATTTTGAAGAACCTTTAATGTCTCCCTATCTATCTTCATGTAATCTTTGTAACCCCACAACATCATGAAAGTTCAAAGGTCTATCTACAATATCCTCCCTTCTAATGTAAGGTTTCAAGCCAAAAATAAAATAGTTCATCAAGAACTGATTAAAAAGACCATTAACTCTATTAGAAAAGGACTCAAACTTTGCTTGATATTCTAAGACAATACCTTCTTGAGTGAGTTTGATCAATGCACCTTTTGGTCCTTCATAGACAAAGGGACCAAATCTTGATAGTAATGCTTTGATAAACTATGGCCAAAACTGAATCATCTTGTTATGTTGAGTCCACAGAAACCAACTTGTTGCTGGACCTTCCAGGTGGAATGTGATAAGTTGTAATCCCTGATAGTTAGGAGTGTTGGAGAAGAGGAAGAATTACTTAGCTTAGAAGAGCCTATCTATAGGATCTTCTTCTTTAAATCTTGATAGTTCCACCTTGATATTTATGAAGTTATTCACTTGATTGTATTGCAGATGAAGTTCTGGATTTGGAGGAGATGTATGTTCTTCTTGGGAATGCATCTACTTCAAAGACTTAATTTCTTGCTAGAGAGGTTTGATGGCAGGACCAATTTTGTCTCTAATGTACTTTCAAAGCTTGTCACAAGAAAAATCACTCTTATCAAATTTGGAACGCAGTCCTTTTGCCATTGCTTATGGATGTGAAGATGATAATGAAATCACCAAATGTTAGTGGTGTTGGATGGAAAGATTTGTATCTTAAGGTATTAGGTGGTTTAGGGATAAAATTTGGGAGATGAATTGTTCTTGTTTTGAGAACAAGATAAGCTCCCAAAATGAATTATGATTTCTTACTTTCCAATCCTACAATTGAGCTATTTATATATGTCCCAAATAGATTAGTTACAACTGATCATAAGGAGTCAAATAAGCTAACTAATTGACAACTCTTGTAGCTAACTTCCAACTAAGCAAGTAACTTCTCTTCTCTTTGACACCCATTTTTCTTCTTTCTTCTTGTTGTTTTTGCTACTCCTTTGTTGTCCTTAGCTTCCTATCTCAATGTTTCTCTTCTGTTGCCCCATGTCTCACTAGTTTCTTTAGTGTTGCTCTATCCCTAAGTTTTCTTCTTGTATAATATTTCTTCCATGTAAAGCACTAAGAATTTCACAACATTCCCACTGACCTTTTCATACACACATTGTACATCCTCGTTCTTTACTAAATCAAACGATTTGATTATCTCATCAAAACTAGAGTTCTAACTTTGGAGTTTGCATACTTTGTGGTCACTACCACTAGATGTAAAACCCTCTGGTTGTGTCATGTACACATCCTCCTCAATGAAAATGCAATCTTTACATCCATCTGTGAATATCTTATAGTCATGGTATGCAGCTATAGCAAGTAAAATCCTAATGGATTTAAGCATGGCCACTAGGGAAAAAGGTTTCTTCAAAGTCAATTCCTTATCTTTTCTTGAAACCCATCACCATTAGCCTTTCTTTATAGGTCTCTATCTTTGCATCCACTCCAATATTTCTTTTAAAGACCTATTTGTAGCCTATAGGTACTATAGCTCAAGGTGCATCGACCAAAGTCCATACCTTGTTGGAGTACATGAAATCCATTTTGTATTTCATAGCTTCTAGCAACCTCTCCAAATCGATATCTAACATCGCTTCTTCCTACTTAGTAGGTTTCTTATCATCCGTAAGTAGTACCTCTAGGTCACTTTTTATAAGAAATCTATATCTCTTTAAAGCCATAAGTCTGCTAGATCTACTAAGGTGTTGTGTAATAGGAGGATCTATTGACGAAGGCTCCTCATTTTGAATAGTACCAAGTTGTGGTTCTTGTGACACTTCATCAAGTTCTATCTTGCTCTCGCTGCTCCCTCCTAACATAAACCCTTTTTCTAAACTGGTAGCATAGTTAGAAACAAACAATTTTTTTTGCTATGGATGATAGAAATGATATCCTATACTTTCTTTAAGATATCCCACAAACCTACATTTGGAAGATCTAGTTCCAAATTTGTTTGCATGTAACTTATTTACATAGGAAGGACAACCCCAAATCTTAACATGTTTAAGATTGGGTTTTCTCCATTTCTATATCTCTTATGGCGTCTTATGTGAAATCCTCACCTTAGTGTTAGTGATAATTTAGTAATTTTCTATTTTATTGGCATTATCATAATCATCATGCATATTTGTAGTTTGAATTTATTAAACAAATTATAGTGGTGTTAAAGTCAATAAAAGTAATTTAAAAAATGAAATATAAATAAAAAAGAAATAATAGCTAAAATTTTATAAAAAAATGGTGAATGGGTAAAATGGACAAAAAGTAAAAATTAAATCAATGGTCTAAATATTTGTTGTAAAAAATGTTGGGTTGTGTCTAGCAAAAGCCAAGAAAACGCAATTTTCTCTTCACAAAAATTGTGCAAAGCTTAAATAGCCTAATCTTTCTAATTTTTTCCCATAGCAACATTAACACCCTCTTCCTTATTCAGCTTTCTCTCTTCATGATTGCTCTTGCTCTAAATTATGGACTCACCTTTTTTTTCTATTGTCTAAACATTTTCAAAATCAACAAAATTTCTCTTAACACTTCTTTTTGTTTACCACAACTCTCTCTCTCTAGAATTGGAGCGAACAAAATTTTAACAATTGAGATCTATTTTCTCTTTCATAAAAAATTCATCAACTCCAACAACTCAAGCTCTATTTTCAATGACTCCAGTCACCGTTGTGAGAAGGTAAATACCTTATTTTTTCTTTTCTTTTTTTTTTCTCGCATATGTTCTAGTGAGTTTCTCTCTAAATCAATTTTTATCTGCTAAACATTATTTCAAGTAGTAGTAGATCTTAGCCTCGCCATCTCAACCACCAACGACCACCACCAACTTAATTTTTGTTTGGTAAATTTTAAAAGGAAACTCATATTCAAACCATGTCTATGGAAATTAAAATTTTTAGAATTTATGTATTAATCTTTCTTACATTTTTTTTATCTCATGTGAAGGTATATGTGTTTTCCAATCTGACTATATTAGTTTTGTAGAATTTGAATTTGTTCTTATTTGACATATATGGGCTTTGTGATGTTAAATATTTATAGATTTATTCGTGAGATTAAAGAAAGGGATCTTAAATAGATAAGTCTTTATATATGTATATACTTATGAAATAGTTGTAAATCTCAATTTCAAAATGAAGTCGGAAGGTGTTGAGATTACTCCACCTATAGTTGCAGGCTGGTATATATATATATATATATATATATATTATAAATGTTGTTATAAATGGTTTATTAAATACCTTTAAAGTTGGTGATTCAAGTTATGAACTTATGATTTTGTAATTCTTTTAAGTTGACATGTATATATATATTTTTTGTTACACTTTATTTCTTGTGTTATTTGTTTTCTATTATGAATATCAATTTTTGGTAGTTTAAACTCATATCGGCTTTCGAAGCTGACTGGTATGATCAAATGTTCAGGTTTGGAGGAGTTTTAGACGTCCTTTTGATAGAAACAACGTTTTCCTTTTATAGGTGGTCACATATTTCATCTTCTCCTTAGGCTATGTTTTCTTTTTAAATAAAACAATTTTTGTTATGTAATAAGAGCTACATAAAGTTTACTTTGTTATTGTAGGTATCGTTCTTTTCCACTAATTACTCATGCATCCAACTCATTACCTAAGGTCAGTCTCTTCAAGGAAGGATGATATGACGAGGGTGCGCATTACGATGAGTGGGCTTATGTAAACGAGTGAAACCTACCAATTCTAATATAATCCCTCTATAAGTAGTAAGGAGAGTCCTGTTATGGCTGCACTTTTAATGTATTAGACAATTAGTTATTGTCATCCAAGAACAAAGCAAGAATGACAAGTAAGGAGTCGCCATTTGACCTTAAAAGGCATCAAATACTTTGTCATTGATCCACGTGAGAGATTCCAAGGCTTGACAAATTTAGGTACAAGAAAGTGATGAATTAAAGATCCCTCTCTTTCCTAGACCGAAGTCTAGCTCTTTGTTTTCAAGAAAAGTTATTAAAAACTTTAATTTAAATGTTATTACCATACACTAATAAAGCAAAAGCACACATTCACAATTTATATTCAAACAAGATGACATCAAATATAATATTTAAAATGGAGCGGTAAAAGTAAATAAATAAATACATTCAAAGCAAAAAGTGCTTTAAAAATGAAACAAAGGAATGACCAAAATCAATAGTAATGTGCAGATTAAGAAGAAAAAAAAGAAAGTGGATTAAAGCATGCAAATTTAGATAACCAGGCTAGATATGTTGGGATTTAACATGTGAAATAAAACTAATTTAAACAAACGGATTCAAATGAGTGTATTAAACATGCAGATTAAACTAAGTAGATTGAACATGCAAATTTAAACATATATAGGTTTAAACTAAGCTAAACATGTGGATTTGATTAAATGGACTAAAACTAAACATGTGGTATGCAAAAAATTGAAAGAAAGCACATAACTTAATAGAAATAAAATGAGTATTGTAAAGGAACTAAGATAAAAAAAAAATGAACATTGAAGCTACCATGGATTTCATCAAATAAAAGGCAAACTAAGTCATTTAATCCATTTTCAAGGTGGTTCAAACATATAAAGCATTGTAGGAATTTTATTTCTCACCCAAAAGAAGTTTAACCAACCTTTTTGGATAGGGAAAAGTGTCCACATGTGAGGATAAACCTTAGAGATTCCTTGCACCTTTTTGGATTTAGTAAGTTTGGAAGATTGATTTGATTACAGATTAGAATACCAAATGTAAATATATGGCTAGTTTTGATGGACTCTCTCTTGTCTTTTTTTTTTTTGTTTCACTTTCTACTATTTTTCTCTCTATTTTTTTGTGTGCTCTCTCTTCTTACTATATTTCTCTCTTTACTCCCTTTTTTTTCTCTTTAAATTTTTCTCCTTGTGTTATGCTTCATCTTCTCTATACTTCTCGCATTGTTATGCTTCTACCCTTAACATTCTTTTTGATGCCTCCTCCTTTGCTTGTGTTAACATGGGGGTATTTATATAAGAAAGGTAGGTTATCCATTTGAACAAAAAAGATAATAAAACAATGAAAACAAATTGTGTGGCCAGCTATGAAGAAGGAAAAGAGAGGGTGCAACTTTTGAGGTTAGTGGCTTGCTATGGGGAGAAGTGATGGGGCAATTTTTGAGGTGATAAGATGGATGCTAGAAATGGAATGGTGAATTTGACAAAGTAAAAAAGAAGAGAAAGACTTCCTGTTTGGGTGGTTCTTGGAAAATATGGACGCTTGAAATGTCATAGTGAGTTTAACAAAGCAAAAAGGATAAGAAAAACTTCTTCCTTTAGTGGTCAGCAATGGGGAGATCAAATGTGGAAAATTTTAAGGTAATAAGGTGAAGCTAGAAATGGGATGGTGATTTTAATAAGGTAAAAATGAAGAAGAAGATATCCTTTTTGGGTGGTTCTTGGAGAAGGTGGAATGTTGTAGTGTTATGATGAGTTTAACAAAGAAAAAAAGAAGAGGAAGACATCCTTCTTTAGTGGTTGACCATGGGGAGAAGATATGGGACAATTTTTGATGTGATAAGGTGGAAGCTTGAAATGGTATGTGTTTTTAACAATTGAAAAAAGAAGAGGAAGACTTCTTCTCTATAGGCACACATGGGAAGAAGAAAAAGGAACAATTTTAGAGGTGGAAATGGTGGAAGCTTGAAGTGTTATTGTGAGTTTAATAAAGCAAAAAGGGAAGAAGAAAACTTCTTCTTATTGCAAAAATGTGGTCGACCATATGGAGAATGATACAACTCTTGCATTAAAGGTTTTTGGATAAAAATAAGGAAGAAGAAGATAAGAAATAAAAGAGAGAATTAGAGAAGAAGAATGAAGAATTTATGAGTGAAAAAAGAGAGATTTAGGAGAGAGTTGGAGTAATTATCTTAATGTTTTTATTGAATGGAAGTCAGGAGTATTTATACAATAATGAAATCAGGAGATACTACTAGCTATTATAACAAATTTTGTTAATAGGTTAGCTACCAACTAACTAACTTTGCTAACTATCTAACTATCTGCCTAAGTATATTTTTGATCCGTTTACAATAGCTCCCTTAGGTATATTGCAGCCTTTGAGGAGCATTCCATATTCTCTGGATTTTCCTTAACTTTAGTTGTTGCCTTTGTTATTCTACTTACCTTATTCCTTTATTTGTGTAGTTATCATTAGCTACCCCTTCAAAACTAGCCTTGTCCACAAGGTCATGAGCCTGCAATAGAGCTTGGACTACAGTTAGATCTTCTCTTGATCTCTCCTCAGGTGCCAGAACTTTCCACTGGAGAAGTACATGTGGAACCAGTTTGTTATGGCTCCAAATGGATCTATGGTCCATTATGGCTAGAAGGGTAAGAACTGGTTTATTTTTAATGCTAAAGTCAGGTAGGAGCACTGGTGTATCAAATTGTGTTCCTTGAAAAGGTTTGAAGAAGGAGATGTGGAAAACATTATGAATTTTGGAAGTAGGTGATAAGGAAAGCTTATAAGTTACAAGACCATTTCCTTCTATCACCTAAAATGGTTCATAATACCTTTTACTTAGCTTTTGATTGAGCCTTAAGGCCAGAGATTGTTGTTTGTAAGGTTTTGATTTCACTAGCATCCAACTTTCTAGTGGTAGCTCTTTATACTGTCTTGTGTCATTTGCTAAGGACTTTATTCGGGATTGAGCTTGCAATATATGATTTTTGAGATGTTGGAGGAGCATATCTTTAATTAATATTTAATTGTTAGTAGCTTTAATTTTAGATGATCAAAGTACATATCTTTGAATGACAGGAGGTTCTCTGTCATACAATACTTAACATGATGTCATTTTGATTGTAGAATGATATAGAGTGTTGTATGACTACTCAGTCTAAGGAAGTAGATAAATCCGTATTTGTGGCTTATCTTGAGTAAAAGCTCTCAAGTATCTCCACAAACCTGTTTTTTTACTTCTATTTAACCATCTGATTGGGGATGGTAAGCAGAACTAAAGTTGAGAGAACTTCACAACTTCCTCTAAAATGAACTCATGAAAACCTTATCTTTTTCATAAACAATTGACTTTGGTACTCCATATAATTTTAGCACTAGATCACAAAAGAGTTTAGTCACTTTGGGAGTATGAAAAGTGTTAAGGCTCCAAAGTGTGCATATTTGGTAAGTCTATCAATGACTATCATTATGACTGACTAGCCATGTGTGAGTGGCAAATCAGTGATGAATTCCATTGAAATATCCTCTCTAAACCTTTTCAGGAACATACAAGGTTTGTAGTAAACCATAAGGCAAGTTTGGAGAATACTTTGTTTGTTAACAAATCAAACATTGTCTAACAAACTCCTTGGTATCTTGTCTATAGTCTTCGAGAAGAAATTTGCAAAGATTCTCATAAGTGTTCTAAGAACACTATTATATCCTTCCAGGAGGGAAGTTTGGAATTATTTCAAGACTTTGAATCTGAGGGAGGAAGTAGAGCTTAAGACCAACATGTTGTTGTAAAACAACAAACCTTGCTTGATTGAATATACTTTAGGGCCTTCACCTTTGTTGAACTCCTTAGAAGTATTAACCAGGTCCTGAGCTATTTTGTTTTCAAGTTTCAAGTCATTTGACAGATCAAGGAGTGGATAAGGGAGGTATATGCATAGAGTCCTGGAGGAACACTCTTCCAAAGAATCACACTTAGTATGAAACCTTAATAATGCATCTACAGCAGCATTCTCTTTCCCTAGTTCATAAACACTGTCATAAGAAAATTCTAGCAATTTGCTAAGACAATATTGTTGTTCAGGAGTCTGTATGACTTGTGATATTAAACATCTTAATGGTATGTAGTTTGTATGAATTTCAAACTTTCTCCCTAGCAAGTACTGTCTCCATTTCTTTACGGCCTGTGTGATAGCAAATAGTTCATATGTTGAAGGAACAACCATCTTATTGTAATCCTCTATTCTTAAAGTATGGGTAAAGAAGTATTTTGATAAATATGATATGAAATTAAAATAAAATATGTATTAATAAAATAATTCTTTTGAAAAAAAAATGGACACGTGGAAAACATAAAGAAAAATAAAAAAATATTCATGGACAACAGGTAAGGAAAAAAAAAATTGCAAGACACCTAAGTGTCCAGGTGTTGTCACCTGTGACATTAATCAAAATTTGAGAAGGTAAAGACACTCAACATAATTAAGGAAACGGTGCTGCCGTTAAAGGATTTTATAAAAATCATTTTCATTAATTTGTTTTATTAGTTTTACCAAATCCTGTTTGGTTTTCTTCAACTTCAAATCAAACTACTCTATTTCTTTAAACACTTGGGGACCAAAAGAAAGGTTGAAAGTGTAAAATTTTGAAGGGGTTTACGGGAGAATTTTTTTGAAAGGCACGGGAAGCTCTAAGAAAAACAAAAGGTAATAACATGAATTTTATTTTTGAAAATTAGCATACATGAAATTTCTCAGAATTTAATGTGGGAATTTTCAAAAGGTGTGAATTATGGAGGACTTGAAGAATAAATTATAAATTTTAATATAAATATTATGTCAGGTGCTGATGATCAGCAACCAGAGGAAATTGCTGAAAGGAGTAAGAAAGGAAAAGAGGTGATCCACAGGTAGTTCTAAGTGCTACGTGGTGAGTTAGATTTACTTTAAGTAATCAAGATAAATATGAAATATATAGTGATAGTATTTGAATAAATTATTAACTTATGATTTGGTGATAGATGAAAGTTGGTTGATAGGTATGATAGGAATAATGGATGTTTAGAGAAATATTTTAGGAGAAATAATATTATTGGAATAATGAGTCGATTTAATAATAAGGGTGATAAGTGAAATTCTTGACGAGCTATGGTTGACGATTTGATATGATTTGTTAGGAGAGGAATTTAGTTGAATTTTTTAAATAATAATTTGAGAATAATCAGAATAGCTAATTTGAATGTTTGAATACACGCTTGTTTCTATATTATTGTTCATATGCATATTTCATATCATTATTCATGTGCATATGCATGAAATAAAAGAACCGGGAAGGCAGCCCGTCTAAATGAAAATAAAAGAACTGGGAGGGAAACTAGTCTAAATGAAAACTGTGACAGCGGATATATGCAGGAAATAAATGAAAACTGTGACAGCCAGTATATGATGGAAATAAAAGAAACGGAAAGGCAGCCGGTCTAAATAAAATAAAAGAATAGGGAGGGTAGGCAGTCTAAGCTAAAACATATGACATGTGGAAAAACATTCCCAATTAATAAGTCATTCATTGCATCTGTTTTAAATATTGATTTTATTATTGAGATGCTAAAGTGCTATTCATGATTGTAAATTTATTGATAGATGAATGAGTCTTATAGAGAGACAATGATGCTGAGAAGAAATATGGAAATACGAAATAATGAGAATTATCTAGGTGACTAAATTATATGCTGTGAACCTCATAATGAGGTAATTATGAGATAGAATTGATAGTCTCAAGATGATGATTAATTATATGAGAATAAGATATTTATAAAGGATGGGGATTTGATATGAGTAGTGATTATAGAATGTTATTATCAAAATATATGAGATATAGATGAATGAATATTGGAAAACTAATTATACAAATTGAATACTTCTAGTAAGTTTAATTCTCTGAGCTTGTGAAGCTCACTCCTCGTTGTACAATGATTTCAGGTAGCGGGCAGGACAAATAGAATCGTGAGCAGAGATTCAGACTAAATCATTTTTTGTAAGCCACGTGGTCCACATTCTCAGACTAATGAGAAAGAAAAAAAATATTTGTAAACATTCATGCATAATATGTTGTATATACTGTTCAGTTGAGATCTGAATGATGTAACTCCCTTGTTGAGGGTTAAGGATTTATGTATGTAAATCATTCAATTGTCATTTTTATATTGTTGCATATATGTGACGTGTTGGGATTTTAAAAAGTGACAACACCATCTCAGGGTTGGCCAACCCGGGATGGATCGCTACAATTTTGGTATCAGAGCATTAGGTTTTATGATTCTGTAGACTGCATAAAAATTTAAAGAAAGTGGAAGATTAAAATAAATTATATTTTAATGAATAGTCCGAGGATGACACGTGGACGTGCTAGAGCTAGAGTTCTTGATTTGAGAAGGTGAGGCAGGCCCCCAATATTTTGACAAGTTGAGGTTAAGTCTAAATCCATGGTTCCTAGAAGGAAACCTTTTGACAGTATAATTGATATTTGTAGAGGTGTGAGAGAATATGAAGTTGAAAGAGATGAGCTAAGATAAGCTCTTGCACATACTTTTGAGAAAATGGATGTAACAGATGATAGAGTTGATAGTCTATATCATAGACTTGATGAACAGGTTGGGGCGGGGTACCTAACATAGTTGTAAATCCAGTAGTGGTAGACGTTCAAAAAGGGGAAAGGTGAGTTTATGCAAGAGATACAGGGAGATTATTTTGTTAGATATATTAAGTTAAATGCTTTGTTATCTAAAGGATCTATGAATCCTTTTAAGCCCGAGCTTTGGGTGAAACATGTAGAGAGATTATTTGGTACTTTACTAGTGACTGGCAGGCAGAGGGTCACCTTTACTTCATTTGAGTTAGAAGAAGAAGCTTTAGAATGATGGGAGGATACTCTTCCCAAGGTAAGTGCATATGTTGATAAATCCTTTAACCTGAAATAGGTTTAAGGAGGTTTTCCTTGATAAATACTTTTCTTATACCTTTAGATCCCAACAAGAGAGAGATTTCTTTATTTGAGGAAAATGTATTAACTATGACTCAGTAAGATAGGAGATTTATGGCTTTGTCGAGGTTTGTACCAGAAATGGTAGACCTGGAGAAGAAAAAGTGTAAGGGATTCATAAATGAATTAAATTTTGAGATTAAATCAAAACTATCTTACATGAGGTATATGAATTATGCTAGGTTGGTGGACATAGCACTACATATTGAGAAGGATGTGATGGAGTTTAGAGGTAGGAGGGATTAGCTGAAGAGGTCTGGAGTTGAGGGACCTAGAGGTGGTAGTTGTATGAGTGTGCAGGGTGGGAGACCACCCCAGAAGAGGCATTCCTTGTCAAAGAAAATTGTAATACAGAGCTAGAGGCAAGTAGGATCTATTGCTTTTGTAGCTAAGAGTAATATCAGTAGGACCCGTAGATTTCGGAGATAGTTTATGGGAACTGGGAGTCATGGTAGAGGAAGTAAGTATGCCACCAAGGGGAAGTAATAATCTGATGTATGATCGAGAGATAGAAGTTTATTTTAAATGTATTTAGATAAGAAATTTATCCCATAATTGTCCTAATTTGAAGAGCTTTGTATGTAGAAAAGGTGGACATATCAATGTTGGTTGATCTTGGTGTAACCCATTCTTTTGCATCCAATATTCATATAAAGTCTATTAATGCATGTATTAGTCCTTTGATGCATAATATTATTGTTAAATTTCCCACTAGAGATAGAGTGATAACCATAAATGTTTACAAGGGTTGTGTGATTCGTATCAGTGATAAAGAATTCAAAGTTGATTTATTACCTTTGAATATGTAGATTTTCATTTGATTTTGGGAATGAATTGATTGTCGACGTATTACACCTCGGTTGATTGTTCCAGAAAGAATGTAGTGTTCAAGATATGGACATGAGGAGTTTAACTTTCAAGGAGAACATAAGATACTCTCAAATTATCTTATTTTGCTCTGACTACTAGTAGATGGTTGAAGAAGGGTTGTGAGGAGTATTTGGCATACATAATGGATTCTAAAAAGGAAAATAGGAAGTTAGAATAAATCTTAGTGGTGAAAATTTATTCTAATGTATTTCTTGATGAGTTGTCTAGTTTGTCTCCTAGTAGGGAGATTAAATTCTCTATTGATGTAATCCCAGGTTCATCACATATATCTATAGCACCATACAGAGTGACACCCACTGAGTTAAGGGAGTTGAAAGTTGAAGAGTTGTTAGATAAATAATTTATTCGATTTAGTGTATCACCTTGGGGAGCCCTATATTGTTTGTGAAGAAGAAAGATAGAATGATGAGATTGTGTATAGACTACAGATAGTTGAATAAGATAATCATTAAGAACAAATATCACTTACCCAGGATAGATGATTTATTTGAGAAGTTGTAGGAAGCAAGGGTATTTTCTAAGATAGACCAGAGATTAGGTTATCACCAGTTAAGGATAGAGGAAGGAGACATGCCTAAGACTGCTCTTAGGACATGTTATGGTCATAAGTTTCTTGTTATACCATTTAGGTTGACTTATGTTACAATTGTATTCATGGACCTGATGAGTAGAGAGTTTAAACTATACCTTAACAATTTTATGGTTGTATTTGACATTCTGATATATTCTAAGAAGGAAGAACAAAATGCAAAGAATTTAGAAATAGTGTTGGAGATTCTGAGGAAAGAGATTATATGCAAAAAAATTTAATGTGAATTTTTGCTTAATAAAGTTATTTTTTTGAGACATCTAGTGTCTGGAGATGGCATAACAGTTGATCCATAAAAGGTAGAGGCAATGTTAAGTTGGGAGAGACCAACTAATGTGACTGAAATTAGAATCTTCTTGGGGTTAGCTGGTTATTATAAAAGATTATTTCATAATTTTTCTATTATTGTAGTACTATTAACTAGACTAACCAGGAAAGAGGTGAGATTTTTATGGTGTGGGGAGTGTGAGAAAAGTTTCCAATTACTAAAGAAGAAATTGACTACAGCTCCAGTATGGGTGCTTCCTTATGGTGATGAAGGATTTGTAGTATATAGTGATGCACCATTTGTATAGAGCCACTTATGAGATATTCATTAATCATAAGAGTTTGATATACTTACCTACCAAGAGAGTTAAATTTGAGGCAAAGATGGTGGATGGCGTTGATTAGTGACTATGATTGTACAATTCACTATCATCTAGAAAAGGCGAATGTCGTAGTTAATGCATTGAGCAAAAAATATACAAGAAGATTAACTGCTATTGAGAGTCGTGATGTGAAATTGAAAATAGATTTAAGAGAGCTAAGAATGAAGTTAAATGTCAGTGATAGAGGATTTTTGTTAGCAAATATGGTTGTGACGTCATCCATAGTAAAATGCTTGTTAAAAATGCAAGGTAGAGATGTGGAGATAGAAAAGATTAAGCAGGAAGTGTTTAGTACAAAGCAATATGAGTTAAAAATTAGAAATGATGGTATTTTGGTATTGGAACATAGAATATATGTTCCCAATGATGCTGAGTTGAGAAATGAGATATTGAAAGAGGCATATAATGATGTATATTTGATGCACCTGAGTAACAATAAGATGTATAGAGGATTGAGACAAAATTTTTGGTGCCCAGAATTGAAGAGGGATGTAGCTTAATATATTTCTAGATGTTTAGTTTATTAGAAAGTGAAGTTAAAGAACAAACATCCGGGAGGCTTACTATAGCCTCCTCCTATGCTCGAATGACCATAGAAAAATGTGAGTATGGATTTTTTTTCTGAATTTTTCCATAACTAGAGAGGTCACGATACAGTGTAAGTGATAGTAGATAGACTTTCTAAGTCATCTCAATTTCTTCCAATTAAAACAAATTGGAGTCCTAAGAAGTTGGTTGAACTGTATGTAGCTAAGATTGTGAGGTTGTATGGAGTACTATTGAGCATAGTGTCAAGTAGAGATGCTAGAGTTACATCTTAGTTTTGGAGAGACTTTCAGAAAATCATAGATACATAGTTACAATGTCGTACAACTTTTCATCCTCAAACAGATGAGCAAACAGAAAGGATTATTAAAGTACTAGAAGATATGTTGAGGGAAAATGTGGTGAGTTCTCAATAAGTTGGGATGCTTACTTGTCATTGATTGAATTTGCTTATAATAATCAACATCAATCTAGTATTAGAATGACACCATTTAAGGCATTGTATGGTAGAAGGTGTAGAACTCCTATATGATGGGAAGAAGTGAGAGAGAGAAATATATTTGGTCCATAAATTATTGAGTTAACAATTGAAGGGATCAAACTGGTTAGAGAAAACCTTAAAACAGCACAGAGTAGACCGAATAGCTATGCTGATAATAAAAGACGACCTCTTGAGTTTCAAGTAGGTGATTGAATGTATTAAAAATATCTCCACGAAAAGGTGTGTTGAGGGTCAAAAAGAAAAGGAAGTTGAGTCTAAGGTATGTGGGACCCTATGAGGTTATTGAGAAAGTTGGGCTAGTTTTGTATAGCCTAGAAATCGCCTCCAGAGTTAAAGCTAACATATTTCACGTTTAACTTTTGCGAAAGCACTTGATAAATCTCATAAAATTTCGAGCCAAGTTGTAGAAATTCAAGAAGATTTTTCTTTTATACAAGTACCAGTGAGAATTTTAGACAGAAAAGAACAAGTCTTGTATAATAAAATAGTTTCATTAGTTCAAGTTCGGTGGTGGAATAAAGATGTTGAAGAGATTACGTGAAAGCGTGAGGCAACTATGAAGAAATATTATTCACAATTGTTATTTCGGGGACAAAATTTTTATAAGGTGGGTAGAATTGTAATACCCGTGTTCTTAAAGTATAGGTAAAGAAGTAATTTGATAAATATGACATGAAATTAAAATAATATATATATATATACATATATATACGTGAAAGATTTAGTATTGAATAAAATAATTCTTTTGAAAAAAAATGGACACGTGGAAAGCATAAAGAAAAAGAAAAAGAAAAAAATTTTCTTAGATAGCAGGTAAAGAAAAAAAAATAAAGAAGGTGCAAGACACCTAAGTGTCTAGATGTTGTCACTTGTGGCACTAATCAAAATTTGAGAAGGTAATGACACTCAACATAATTAAAGAAATGGTGCCGCCATTAAAGGATTTTATAAAAATCGTTTTCATTAATATGTTTTATTAGTTTTACCAAATCCTGTTTGGTTTTCTTCAACTTCAAATCAAACTACTCTATTTCTTTAAACACTTGGGGACCGAAAGAAAGGCTGAAAGAGTAAAATTTTGAAGGGGTTTACGAAAGATTTTTATACAAAGTCACGGAAAGCTCTAAGAAAAACAGAAGGTAATAATGTGATTTTATTTTTGAAAATTAGCATACATGAAATTTCTCGGAATTCAATGTGGGAATTTGCAAAGGGTGTGAATCATGGAGGACTTAAAGAATAAATTAGAAATTTTAATATAAATATTATGTCAGGTTTTGATGATCAGTAACTGGGGGAAATTGCTGAAAGGAACAGGAAGGGCAAGGAGGTGATCCATGGGTAGTTCTAAGTGCTACGTGGTGAATTAGATTTACTTTAATTAATCAAGATAAATGTGAAATATATAGTGATAGTATTTGAATAAATCCTTAACTTATGATTTGGTGATAGATAAAAGTTGGTTGATAGCTATGATAGGAATAATAGACATATAGAGAATTATTTTATGAGAAATAATATTATTGGAATAATGAGTCGATTTAATAGTAAAGATGATAAGTGAAATTCTTGACGAGCTATGGTTGATGATTTGATATGATTTATAAGGAGAGGAATTTAGTGGAATTTTTCAAATAATAATTTGAGAAATGTTGGTATTTGTCTAAGGTTCAAACATGTCCAAGCATGGTTCAAAAATGGTTAAAGTTTAAACTAAAGTTGGAAGATTAAAGTTCAGCAAGTTATAAGACTGCACACATGTGTGTGCATCACTTTGGAGCAAGGTAAGGCTAGGCGCACTGGTGTGTGCACTTCTGCACACAAGTTGATGGAGTGTGTGCACTGCTGGGCAGCATCAGTGTGCACCAGTGCTACACCGCTCACCATCCAGCATGGGTGCTGTTGGGACAGGGCCAGCACCGCACCACTCACCATTCAGCACCGCACCGCCCAGAAGCTGTTGCAAGCGTGCTCTGCCCAGCACCACACCGCGCCCTGTTGAGCGCCTAAGTGCTAGGCAAAGTCAAGCACACATAGGCAGCATGCATAAGGACTCTCTTAGGTGCGTGTGTGCAAGGTCAAAATGCACAGAACCACTTAAGAAGTGATGAAGGGCCATGATTAAGTGAGGATCTTGATCAAAGGGTGAGGATTGAATCTCAAGAATATCCAAGAAGTGGATGGCTATAAAAGGGGTTTCCTAGCCTCATTTTCACACATGAAATAACAAGAGAATAGAGAATACTTTGTGACATTATGAGATCAATTGTAAACACATAGAGAGAATTGTGTAAGAGTGACAAACACAAGAGGGACTCTTTGTAGTGAGGCTGGTTGTAAAGAAGAGAGAGTAGATTAGATAGAGAGCATTGTTAGTTCTCATCTTCTTCCTTTCTTCTCTTCTTGGTTTCTTCAAGAACTTGAGCTTCTTGAAGGGGATTGCTGTAACTTGTAAGAACCATTTGATTTAGTGCAAAGAGTTCGGAGGAACTCACAGGGACGTAGGCACATTACCGAACCTTGATAACAATTGCTTGTCTTCTTTCTTTCTTTGATTTTCTGTTCCTGTTTTCGATTCCAATTCTTTCTACAAGTCATTCTAGACTTGGGTGTTTGGAAGAGCACCACTTGGGCATCTTGTCAAGGTGATTTCCAACAAGAATAATCAGGATAGCTAATTTGAATGTTTGAATACATGCTTGTTTCTATATTATTGTTCATATGCATATTTCATATCATTATTCATATGCATATGCATGAAATAAAAGAATCAAAAAAGGCAGTCGGTCTAAATGAAAATAAAAGAACCTAAAAGTCAACTGGTCTAAATGAAAATAAAAGAACCAAGAGGGCAGCCGGTCTAAATGAAAACCGTGACAGCCGGTATATGCTGAAAATAAAAAAACCGAGAAGGCAACCTGTCTAAATAAAATAAAAGAACAGGGAGGGCAGTCGGTTTAGGCTAAAATATGTCGACATGTGGGAAGGTGTTCCCAATTAATAATTCATGCACTGCATCTGTTTTAAATATTGATTTTATTATTAAGATGCTAAAGTTCTATTCATGATTGTAAATTTATTGATAGATGAATGAGTCTCACAGAGAGACAATGATGCTGAGAAGAAATATGGAAATACGAAATGATGAGAATTATCCAAGTGATTGATTATATGCTGTGAACCACATAATGAGGTAATTATGAGATAGAATTGATAGTCTTAAGATGAAGATTAATTATATGAGAAGAAGAGATTTTTAAATGATGGGGATTTGATATGAGCAGTGATAATAGAATGTTATTATCAAAATATATGAGATATGGATGAATGAATGTTGGAAGACTAGTTATACAAATTTAATACTTCTAGTAAGTTTAATTCACTGAGCTTGTGAAGTTCACTCCTCATTGTATAATGGTTTCCAATAGTAGGTAGGACAAATAGAATTGTGAGCGAAGATTTAGACTAAATCATTTTCTACAAGCCACGTGGTCCACATCATCAAATTAATGAGAAAAAAAAATATATTTGTAAATATTCATGCATAATATGTTGTATATACTGTTCAGTTGAGATCTGAATGATGTAACTCCCCTGTTGAGGGTTGAAGATTTATGTATGTAAATCATTCAGTTGTTGTTTTTATATTGTTGCATATATGTGTCGTACTAGGATTTCAAAAAGTGATGACACCATCTTAGGGGTGGCTAACCCGGGATGGGTCGTTACACTTATCGCTGATCTTCTTGCTATAAAAGGCTATAGGATGAAGCTGTTGTATTAATATAGCTCCCATGACTACAATAAAAGCATCAGTTTCTATGACAAATACCTTCTTAAAGTTTGGTGAGGTGAGAACAAGAGCCTTAGTCATTACTACTTTCAAGGCATCAAAAGCTTGTTGAGTACCCTGGTTCCAAGTGAAAGAATCCTTCTTCAATAAGTCTGTTAATGGAGTTATAATTGTGGCATATCCCTTAATGAACCTTTCTATAATAGAAGTGAGTGCTAAAAACCTTCTAAGTTATTTCACATTAATTGACAAGGGCCATTGGAGCAATAGATCAATCTTGTTAGAATTTGGTTGGACCCCTTGAGAATCGAAAATGTGTTCCAAGTAGTCTATGGAAGATTGGCAGAAGTGGCACTTACTTCTTTCGACAAACAACTTATTAGTACTTAAACAATCAAGGACTACCTTTAAATGAGTGACATGTTCTTTAACTATACTAATGTAAACCAAGATGTCATCAAAGAATACATATACAAATTTTCTCAAGTATGGTTTAAACACAACATTCATGGATGCTTGGAAAGTTGAAGGTGTATTAGTTAAACCAAAGGGCATGGCCACAAATTCATAATGGCCCTTATGTGTTCTAAAAGCAGTCTTTTCTATAACAATAGCCACTACCCTGATCTAATGATACCTAACCCTCAAACAAAGTTTTGAAAAAACTGAAGCTCCATGCAATTCATCAATACTGGGGAAAAGGAATCTATCTTTAATAGTGATGGAGTTCAAGGCTCTATAGTCAATGTAAAACCTCTAAGACCCATCCATTTTCTTTACTAGAAATACAAAAAAAAGAAAGGGCTATGGTTAGGTCTAATGACGCCTAAAGTGAGCATTTCTTGGATAAGTTTTTCTATCTCATGTTTCTGGAAATAAGGATATGCCTTTACATTCACTAGTTTAGCACTTGGTTCTAAATATATCGAGTGGTCAAACTCTGTAGCATTAGGTAACTCTTTAGGTTCTTAAAAAATAACATGGTAAGTTTTTAGGAGAGTTAAAATCTATTCAAGAATAGAAAATGTGCTAGCTAAGGACATAGTAGATTCTAATTGAAAGCAAGAAGATATACCTTCAGCTATTGCTAATTTCTTTAAGCATCTGAATTTTATCTACTGAAGGTTTAATTAGGTTTCTCTTACTAAATGAACCTTAGCCTCTTGCCATTAAAAATCCATTATTTTATGTTTATACTCAATAACAATTGGACCTAATAGTTCAATCCATTGAATGCCTAATACTAAGTTAGATCCTTTAATGGGTAGTAAGAACACATCAAAAATAAACATGTGATGTTGGAGATGGAGAATTACCCCACTACACTAGTGCTTGCAAGTAAGGAACTATATATTGCCAATATAGACTCTAAATGGTTTGCAAGGTGTTATAGGCCATCCTACCATCTTGGCAACACTTTTTTGAACAAAGTTATGAGTCCTGCCACTATAAATGAGCACCTGGATATTGTGGATCTTCCCAACACCAATAATCTTTATAGCATTTAGGCTAAATTGTCCAGTAAGAGCATTCTTACTTATTTCTGAAACTTCAATTTCTTATTTTGAATTAGAATCTTGTTCATCCAAGGTTTTAACCTCAAGATTTGGTTCTTCTGTCACCATTAACAAAAAAAATTGATGTTTGCATTCATGAGTAGGAGTAAATTTGTCATCACAATTGTAGCAAAGGCCCTTGTACCTTCTAACTTTCATTTATGCAGGGGTGAGTCTCTTAATAGGAAATGTTGGTGTTGTTGTATGAGTAGGATACTTGATGGATGTCTCAATTGGAGAGGATTATAATCCAAGACTAGTTGCAGGTTTATTCCAATAGGGTTTCCATAGTTTCTTCATATCAATGTACATCTCTTCAAATAACTTTGCTAAAGATATAGCCTTTAACAGGGAAGCGGTTTGAGGAACAAGATATTCCCTCTTTAATTCAGGTTAATTCTTGAGATAAAGAAACTTATGATAAAAGGTTCTTACAGGTCAGTTACATTGTTGGAAAGGCTTTCAAACTGCACTTGGTACTAAGCTACATTGCTGATTTGCTATAGCTTAGCCATAGCACCTCTGTAGTCTTCATAGGAAGAAGGACCAAATCTTTCTTTGATCTTGTCCAAAAATCACCCTAAGAATGAATAAAACCATTGTTAGTAGCCCACTAATACCAGGACGAGGCTGCTATTTCCAAATGAAACGGAGAAATTAACACCCTTTGATCACTTGGAGTAAAATGGTAATTGAAGAATTGCTCAGCTTTGTAAGACCATCCTAATGGATATGTGCCATCAAATTTAGGTATGTGTAATCTCATCAATCTAATTGGAATTTGGAGTTTTTGTGAGATTTTTCATTGAATCTTTCATAAAAGATTTTTATAGTTGGTGGATGTGGTTGCTATAGATCTTTGTTGGATTGGATATGATCTTTGTTATACTTAGAGGACTCTTGAATCTCAACAAGTTTAGAGAATATCTTGGTTAAAAATATTCTATTGTTGGCATTGTCTTTGACTAATGAAGAATACGTATCAGTTAATCCTTTGATATGATCATCCACCTTTGTAATTCTTTCATCAGTTTTGTTGAATCTGGTTCTCTCTACCCTTCTAGATTCATATTAGATAGTATTTTGGAAGAGTATTTAAGGAACTGAAGAAGGAAAACAAATTTAGATGTTCTTAACTCATTGAGAGTACTAGTTGATACAACTCTTGTATCAAAGGTTTCTGGAAAAACTAGAAAAGAATAGTAGGACAACAAAGAGAGAATTAGAGAAGATGAATAAAGAAGAATTTATGAGAGAAAGAAGAGAGATTTAGGATAGAGTTGAAGCAATTTTCTTCATCTTTTTATCGAATTACAGTAAGGAGTATTTTTATAGCAATGAAATTAGGAGAGACTACTAACTATTATAACAAATTTGCTTAACAGTTTAGCTAACAACTAACTACCTTGCTAGTTGTCTAATGAATTGCCTAACTAACTTTCTTATCTGTTTACAATAGCTCCCAAATTTTACTGTAGCCTTTGAGGAGCATTCTGTATTCTCTGGCTTCTCCTTAACTTTGTTTGTTGCCTTTGTTGTTCTAGCTCATCTATTTTGTCTTGTTGTTCTATTGCCCTTGTTCCTTTACATTTGTAGCTATCAAAGAAGACAGGTTGTAATTTGATTTAGGTGAAAAACATGGACTTTGACACATAAGAAAGTGTGGGAGCTTGCAAAAGAAATGTCCAATTAACAAAGCAAAAAAGGAAGAAAAAAACTTCTTTTTATGGCACACATGTGGTCGACCATGAGGGAAGAAAAAAATGCAGTTTTTTTATGTGATGAGGTGCTTTATTTTATAGAGGAAAGGTGGACCTTGACTCATAAGAAAGGACAAGACCATAAAAGGAAAATTTTCATTTATCAATACAAAAGGGGAAGAGGAAAACTTCTTCTATCATGCAAGTGACTGGCCACATGGGAAGAAAAAATAGTTTAGTTTTTAATGGAGGAAATAGGACTTTGAAACATGGGAAAGAGTAAGAGCTCACAAAGGAAACATAAATTTATCAAAGCAAAAGGGAAGAAGAAAACTTCTCATTTTTGCACACCAAGTGGCCGGTAAAGGTGCAGTCTTTTAAGTAAAAAATGTGGTCTTTGACATATAAAAAAGAGGGAGAGCTATAAATGAAAATTTCAAATTAAAAAGGCAGAAAAGAAGAAGTCTCATTTTTTCACACCATATGGCTAGCCATGAGGGAGAGGAAGGAGAAACATTTTTTGGTACAAAGAAGAGCTTGTTTTGAAAAATAGAACCAATCAAAAGGTGCCAACTAGTGGGTGAAATTGGAAATTCACTCAAAAAATTGGATGGCCTTTTAGGGCTTGGATTTTGGACCAAAAGTCATTTGGGCTAGCAAGAATCAAATGGGCTTTGGTGGATTTTGGGTTAGACCAAAAATGAATTAAAGGCTTTAGGCTTGAATTAGGTAGGACCAAATATGGCCCAATTGATTTGTGCTTAAGGTGTATTTATTGGATTGAACAAAATGGGTTACAGTTTGTTCTATTTAGAAATTAAATTCAAACCCCCGAATTTACCAAGTCCGAGTCCAATAAGATCAAATATTCATCATAAGAACACACATGTGGCCCTTTAAAAATTTGAAATGAAATTAGGTGTCTATAGTTTCCCTCATTTGATTGGGGCTCTATTAGGAGTTATAATCAAATGCTTTGAGTGATTGCTATTTCGTTTCAAAATTTTGGAACGGTAAATATGTGAGTCATGGATAAAGATAAACATTATGTTGGGAAATGTTGGAGTAATAGGAACACCCATGAGAATTGTGCATACTTGAAGTGATAAAGTTGGCATCCGTTCACTTATGCGATACTTCCAGATTGACTGGTTCCTTCTTTGAGGACTTCAGTTGCCTACTGATAGGATTTTTGGTGATTTTCCTGTTGGGAGGACTTTGCTGTTTTACCTTGGAGGACTTTTAGTGTTTTTCCTGTTGGGAGGAATTTTAGTTATTTACTTTTGGTTTTTTGTTTGTTGTGAGGAATTTCAGTGATTTGCCTGTTAGAAGGAATTTTGGTGTTTTGTCTGCTGTGAGGACTTTTGGTTGTTTACTTTCTAGGAGGACTTTTGGTGATTAGCCTGCTAGGAGGACTTTTGGTGATTTTCCTAGTGGAAGGACTTTTGGTGATTTTTAAGCTAATTATGTGTGGAGTCTTTTCATTTTTATTTGTTAAATTTCAAATTTCTTCGGCATGATCTGAGTCATTGCATTTAGGATCTTTTCTTATGTAATTATAAAGATTTGAAAAACAATGTCTGCAAGAGATGACTTTTGAACATATTATTTTAAAATTTAATGAAGAATTCACATGACAATTAAGGCCTTAAAAAATGGTTAGCAAGCTATAGCCCTTTTGCAGCACCTAGCTAACTTTTAACTATTTATGATTCTGCTAATTTCATTAAAAAAAATAAACTTTTGCATCTAAACACAAACTTATCCTAAAGCCCTAGAAAATAGCCATTGATTTGCAGACTGTATCCTATTTTGGCACTTAGTGGCCTATTCTTTTACCACTCATTTTATTTGACTCAAAACTTGTATTTAAACCCATCTCTCCTCCGCATTTGGTACACATCCTCCAGTATATCCTAGAACAAAGCTTCATAACTTGTCCAAAAATTTTCTTCTTCACAAAAAAAATAAGGCCATTAGAGCCATCTCAACTCAGTTTATACGTTGGACTGATAAGGTGGTAGGCACTGAGCTCCACAATTTCTCTTGGTATGACATTAATGCAATTTTTTTTTCACTTTAAAGCATTAGAATCGATTGCAACTTCTTGAGGGCAACTGCGACAAAGTGGGATCCTGACACCCAAGTCTTTCAATTTGGTAATGATGAATTATGCTGGATATACAAGGAGTTTTGTGCACTTGTCCACCGAAATTCATCCAACAAAGCTTTCTTGTCCCAAACGTACCAGGACTTAGACTCGTCACACTATTATCTATGACTTACGTTACCATATCTAATGGTTTTTTGGCATGGGTCTATGATAAAGCGAAAGTGTACCAAAAGGAGGAAAAAAAGAAAAGAAAAGCTGCTAAGGGGAGTCTAGTATCATGTCTTTAAGCTTTTATTATGTAATGAGAAAAATCCTTGAAGAGCAAAAGATAAATGGCATATCCGAAAACTCAAGTCATTAATGCACTAAATTTATCCATGTTTCAATTCTTTATTGGCTCAACATAGTGTTAATTTCTTTTTATTATCTTTTAATTTTTGTACAAAAGATGTATTCACATAGAAATTACAAGTATGTAAAAATGAGAAGTTTTCATGAAAGGTATGGTTTCACTGAAGTGGTTACCTGCATATCCACAAATGGAATCAAGTCTTACATAATTCAAGAAATGAAGACAACCAAAAGTGCCCTGGAGGGATTTAACTTTTCGTTTTCCTTTAAACCCCTTCTGAGGGTTTTCAGTCCAGCAAAATGCTCCAACTTTTGTCCAAGTCGCCCTTTCGAGTTTTCGACTTAGTGAGCTTTCTTTACAAAAAGGTAGATAGAGCAAGGATACAACAACAAATGAAAATAAAAAGGGGATCACAAGTAATACTTCTTGAGGTGATCCGAATTGATGGGCTCAGCAAATTCATTATCGATGATATCCGTGAGACGCACTACCCCTTCGAATAGGATCTTCTTAACTCGATATGGGCCCACCTTGTTTGGTCTAAATTTACCCCTTGGGTCATTGACTAGTGGTCCGAGTGCTTTCACCATATTATCTCCTTCCTTGATATCCTGATACTTTTCTTTTTTGTTAAAAGCTCATGCAACCCTTTTATGATATCCTTAGGCATGATGGAGAGCCTTCAACAACTTCTCATCAATTAATGCCAACTCATCATATCGCCCTTGAATCCAATATGCCTCTTTAAACTAGCTTTCTATTGTTGTCCTTAGAGAAAGAATTTCTACCTCGATTAGGAGAACCGCCACTATACAATAAACAAAATAGTAAGGAGTGGCACCTGTAGAAGACCTTAAAGAATTTCAATATCCCCATAATGCAAAAGGCAACCTCTCATGCCAGTCATGATAAGTCTTCAACATTTTAGCCAATATACTCTTAACATTCTTCTTAGCTGTTTTTACTGCCCTGTTGGCCTGAAGCTAGTAAGGAGAGGACTTATAGCGCTCAATTTTGTACTTATTGAGTAAATCTATTACCTCACCTTGGAAATACGTGTTATTTTCTGAGATCAGTTCAAAAGGTACTACAAAACGACAGATAATGTTATAGTTAATGAACCATGTTGCATACTTAGCCTTCAAAGTGAAAAACAAAGTGGCTTCTACCAAATTGGTGAAATAGTCAATTGCCACTAGGATGCACTCGTTACTATTGGAAGTCTATATTTGCCAATCATGTATATGCCCAAGTAGTGAAAGGCCAGGGTGTGCTTATATTAAAAATCTCTCGGGGTGGTAAATGTTATAGATTGCCTAAGTTTGACACTTATGGCACTTCTTCACATAATTACAACAATCAGTTTCCATGTCGATCTAGTAATAACCTAAGTAGAGGATCTTTCTTGCCAGCATAATTCTATTCATGTGCAGACCTCCAATACCTTTATGCACTTCTATCATGATTCTCTTATCAATGTTCTCATCTACATAGAGTAATTGGATCCCATTGAATGATTTCCTATAAAGTCTCCTACCATAAATGACAAGCTGGGAGACTAATGATTATATCACTCGCTTATCTCTTTTTTCACTATTGGTGGGTAATTTTCACTTCTGCAGGATATCAGTATACTAGGGTAACTCATAAGATGATAGAGCTTGGATCTCAATTATTATACAATAGGTCGGTTCATCCTTCTACTCGACCACTAATGGATTTGCCTTAACCCCTATAGACATTTCTATCATCGAAGCTAGAATGGCTAATGTATCGGTGAAGTAATTCTGGGCCAATGGTGGATAAGTGAAGGTACCCTATCGAACTACTGATCTAAATTCTTGAGATGAATTTGATAATGCTTCATCCTCTCGTCTTTGTTCTTCCATTCTCCACAAAATTAAAAAATTACTAAGGAATAATCTCCATACACTATGACCTCTTTCGCCCTAATCTTAATGAGTGTTTCTAGACCAGCGATACAAGCTTCATATTCAGTCACATTATTGGTGGACTCAAAATTTAGGCAACTTGACAAGATAGTGATGATTTCTTCCAAAGAAACTAACACTGCTTTGATCCCACAACTTTTTTGATTAGCCGACTCCTCGAAGTACATCTTCCACTTACTGTTTTCAATTTCCAGAATATCTATATCCGGGAAGTTAAATTCATCAATCTCTTTCTTTCCTTCTGGGAAATCTACCAAAAAATTTGAAATTATACCCTTTTTGATTGACTTCTCGGTCACGTACTGAATATCAAACTAGGAGAGAGTGACATCCATTTGATCATCCTTCCGACTATGGCTGGGGCCTTAAACAAATACTTTAGCGGATCCATGTGAGGGATCACTTTCACTAATAATGACTGAAAGTAGTGTTGGAGTTTCTTAGTGGCCAAAACTTGAGAAAGTAAGGTCTATTCTACCTAAGAGTAATTCTTGAGGTAGTAGATGACCTTTTCTTTATCGTCCTCATCGTCTTTATCTAACATGGAACCTATAGTGGTGCTAGTGATAGAAAATTATAGCAAAACTAGTGCATCATGCTTGTGTCGGACCAATATTGGAGGGTTGTTGAGATAGTCTTTAATCTTTTAAAAGGATTTCTGACATTATTCGTTCTATATCACTAGCTATTCTTTTCTAAGTAGCTTAAAAATAGGCTCGCAAGAATGGGCAAGCTTAGTAATGAACCTGCTGATATACTGAATTATTCCCAAAAATCCTCCGACCTCTCTCTCTGTCCTTGCCATTGATAATTATAGGATTGCAAACACCTTTTTTAGATCTACCCCAATTCCCCTCTCGCAGACCATGAAGCCTAAAAGATTATCTATAGTGACCCCGAATGCGCACTTTTTAGGATTCAACCACAGCTTGTACTTTTCAATTCTATCAATGAATTTCTAGAGGGAATTACAATGTCCTCCTTTTTCAGACTTAGCAATCAAGTCATCCACATATACCTAAATTTTCTTATAGATCATATTATGAAAAAGAGTGGTGGTCATCCTCTGATAAGTTTTTGCAACATTTTTTAATCCAAACGGCAGACCCTATAACAAAAGTCCCCAACTAGGTAGTACATGTAGTTTTTTCTCTGTCTTCAATAGCCATAAGAATTTAGTTATACTCTAAATAACCATCCATGAATGACAATAGGGAATTGTTAGTTGTATTATCTATGATGGTGTCTATATTAGGCAAAGGGAAGTCTTCTTTAGAGCTAGCCCAATTTAGATCCCTATAGTCCACACATACTTTGATCTTAGCCTCCTTTCTTAGAACTACTACCACATTCACTACCTTTTAAGGATACTTGGAAGCCATTAAGAAACTGGCTTACATCTACTTAAGGATCTCCTCTTTGATCTTGACTACCCAATCTACTACCTTTCTTCTTAACTTATGTTTAACCAGCATGGCCTTTGGACTAAATGGTATCTTATGCTGCAAATCTATGGATCAATGCCTTGCATGTCCTCGTATAACCATGCAAATATATCTTTGCACTCTTGTAAAGGCTTTATT
This sequence comes from Bretschneidera sinensis, assembly GCA_023935145.1. NCBI lineage: Eukaryota > Viridiplantae > Streptophyta > Magnoliopsida > Brassicales > Akaniaceae > Bretschneidera > Bretschneidera sinensis. The sequence goes on from CM043702.1 coordinate 92,715,657, forward strand.
AGATTTTTACTTTCCTCTAAAAATAATGTTGTGTTAGTAGTATGCCCTTTAAGCCAATTACATTTGATGTTTGGGCATATTATTTGTAAAACTATCTTATTTGAATTATTATATAATTAATGGCAAGTTTATTTATCATGAATACTTTTTAATTACATTTTCATGATTAAGTCCATAGAGTAAGAGCAATAGAGATATGATTATGATCAGATCATAATTTTGAGACCTAGTCTTCTTGAAAGCTTTTCTCTTAAACGTTCTTGGTTGTAGAATACTAAATAGATGTTAATAATTTGGTTAGACTGGTCATAATTTGTATTCTACAACCTAATGGGGTTAGACTGGTTGTAGAATATTATGTTTGCTTAATTAGGAGGGTGATTAATGTCAATGTCACTTGTTTGTAGACACTAAAATAAGTATGTAGGTGCACATTAGAGAATGAGTTCACTAAACATGACTCTACTTAAGAACACCTAATGGAGTTTTACTTGCCTGTCAATAGGTAGTTCTTATGTTACAGTTAGGAATGTGATCCTTAGACCTAAGACACCATGGTTATCTTGTATGTGACTTATTATACTTTGATGCTATTTAATATGGTTCTACTCATGAATCATTAATTAGTAGTTATTGGGTATATTGGGTTTCACATAGAGGTATGTGAGTCTACTATAAGGGATCTATCTATCACTCATAACTAAAAAGAAGAATGTCTTATGTGATTTACTAAGATATAACTTAGGAAGTTCCTTGACCAAGGTAGGGCAAAAATTAGAAATGAGTTTCTAATTTCACAATAAGAATCATATTCTTGAGATCTAGACACATTATACTAATGCTGAAGGTTTGATAATAATTCCATACCCAAATTAGCTCAATCGGGACATTGCATGATGGAATGATTGAATTTCACGATAACTCATAACAGAAATGTTCAAGGTTTCACACCAAATTCATACTATCTAGGTAGTCATGATATACTTCTAGGTGTCACTCATGATTGTAGAAGCCATAATAATTACTTTAATAGACAATTAATTAATTCTTACAAAAAGAAGAATTAAAATGAGTTTAGATTCAAAATAAATTAGAAGGAGTTCTAATTAATTGGAAAGGGTTTCAATTGCAATTACATAAAACTTATGGTCTACAATTAGATTAGTTTGAACCTAAAGGGTCACAAACAAAATTGAAAATGTGTAAATGGGAAATAACTACAGGGGTTTAGTTTTCAATTAATTGTTAGTTGCACCTAACCCTAACACTATAAATAGTTTACTAGTGTGTAGATTTTTTCTTGAACATTATTTTCTCCTAAGAGATTTTAGACTCTTCTATTCCCAAAAAGAGAAACATTATAGAGAGAAATCCTAATTCAAGATTTTCCTTGTATGGACTTTCTTTAGAGATCACATAGTTTTCTGATTGTTGTGGATTCAAGAACGCAAGAATTTGGATTCAAGCATCTTAGAGAATTTGACCATAATATAGAATTCAGGCACACTGAATTCATGGAGTGAAGAGCACAAAAAATCGAAGGTAATATTTCTATCCTTGAATGTTCTCGATGTTGTACATAAATCATAAGGTTATTGAAGGTTTATAAGAATCAATGATAAATTTTAAATTTTAGCTGCATTTTCTACATTGATTTCTTTCATGTTAAGCTAATGCAAATTTCTTGTAGATTTCATCATTGAATAAATTAATGATTTGAGTTTTTTTTTTTTTCCATTTTAGGTTGAGCTATGCTTTCTTTCTTATTCTCAAGTAGCTCAAAAATCTCCTTTGATAAAGGGGATTCTTGGCTAATTTCGTTTAGTATTTTCTAATCACATAAAAATGACTTAAAGTACTCATAATCATTCATCATTTCATTTAATTTTTTTCATGATTACGTCACTGGACTCTAGGAGGTGATCAGGAACATCATTCCCATACTCGCCCTTGACTTTAAAACAAGAAGAGAAAGAAAAAGATGCTTGACCAGACTCTTTGTTGTTGCTCAAGAAGGAAACCTTGGTGTCTTGAGTTTAACAATAGCTGGTGTAGCCATCAACTACCTTGATTAACAAGGTTGGGTCAAAACCTTTTGCAAGACCCTCTCAAGATACTCATAGCTCCACCGTCCACCATGTCAATTAGTGTTACTTCCTAAAAGGTGAAACCATTCAGGTACTTACTTTTTTTATGAATACCAAACACACATGTGATGTCGACTTCGTCCCTAAAAAAGGTTATTACTTGATTCTCAACTCTGTATTATATCTTCTAATGGAAAGTTAAAGGCACTGCCATAAGACTGTGAAGCCATGTTCTACCCGACAAAATGTTCAAACATGTAGCGATGTCGATGATGTGGAAGTCAATCAACATATTATCTAGACCTAACTTGTATCTCAAGCTTACTATCCTAGCTACCAAGTACTTCGTGTTGTCATAAGCTTGGACTGTCTGACTGCTCGAGTGGAAGTCATCTTGCTTAAGCCTTAAAATTTGTGTCATCCAAAAGGACAAGACATTCAAAGCTGACCAATTATCAACTAACACCATGGGTATTATCTTCTCATGAAAAACTCTATTTTCATATACAAAGCACTATTATGGTTCTTCTCGCACAACGGGACATCTTTGTCACCAAAGGTCATGTCTGGTTCCTTTCTTTAACTCATAAATCTTTACTAAGAGATCATTGAGGGAGGTGTTTATAGGGATGTCCACCCCACCCAAGTGATCTAGCATTACCTATCAATGCTTCTTTGAGGACATTACTAACCCCCAAATAGAGATATTAGTGTGTGTTTTCTTCAACTACCGCAACACTAGATTTTCTTATTTTTCTTTCTCTTTCCCTTTTTTCCATTATCACTCTCTTGTCATCTCTTGCTTCTCTTCCTTAGTTATCAACTTCGATGTGAGGTAGCTTAAAATGACTATTGCCTTGAGTAAAATGCTCACATATTATTCTTTCTCACTACTACTATCCCATACATGTTTTGCTTTCCACTCACCTTTTTCTTTATTTACCATTGTTACTGTTATAATAGTTTTGTCTCTTACAACATTTTCAAAACTATCATTCTTCATACTGACAACCTCATTCCCTGTCCTAGCTTTGTTACACTATTCGCCCCTTTCTGAACTGTCACTACTTTCCTAGTCACTTTTCTTGCCACTGTCTTCCTATCATCTTCACTATCACTATCCTAAATTTCTTATCAAGGCCCTACTGCAAGGAATGTTATACTTGAAATTCTAGAGGAACATTAGGGTGAGAATGAGTTTATGTTTAGAGTTTTGTTTAGTTACTGAGGTGATTAGAGTAGAGAGATCAAAGGTATTGAGTGATTCCTCGATCATATTAAGGAAATTTGGTAGGGCTGCTTTATGGTAATTAGGCATAGGATTATTGGCAATTTGGGGTGGCTCAAGACCATTGTCAATAAGGTCATGGATTTCATTTTCTAATCTTTAGCATCCGTCAGTATCATGGGCGAAAATTGGTGGGATTGACAGAACTTAGAGAGGTCCTAGTGTGGTGAACTAGGTTGGGTAAGAGTCTTGTTGGTAAAGGGCAGAGTTTGTCAATTTTTGTGAGTTTGGTAAGGCCTCGATGCTTTTTATAGGGCTAGCTATTGTAGTGGGTTAAACTTTGGATACAATTTGGTGACCTGTTGCTCTGGTTGTCCTGTTACTGAGGCTTTAGAGAGTTATCTGCCCAAACAATTGACTGCATGTTGTGTATCTCGACAAAACTTAGTTCACTAGTTTTGGTACCACTGTTGTTGGTAACATTTTTCTTCATGAACCTTTCACCAGCCTCTTCGATTTTTCCCTAAAAAATGGTGTCTTCCAGTTGAGTGCCTTATTCAATCAACTGCTGAAAATTGGTTGTGGGCATGGTGAACATCCTCTCATGGTATATAGGCTGTATGATTATCGTTACTAGTTTGACCTAATCTTTCTCTATAGGTCTGGAGGCTATCTTTGTTTCCTTGCCTCACCAGCAAGAGATAAATTTCAAAAAGGTCTCGTTCGGCTTTTGCTTAGTTGTCTCTAAGTCCCTTATAATGATATCTAACTAAGTGTTATATGCATACTGAGCTATAAATGCTTGAGCCATATGCTCATATTCTCTCAATGTGCTCGGCTCTTGAGAGTAATGCCACTTCAATTTAACACCAGTGAGGGAGTTGAGGAAGAGCACAACAAATTGTTCAAAATCAAAGTCCGAAAGTCTTAAAAGACTAACATACTATGCCAAGTGAGTCTTGGGATCCTCGGATCAATCAAAACAATCCATGTCATGCATTTTGAATTTGGATGGTAAGCTTATTCTAGGATGGGTGCAAAGCCCATCGATGTCAAGAAAATACCCATCAATACCCTGAGACTTTCTTAAAGCACGTTTCATTTTCTCGAGGGTGTAGACAGCCAAATCAAAGTGGTGTATCAATAGGTGGACCGAGAGCTTAGGATAGAGTATATTTGTTAGAATTATTTATGTGTGAATGTTTAATTCTTATCACTAATTAAATAATGACTCGTACTAACAATTAAACAGAAAAGAGTAAAGAATATATTAACAATAAAACTTAGCTATAGAGGCTGCGTCCCTGTAGTCTTTGACTAGGTGTGTCTGGTCTCAGTGCATCTACCCTTCATGACTTAACTATAGCAATCCTTTGTATGAATGTGCATCCACTACAAAGGCTATTGCTATTGGAAATTCCTTGCTATTTGACATTGACAATATTTGACCAATTATTAGGAAAAAAAGAGTGAAGATGTGTGTTTTTGTAGGCTCCTATAATTAAGAGTTACAAGCCCATTAAATGTTGAAATTATGGGTGTGATTATGATGAATAATGGCCTAACGGCTACTGGCTTAGTGGTCTAATGGCTAGTGGCTTAATGGTCCAATGAGTAGTGGCTTAAATGAGAGCTAGTAACTTTATTAAGGCCCTAACAGCTAATATGGCCCCAATATTTTTCAATGGCTAGTTGGACTATAACGGCTAGTTACACAAAAGATTAGGTGTTTTGAAACAAATAAAAAATAAAGCTAACAATCCCCAGTGTGTTTCAAAACACTCGAAATCACAATAGCAAAGAATACAAGGAAGTTACATATTAGTGATAGTACCTTTCGGTTTGAACTTCACCTAGAACGAACCATTTGGGACCATAGGAAAATGATGGAGCTAAACTCATTTAACAAATTCCTTGAATGTGATACGACCAAGGCAGTTGTTCACATAACATCCTTAACCAGTAGTAATTCCAACAGTTTGGCACTTTTATAACCATGTGCTTACCTGGATTTTCATGAATGTTATAGGGACTTGCCCCGGTCACACGTGGAGGGCTTTAACTCCCACACTCATATAGGTGGCATCTATCAAGAGTGTACTGTGATCAACACTCCATCCAAATTTGGACTATGGACCCATTAAGAGCTATAAACTCATCCTTACACTAATCGCAGTTGCACTATCATACACCATAGGGAAGGACTCTTACCTTTCATTTTATATGAAAGGTGTATAACTAAGTGAAAGTGCCACATGAGACTCTAGTAACTTCGTTCTTTCCATTGAACTTTATTAATGGGATCTCAAATCATTGAGAGAAATAGTCTCATCCCCCTTGATATCTCATTCACTTGCTCTTTTGCTAGTGACTTGGTCAAAGAATTGGCCAGATTCTCTTTGACCTCACAAAGTTATTTTTAATTCATGCCCCTCAGCAAGAAACAATACAATATCAATACGCCCCTCAACGGGCCCATTATAATATGGTGACACCCGTTAGTGGGCCAACCACAATAATAATATACCCCTCAATGGGCCAATCAAGATACAAGATGAATTTTATTTTTAGCACAAGCATTACCATTTAGAAATCACAACGAAGAGTTACATATGTGATTGATCTCCCCCACAATGGAATATTCACAAATAATGTGTTAACCTTCTCCAAGGCAATGAACTCATAATCCATAGTGGACCTCGTAATGGTAGTCTGCTTGGAGGATTTCCAAAAGACTATAACACCTGCCAAAGTAAACAAATAACCACTCTTTAGCTTTAATTAATTTGCATTTGTATAACTTTCTAGTAGACCAATATGCATTGTCAATAAACACATAATTAAAATTATTGGAACCATTTTTTTTTTCTCATTTTAGGTTCCAACAACAAAATTTTCTTAAGAGGAGCCACATCACATAATACCTTTTGCGAGCCAAAATAAATATAATGCTCCTCAATGAGAGTAAATCACATGATTATAAATGTTAGAATCTGATTATTTGCATCCTTCTTTTAACAAAGGGATTACCTAAACTACTAATTTGAAACTTTTCTCACAAAAAAAAAAAAAATCACTTAACTTGAGTCCCAAAATATTAATGTAAAGTGTCTCACTTTATTTATTTTTCCTCATTTATAAAAAATTCTACCTTTATAACCTCATAATTTATTTGTCAAAAAAATATTTAACTAGGTTATAAAACTTCCACATAAAGCATATTGCCTTTTGTTCAAAAAAATTACTCGCAATATGCCTAAAAAATCACAACTATGAGTTTTTTCAATAAACTTATTTTGTATGAAGGCACTCATAGTTGAGTAGTTTAATATTCGAGAAGTTAACCTCATACTTGATATGTGGTTGAGATAAAAATATGACATTATCATCCATAATGTAAGGTGATAGTTGATAGCTTTTAGCCTAATAATCACATCTAAGATCTTGATCTCACTTTATTTCTCTATAAATTATAGGTAAGTATCTCTTGAAAAATTAATAATATCATCGTTCTTAGTACACTTCTTTTTTATACCAACCTTTGGCACATAAAAATCATGATCTATATCTTATTTGATTACTCAAACAAATAAGAAATCAACGTAAAGATGATAAGCATTAAGCATATTTTAATGACCATATCAATTAATAATTTTCACCTAAAAGATAAATATTTCATTGTATGAAAATTAATATCTCCAATGATATTCGTCTAAAAAAATCAAATATAGCCATGACATAAAATGCTCATAATTATTTCCATCAAATCAATTATTATTCCAATTTTATTTTCATTTAAAGTGGTCAAATTTAAAAAAAAAAAAAATTCTTTCAACTTCAGAATCTTTTAAATTCGAATCACGTGGAAAATTAATATAATGGAATAACATAAGTTACATGCACATTATCAAATAAAACCATATATTTGTTAGAACAAAGCAATTTACAAATTGTCTCCAAGCTAACAAATTTATATTTGAAAAATAATTTTCTGAACAAGTAAAATAGATAACATGCCATTCAACAAGCATGTTCAATTCCAAATCATTCATAATATTTCATGTTATGAAATTGATGAAATAAGAAACATTCTAGAATTGTTGTTACTCAATGACACTCTCCATTTCTCCATCCAATAGTTTTCTTACTCTCCACCAATATCATCATCACTTATCATTATTACATATATAATTCTATAGATCAATCGATATTTCACAAGATTATCACAAAAAATCTTTAGATCGAATCCAATGAAAGTCGCAAGAGAACATAATACTCGCTACAAAATTTTGGATTCTAAATTTATATATAAGAGATTTTAAACAATCCATTTGTTAAACAATTTAACATAGTATATCTATTAATTTTATCTACGGCCTCACAAATTTATTCGACCATTTCATAAATTTTAATATCTTCTAATTAGATCTGTTAGTACGTAACATCAAGTAATACTTTGGTACAGTAAAAATTGAAGGATCTATAACGAATATCTACCTTTAAGATTGTTAGAACTATTTAAGTGTAAATGTTTAATTCTTATCACTAATTAAATAATTAATTGTACTAACAATTAAACACAAAGAATAAAGAAGACAAAAATAAGAAAACTTAGCTACAGAGGCAAGTAGAATGTTGTTCTTAAAGGTAGATTTTGCATTCCGAAAGTCTTTGATTTGGTGTGTACGGTCTCAACTCGTCTACCCTATAGGATTCTACAATAGCAATCCTTTGTATGAACGCGCACCTACTACAAAGGCTAAAGGATTGCTATTGAAAATTTCTTACTATTTGACACTCACAATACTTGATCAATTATTGGGAGAAGAAAAGTGGAGATGTGTGTTTTTATAGGATCTTGGAGTTGAGAGTTACAAGCCCAATAAACAGTGAAATTATGGGTGTGATAATGACCAATAATGGCGCAACAGCTAATGGCGCAATGGTCTAATGGCTAGTGGCTTAAATGTGAGTAAGTTACCTTATTAAGGCCCTAGCGACTAATTTGGCCCCAATATTTTCAATGACTAGTTTGACTATAATGGCTAGTTACACAAAAGGTTAGGTGTTTTGAAACAATTAAAAAATAAAGCTAGCAATATGCACTTACTAAACAGGATGCTGAATCTTCACAATATGGATATAAGTGTGGTTTTCTTTATTTGGTTTATATGCTCATATTTTAATTGATTATGGATCCACGTATTTTTTTATTTCATCATCTTTTGTTATGCATGCTGATAGACCCATATCATCTCTAGATTGCATTTTATCTATAAAAAGCTCTATTGGAAGTAGTGTTAAAGTGATTAACATATATATGGGTTATGTGCTACACTTTGTTAGTCAGGAGTTTAGTGTAGATTTGATTCCTTTGAAGTGTTTGATTCTAATGTGATTTTGGGTGTGGATTGGTTAGCAACACATCATGCTTCGTGGATTGTTGTATAAAGATGACTGTTTTTCGGATTCCTAGAGAGGATGAATTTGAGTTTTGTAGAGATCGAAAAATAGTTCCAATGAGTATCATATGAGCCTTAATTGGACCGAGAATGCTTAAGAAATAATGTAGTGGTTACTTTCTTTTTGTGATTAACAATGAAAATGAAGTGTTAAAATTAGAACATATTCCAATGGCTAGTCAATTTCCTACTATGGTTCCCTAGGAGCTACCATGGTTACCACCAAATTGAGTTTGTAGTTGATCTGGTTCCTAACATCGCTCCTATTTCCAAGGCATCATATCGTATAGCCCTAGTTGAACTTAAAGAACTTAAGATTCAATTTCAAGAATTGTCAGATAAGGAATTTATTCGATCGAGTGTAACACCTTGGGGTGCTGTTATTTTGTTAGCGAAAAAGAATGATGGAGCTGTACGGTTATGTATAGACTATGCACAATTAAATCGAGTGATCACTAATAATAAGTATCCTTTATCGAGATTTGAGGCTTGCTTGATTAGCTATAGGGTGATTCTATATTTTCTAAGATTGACTTGAGATCACATTTTCACTAGTTGAAAGTGAAGGAAACTGATGTGTCGAAGACTACTTTTCGTACTCATTATGATGACTACAGGTTCTTGGTACTAACTAATGCCCATGAAACATTTATAGATATGATGAATATGGAGTTTCGATCATTTCTTAATTGTTTTGTTGTAGTTTTCATTGATGATATCTTAATGTACTCTCATAAAAAAGAAGAAAATAGGCAACACCTAAGTTGAGAAAGTGTGAATTTTGGCTTGATCATATGGCATTTTTGGGTAATGTCATTTCTAGTGAAGGAATCTTAGCATATCCTCAAAATTAGAGGAAATAGTTAATTAGGAACGACCGACTAATGTAGTGGAGTGATGCCTTCCCTAGCTCAGATTGGTGACTTCATTCGAGACAAGCCTAAACTCCAACAATTGTTATAAGAATGTAACAAGAAAAGAGAAGAGAAATTCAAGATTTATGATTTTATATCCAAGTACATGAGGTGTAGCCTTATTTATAGGAGTTAGGATTGTCTAAAGAGCTCAATTTAGGCCTATACAAGTTACTTGTAAATCTATTAAAGCTTATAGCTCATAACAAACTAATTGTTCTTAATTCTATCTTGCCTATTCAGCTTAGCTATCCAGATGCACCTAGCTTCTTTCCTTGAAGTCTTAAAGACTTCCTCAACTGGTGAGCACTAGCTTTTTCCTCTTCCTCTTCACTCCTTATTGCCTTGATGCTTTATTCTTCTTGCTGCTAGTAGCTTTGCTGCTATTTTCTATTACTTCCAACAGCTTTCTTACAATATGCTCGTGTCCTTCCATCAGCTGCATTGGCAGTAGCTGTATTAATGTTTTCCCCTTTGACAAACATCTTGTTCTTAATGTGGATTTAAGGAATGCTTTTGTTAAAGTCTGAAGTTGTTTCATATGTAGATTCCTCCATTAGAAGTCCTTCCCATTGTATCAACCATTACATAATCCATTTTCCTTTCTTCCAGATGTGCCTCTCCTCTATTATGGCTAGAGGTTGGTAGACTGGGTGAATTTTTTCAATTATAGGAGGTAAGAGACATGGATAGTGTCTTGTCTTAGGTCCCTTGTACTATTTCAGTAGGGAGATATGGAAAACTAGATGAATCTTGACAACTTCTAGCAGTTATAGTTTGTAGGCAACTTTCCCTATATTTTTTATGATGGGAAATGGGCTAAAAAAAATTCTCCCTAGTTTATATGTGTGTCCCTGAGCTACTGTTGTTTGCCTATAAGGTTGAAGTTTAACTAGTACCAAATCATTAACCTGAAATAAGTGATCTTTTCTAAGTTTGTCAGCTGCCAACTTTATTTGTAGTTGAGCCTTCTAGAGGTGCTGTTTGGCCTGTTGCAGAATTTCAGTTATGTTACCTAGATCTTAATCTAAGCTTTCTATTGTACTATCTCCTCTAGAGTATGCCATAATGTTAGGTGGTTTTCTTCCAAAAACTACCTCAAAAGGAGACATGCCAATTGAAGAGTGAAAGGCAGTATTGTAGTGAAATTCTGCCTAGCATAAAAACTTTGGTTATTTGTTTGGAGTATCACTTACAAAGTATCTTAAGTACTGCTCCAGTTCTCTATTTACCACCTTTGTTTTCCAATCAGTTTGAGGTTGATAGGAACTATTCATGTTGAGTACAGTTCCTTAGAACTTGAACATTTCTCTCCAGAAAGAACTTATGACGACTAAGCCTTTATCTGAGGCAATTGTCATGGGGAAGCCATGAATTTTGCAGACTTGACAAAGAGATTGGCCACCTTTGCAACTGTGTGATGCTTTGGTAGACACCCAAAAGAAGCAAACTTGGATAGTCTATCCACTACAACCAGTATGACTATGAAGCCCTAGGCATGAGGAAGATGGGTAACGAAATCCATTTAAATGTTTTCCCATATATGCTCAAGTATTGATTGACAAATTTAACCACCTCTTTCCTCATGTTTTTCCAGTAGAAACTAAAGGATAGCTTGACAAATTTTCTCTAGATGCCAACATATCCTCCTATAGGTGAGGACTATAATTCCTAAAGCAGTCTTGTCTTCAAGGTGGATTAAGGACTAATATGTAAACTACCTTTCATAATATCAATCCATTTCTAACTATCCATTCAGGTATTGAGTAGGATTTTGGGAAATGGCAGTAGCTAAGTGCACTAACTCTGAAAACTAATAATTTTTGCACTTCAAAGTATCCAGGAATTCAAAGGAAGGTAGTGAGAGGGCAAGATAAGATACCTACTTCATGTCCTCTAAATGCATTCTTGACAAGCCATCAACAACCACATTATCCCTACTAGGCTTGTATACAATTTGAAATCTAAAGCCAAAGAGTTTCTTCAGAAAGACCCGTTGCACTGGTGTTTGAATGGTTTGCTCCAGTAATGCCTTCAAACTCCTTTGGTCTATGTGGATGAAGAACTAAGATCTTAAGAGGTACTGCCTCCAATGCTATATAGTTGTGATGATGGCTAGTAATTCCCTGATGTAAGCTAAGGCTAGTTGTAATGAGGGAGTCAACTTATTACTGTATAAAGTAATGGGGTGGCCTTGTTACATAAGTACAACTCCAATACCATAGCAAGAGGCATTAGTTTCTAAGATAAATGGTTAAGTGAAGTCAGACAATGCCAGTAATGGAGTTGTTGTCATTGTAGTCTTTAATTTGTTAAATGCCTCAGCTGAACACTCCTTCCATTAGAAGCTATCCTTATTGAAAAGGTTAATTAGTGGGGTAGCAATTAAGGCATAGCCTTTGACAAACTTCCTATAGTAACCAGTAAGGCATAGAAAGCCTCTTAGTTACTTCATAGTGGTTAGGGCAGGTCATTCCATCATTTATTTTATCTTCTCTAGATCAGGTGCTACTCATTCTACAAAAATGTTGTGCCCCAGGTAATCAATTGAAATTGTTCCAAAACTACACTTTGATAGGTGCTACGCATGGATGCTTATTGTACGCAGAGCAACATAAGTTTTTTGATAGGTGCTACACATGGATGCTTATTGTAAGCAGAGCAACATAAGTTTTAAATGCTCTAAATGAGCCTCCTTAGATTTGTTGTACACTAAGATGTCATCAAAGAAGGCTATAACAAACTTTCTGAGGTAATCTTCAAAGATCCAGTTCATAGTAGCTTGGAAAGTGAAGGGAGAATCTGTCAACCCAAATGGTATGACCAAGAACTCATAGTGGCCATTGTGAGAACTAAATGTAGTTTTCATAATGTCTTCTGGGTGCATTCTGATTTGATGATATCCAGCTCTCAAATCTAGCTTTGAAAAGATCTTTCCACCATGTAATTTATCAATCAAGTCATCAACAGTTAGTATGGAAAAACTGTCCTTGATTGTTACTGCATTTAACTCTCTATAATCCAAACAAAACTCTAAGTTTCATCCTTCATTTTTATTAGCAAAATTAGAGAATTATAGGTGCTTGGGGTGTGTTGAATGACTCCTATTTGCAACATATCTTTAATCAGTCTTTCAATTTCTATCTTTTTGAAATGGGGGTACAAGTATGGCTTGACGTTGACAGGATAAGAATTTGGTAATGTTGGATTTTTGTCCAAGGATTAAACAAAGTGAAGAATGAAGTTCAGCATGTGTGCACACCAGTGTGCGCCGCGGCCTAGCTCATTCCAAGGTGCGGCTCCGAGCAAAGGAGGAGTCCTGGAAGAGGTGTGCATCACGGCTCAGCCTCTCCCATGCCGTGATGCCTAGAAAAGATGAAGAGGGAGCCCTGGTCCACGTTACAGCCTAGCCTGATCCAATCCTCAACACGAAGCACCAAGCCTCAGCACACCCTGATCCAAGCCTCAGCACGAGGCACACCTGATGCTTTTGTTTTAGTATTTTAAATGATGCATGAGACATGTTCAAAATGCATAGGATTACTAAGGATTGATCAGGGGCTATGGATGATTTGTCTTCTAGATCTAAGGGTGGATATTGACCCTAAAGATTGGTCAAGAAGTTGGTGCACTATATAAAGGGTCACCTAGCTTCAATCTCAATAATGTAATGTGATAGAAACATAAGTGTTTGTGTTACAGAACATGTGAATGAGAGAATTATATGAGACTATAAACACATAGACATACAAGAGGGACTTATTAGAGAGGTTGGTTGTAAAGAGAGAGATTAGTATAGAAAGGGGATTCAAGGGACTTGTAAGTGGAATTTCCAAGGGGGAAAATTCCAGGGTAACTCAAGACCTTATCACTTTCTTGTTCTCTTCTTTGTTCCTTTAAGAACTTGTGGATTCTTGAAGAGGTGTTGCTGGATTATAAAGAACCATTGATTTAGTGCAGAGAGTTCAGAGGAACTCATGGGGACGTAGGCTATTACCGAACCTCGATAACAAATCACTTGTCTTCTTTCTTTCTTTGATTTCTGTTTCTGTTTTCGATTCATCTTTACAAGTCATTCTAGACTTGGGTGTTTGGAAGATCACCACCTGGGCATCTCCTAGGTGATTTCCAATAGTGGTATCAAAGCTTTGGATAGCAAGTATCGGAGCAAGAACAGAAGGTGACGGAGTCAAGACTCTAAGAATCAAAGATCAACTTCTTGGGTGATTCAAGAACTGAGTAAAGATCAAGATTAGATTGTGTTTTTGAGGGTGATTAAAGAACGGTATTGAAATCCATCTTCGATCGTGTTCTTGAGGTTTAGAAGAAGTTGGAAAGCATTTGTGGGTTCTGTATCAATCTGGGATCTTCTCCGCAAGATGGCTTCAAATTTTAGTGTTGAGAAGTTTGATGGAAAGGGAGACTTTGCCCTTTAGAAGCGGAAGATCAAGGTGGTTCTTGTGCAACAAAAGGTGGACTTGGCTCTTGGAAAAGATGATGCTTTTCCAGCAAGTATCACAGAGGACCAGTGGATTGAGATGAAGAAGATGGCGTACAACAACATCTTTCTACACATATCAGATAATGTCACAAGAGAGTGTGGAGACTCGAAATATCTACCTATCATTTGGAAGAAACTAGATGAGTTGTTTCTTGCCAAGACTCATCCTAATAAGAGGTATCTTTGTAAACAAATCTTTACTTTTAAATTGGATCCTAATAAAGAGTTGCAAGATAATCTTGATGCCAAGATGAGGAGAGCATCAAGTGGAGAAGGGTTGTTCGTTAAAAGAAGGCCAGCAACTCGGTATGGTATAAACATAAATGGCTACTACTAGGACAAAGGTAGAGGAGAAAGCCATGGGAAAGTGCACAGCAGCATACATGGCTACTACCAGGACAGAGGTAAGGAGAAAGCCATGGGAGAGTGCACAGCAATATACATGGCTACTACCGGGACAGAGGTAGAGGGGAAAGCCATGGGAGACTGCACAGCAACATACATGGCTACTACCAGGACAGAGGTAGAGGAGAAAGCCATGAGAGAGTGCACAACAGCATACATGGCTACTACCAGGACAGAGGTAAAAGCGAAAGCCATGGGAGAGTGCACAGCAACATACATGGCTACTACCAGGACAAAGGTAGAGGAGAAAGCCATAGGAGAGCGCACAATGGCATACATGGCTACTACCAAGAAAGAGGTAGAGGAGAAAGCCATGGGAGATGCTTCTACTGCCATAAGGAGGGTCACTTCAAGAAAGATTGCAAGAAGAGGTTATGGGATGAGAAAAGGAGAAGCCATACCAATAATGGAGAGGCTTCGGTTGCCAAAGGAGAACAGCAAGATGATGTTCTTGTTGTGTGCTCAGATATGAGAAAGGGGCAAGAAGGCAACGAGAAATGGATCTTGGATACCGGGTGAGGGGGATAGGAGACATCTAGTTGAGGATGTTTAATGGAGTCACAAGGCTGTTAAGGAATATGAGGTATCTTCTAGATGTGAAGAGGAATTTAATCTCATTGGGACAGCTGGATTCTATGGGGTACACATATAAAGCAGAGGGAGGAAAGATCAAGGTAACCAAGGGATCTTTGATAGTGATCAAAATAGCAATGAAGGATGGTCTCTATGAGATGATCGGAGACATTGACATCAAGGGTCAAGCAGTAAGCTTAATGGCTGAGATGGAGATGGCAGCCCTTTGGCACACTCGCTTGGGACATATAAGTGAAGAAGGCCTGCAAGTTCTTAGCAAGAATGGATTACTTGATGGTGACAAGGTAAAAAGACTCGATTTCTGCAAGGGTTGTGTTCTTGGGCAGCAAAATCGGGTCAACTTCAACACCATAGTGCACAAATCTAAGGGAATTCTTGACTACATTCGTAAAGACCTTTGGAGACCAGCAAGGACACCAACACAGGGAGGTAACTTTTACTTTCTGTCTTTAATTGATGACTATTCAAGAAAGGTTTGGGTTTATTTGCTTAAAGATAAATCAGATGCTTTGAATAAATTAGTGGTGTTGAAAAAGCGGGTAGAGACTCAAATGGGGAGGGAAGTTAAGGTATTAAGAACCGATAATGGCTTAGAATGTTTTAACAAGGAACTTGATCAATTCTGTAAGTTAAATGGGATTCTAAGACATAGAACGATTATGAAAACCCCTCAGCAAAGTGGAGTTATTGAGAGGATGAATAGGATCCTTATGGAAAAGGTTAGGTCCATGTTAATGGGATCTAGATTACCCAAATATTTTTGGGGGAAAGCTGTGTCTACTGCTGGTAAATAGATCACCCTCTAGAGCTTTAGAACTCAAGACTCCATTGGAGATGTGGAGTGGGAAACCCTCTGAGTTGGACAACCTTAGAACTTTTAGGTGTGCTGCATATGTACATCCAAAGGATGATAGAATTAGCCTAGGATCTAGAAAATGTATGTTTTTAGGATATGGGGAAGGGACTAAGGGGTATAGGTTGTGGTCCTTAGAGCAAAAAGGATTGAGACTCATAATAAATAGGGATGTCATTTTTAATGAATTGTTATTTCCCTATTTGGAGAAAACTAACCCTGCAAGAGCTAATGAGCAAATCAGTTCAGTATTTGTGGAGCATAGCATCAAAGAGAATTCAGTTCAGGTAGAGCAAGGAAGGCAAGAGGGATCAGACCATGTAGAGCCCATTGATGAATGCCAAGCTCAAGAAACTCAAGAAGAGGCTGAACTAGAAGGGGATTATACAACAAGTCAGAATGACTATCAACTCACAAGGGACCGGGAAAGGAGGTTGGACAGACCACCTTTAAGACATGATTTTGCGGATGCTGTGGATATAGTAGCTCCTTGGACAAAAGGAGGGATAAGTGAACAAGAGACTTACATTAATGCTATGGGATGTAAGGATTCGCCAAGATGGAAGCTAGCTATGGACGAAGAAATGGATTCTTTGGGGAAGAACAACTCCTGGGAATTGGTGCACATTATGGGAAAATAGAGAGTTGTGGATTGTAAGTGGACTTACAAGATCAAAAAAAGGTACCCTCCAGGGGATGAAATCCAGAACAAGGTTAGGCTAGTGGCGAAGGGGCTCACGCGAAGAAAAGGCATAGATTTCACATTAACTTTCTTACTTGGACACAAAGTGGAGAAAATGGTGAGTATCCTCATCTATGTCGCTGATATGCTGTCAGTTGGGAACAGTAGGGAGAGGATGGAAAGGTTTACATCTCAACTCAGTGAGGAATTCGAGAGGAAGGATCTTGGCCATGCACAAAAGATCCTTGAGATGAGAAGAATTCGGGAAAGGGAGAGAAACAGGTTGAAGGTTTCTAGGTCTTCCTTCATAGAAAAGGTGTTATACAAGTTTTCTATGGAAGATGGTAAACCAGCAAAGATTCTCCTTGCTGGTCATTTCAAGTTCTCCAGTAAATAATGTCCTGGAATGGATGAGGAGAAGAAGAAAATGGTAAAGGTCCCTTACTCTAGTGCCGTTGGACCAGTCATGTCCATGATGGTAAGCACTAGACCCGACATTTCTCAAGCAATGGGTGTTCTCAGCAGATTTGTGAGTAATCTCGAAAAGGAGCTTTGGCTTGGGATGAAGTGGTTGCTGAGGTATTGAAAAGCTCAGTGGCACCCGGTGGTAGCACTCTCAACAACGGAGGCAGAGTACATAGTGGCTTCGGAAGCCATAAAGGAGGATATGTGGTGCAAAAGGTTGTTGGAAGAGTTGAAGGTCCTGAAAGAGCAGGTGGTGGTGTATTCAGATAGTCAAAGTGAAATGCACTTGTGTAAGAATCTGGCGTTCCATGAGAGGACAAAGTACATGGATGTTTGGTATCATTTCATTTGGAAAAGTGTTACGGAAGGATGGATTCATTGGGATAAGGTAGCCACAGAGGAAAGTCCTGCAGATTTAGGCACCAATGTTCTACCTCTAAGAAGGTTCAATCATTACCTTGGACTTCTTAGGATTGGAGTCAATTGAATGATGACTCAAGATGAGTTTGGATCCTGAGTTCTCTGTACAATGGGTTCAGGTTTAATCGCATAGACAAAAGAGTGTTGGAGAAAAGGGCAAGCAATGGTGCTACCTCCCCAAGGCCACGACACCCAGAATGGATGACAGTGGAGGTGCTTCAGCCCTATTCAAGGCCGCAGCACACCCTATTTTAGGCCACGGCGCTAGGCACACTGATGCACACATATTTCAGCCTTTAGTTGAGTTCGTGAGACATGCTCAAAATGCATACGATCATTAAGGATTGATGGAGGGCCATGGTTAATTGGTCATCAAGATCTAAGGGTGGAGATTGACCCTCAAGATTGGTCAAGAAGTTGGTGCACTATATAAAGGGTCACCTAGCTTCATTCTCATCAATTAATTGAGAGATTACAAGAGACACTTTGTGACATACAAGTGATCATTAAACAAGAGAGAATTGTGTGAGAGTACAAAGACACAAAACACAAGAGGGACTCATTGTAGAGAGGCTGGTTGTAAAGAGAGAAATAGTATAGATTGTAGGTAGAGTACTTTTGTAATATTTCTTTCACTTTCTTTCTTCTCTTCTTGGTTCTTCAAGAACTTGGGTTTCTTAGAGAGGGTTGCTATATTTTGTAAAGAACTCCATTGATAAGATAGTGTAGAGAGCTTGGAGGAGCTCACGGGAACATAGGCACATTGCCGAACCTCGATAACAAATTGCTTGTGTTCTTCTCTTTCTTGCTTTCGTTTGCTATTTCATTTCATTATAATTCATTCTAGACTTGGGTGTTTGGAAGATCACCACCTAGGCATCTTGTGAGGTGATTTCTAACAGGTAACAAGTAGGAGGTAAGCATTTAGGCTCATCAAAGACTAACTTGAGTCTCTCTAACATGCTCTGAAATTGAGGCTCAATTGGATCTTTGAAATTTATATATCCTCATACTTATTGTTCAGTGTCAGTGACAGACATTAATATGAAATATGTACATACAAAATCATTAAGAGTCATCTTCCTCAGTTTGCTATAACCCACAATATCATAATCTAATATTTGTTTCCCTTGTAACAAAACCGGTTTGTCCTCCCATAAGAATTCCATTGTTAGAGTCCTATAATCAGTGCTAATAGGACCTAGATTCTGTAACCATTGTACTCCTAATATAGCCTCAGTTCCTTGGATAGGGATGATAAAGCAATTAGTACTAAACTTGTTATCTTGCAGCCAAATTTCTACATGATGACAAATCCAAATACATGACAAGTATTCACCATTTCCTACTTGTACTTTGAAGTGCTATGATGGTGTAATAGTCAATCCCAAGAAGTTTTCAATTCTTTATTGGATGAAATTGTGTGTACTACCCCCTTCTATTAGGACTTGCATAGTGTTCTCCCCAATCTATCCTGCTAATCTTAAAGTTTGAGGAGATGCATGCTCCATCAATGCATGAAAATTGATACCAAAATTAGTGTCAATACCTGGACAGTAGGGTTCTTGATTGATGTAGTCCTCTAGAGTAGTGTCCTCATTTAGTTCCAATCCTTAAAAAAAAAAGCAGAATGCCTTTATTCTTGCACTTGTATCTCGGACTAAATTCTCATCATAGTTAAAGCAAAGTCCTTTCTCCTTTCTTAGTTGTTTGTTTAGGGTGTGAGCCTTTTGATAGAAGTTCTTGGTGCTGGAAGTTTTGGCATAGGCTGTAGTGGTTTAAGAACCAAGATAGATGAATTTGTAGTTAGCTTAGGACCCTAACTTCTAATGGAGAAGTACCTCTCTACCACTTCTGCCTTATCATTCTTGCTATACTGATTTCTTCATTCAAGGTCTAAGGTCTTTGCATCAAGACTTCTCTTCTGATTGAAGGCTTCAATCTAGAAAGGAAACAACTCTTCAAGAAAGTCTTGGAAAAAAGTTTGTTGAGTAAGCTTAGTTATATTTCCTTGAGGATCATCAGAGATGGTCCAAACCTTTCCTTTAAGGAATTGACAAATTCCTTCCAATCTTTTAATTGATTACTTTGGTACATCCATTGGTACCAGCTTGATGTTGGACCATCCAGATGGAATGAAACCATTGTAAACTTTTGAAATTCTAGGATTTGATTATACAAGAAGTACTGATTTACCATGAATAACCAATTAGAAGAATCACCATAATTGAATCTTGGAAAGTCCAATTTGATATGCTTGAAATGTGTTCTTATAGATTGTTTAGAATGCTAATTCTTTATCGTTATGAGAAGAGTGTGCATGAGTGTTAGGTCTACTGGTACTAGCCTTTAACTATTGTATTTCAGAGGTGAGTTTCTTGATATCTTGTTACATTGGTTGTATTGCAACCATGGATTCTTCCCTTGCTTTGGCCTGAAGCTGCAGAACTTGGTCCCAAGTGAGTTCTTGATTCTTTAATCTTATTCCTTTTGTCATTGTGAGTGCTTGAAATGAAGATAAATGTGGAAGGTGAGCGAGTCAATGAAAGCACCAGTGATGCCTTTCATAGCATAGATTGGTGACTTGATTCGAGACAAGCCTAAACTCTAAGAATTGTTACAAGAAATTAACAAGAAGAGAAAAGAAATTCAAGAATTATGATTTTATGCCCAAGTACATGAAGTACAACCATATCTATAGGATTTAGGACTGTCTAAAGAGCTCAGTTTAAGCTTATTCAAGTTAGTTGTAAATCTGTTAAAGCTTACAGCTATAACTAACTAATTGTTGTTGATTATGTCTTATCTATTCAGTTCAGTTATTTGGATGCAGCTTTTTTCTTTTCTTGAAGTCTTAAAGACCTCCTCAGCTGCCGAGCATTGGCTTCTTCCCCCACCTTTTCACTCGTTACTACCCTGATGATTTGTTCTTCTTGCTGCTAGTAGCTTTGCTTTTGTTTACTATTACTTCCAGTAGATTTCTTGCAATATGCTCTTATCCTTCCATCATCAGCTGCATTGGCAACAACTGTATAATGGAGGTGCAAAGTTTTCTTGGTTTAGTTGGGTATTACAAGAGGTTTATTGAGCATTTTTTGTTCATATTAGCACCGTTAACTCACCCAACTCAGAAAGATGTAAAGTTTGAATGTATTTAGGAATGTGAGGAGAATTTTTAGAAACTGAAGGAGAAATTTACATCGGCTCATTTACTCACTATTCTTGTTAATAGTGAAGGATTTGTGGTTTTCAGAGATATGTCTCATCAAAGCCTTGGTTTTGTATTTATGCACAAATGGGAACGTCATTGCTTATGTGCTCCGATAGTTAAAGAAGCATGAGCATAACTATCCCACTCATGATTTGGAATTGGTAGCAAATGCTTTTGCTCTTAAGATTTGGAGACATCATTTGTATGTGGAAAATTGTGAAATTTTTGCTGATCAGTAGAGTTTGAAGTACCTATTCACTTATAAGGATTTGAATTTGAGTGAAAGGTAATAGATTGAATTTATTAATGATTATAATTGCACTATTAATTACCTTCTGGGGAAAGCTAATGTAGTGGCAAATGCTTTGAGTCAGAAGTCAAGGAAATTGTGTATTTTGACAAAAATGAGAGGTATATTATATGGAGAGTTGAGATCTTTTGGGGTAGAGTTGAGTTAGAGGTGTGGGATACTATTTGCCACAATATGAGTTAGGCCATTATTGGTAGACCATATCTTGGAGGATCAGAGTAAAGATTTAGTATTGTAGAAGATCATACATGATCTCAGAGTGAGGTCAATTTAGATTTTGTGACTCGAGATGATGGTATGCTATTATTTAGAAATCGTATATGGGTTCTCCTTGCGATGAGAAACTAAGAGATTATGGATAAGGCAGATAGTACAGTTTATTCGATGCATCCAAGTAGCACTAAAATGTATTAGAATCTTTATGAGACTTATTGGTGGTTAAGTATTAAGAGAGAAATAACATAATTTGTGTCTAAATGCTTGACTTGTTAACAAGTTAAGGTGAAGCATCAAAGACTTGTTGGATTACTTCAACCTTTTCCCATTCATAAGTGGAAGCGAAAACATGTGATTATGGATTTTGTGTCGGGATTACTTTAGACGCAAACAGGTTATGACGCGATCTGGGTGATTGTTGACCAGTGAATGAAATCCGCTCATTTAGCTATTAAGACCACATTTTCACTTGATAGGCTATGGAGGCTATATGTTGCTGAGATTGCGAGGTTGCATGGGGTACTAGTATCCATTATGTCTGAAAGAGACCCTAGGTTTACTTCTCATTTTTTGCCAAGTTTCCAATCTGCTATAAAGATAAACTTACATTTCAGCACTTGGTATCATCCCTAGATCGTTGGATAATCGGAGCGTACTATTTAGGCATTGAAAGATATGTTGAGAGGTTGTGTTTTGAATTTTTGTGGCAGTTGGTATACTCATTTACTTTTTGTTGAGTTTGCTTATAACAATTGTTATTAGTTTAGTATTGGTATGGCACCATATGTAGCACTTTGTGGTAGACGATGTTGATATTCAGTGTGTTGGGATGAGCTTAGTGATAGGCAGTTGTTAGGTCCTGAATTGATTCAACTTTCTTTTGAGAAAGTAAAGGTTATCGAGAGAACCTAAAAGATTCCCAAAGTCATTAGAAGAGTTATGCAGACCTCAGAAGACATGACTTAGATTTGTAGTTGGGTGATAAGGTATTCTTGAAGGTATTACCTTTGAAAAGTATTTATCATTTTAGACGTAAGGGCAAGATTTGTCCTCATTACGTTGGTCCGTATGAGATGAATGAGAGAATTGGTGTTCTTGCTTACCGTTTAGCTTTACCCCCCACTTTGTCTTAGATTCATGATGTATTTCACTTGTCTTCTTTAAGAATGTACATACCTAGCCCTTCACATGTACTTACTTCTGACCTTAATGTGTTAAAGGAGAATCTCTCTTATGATAAGCAACAAGTTGAGATTTTGGATAGGTGAGACCAAATGTTGCACAATAAGACTATTTTGTTAGTAAAGGTGCTTGGGCACAATCACGTGGTTGAGAAAGACATGTACGAGCGCAACTCAATTTTGCATGGTTTTGCATGCTCAATATCCGCATCATTTTTACTCTCAAGGTAAGTTTCAAGGTTGAAATTTTCTTTAAGAAGGTAGAATTGTTAATTTATTTGCATTATCATAATCATCATACATACATGTAGTTTGAATTTATTAAACAAATTTTGGTGGGGTTAAAGTTAATAGAAGTACTTTGAAAAAAAAATGAAATGAAATAGAGATAAAAATAAATAATGGTTGGAGTTTTATAAAAAAAAATGGTAAACGAGAAAATAGACTGAATATAAAAATTAAATCAATGGTTTAAATATTTATTATAAAAAAATATTCTATCGTGTTGGCTAAATCTAAGAGAACTCATTTTTCTTTTAACAAAAACCATGCTAAGCAAAAAAAGCCTAATTTTTCTAATCTTTTTCCTAAGTGACAACAAAACCTTGTTCTTTATTCCTCACTTTCTACACGGCAACTCATGCACTTAATTCCTTGACTTACCAATTCGTTTTGTCTAAACACCAACAAAATCACAAAATTTCTCCTAACAAATCTTTTTGTTTACCACAGTTATCTCTCTAGAATTGGGGAAAACAAAATTTCAACAATGAAGATATATTTTCTCTTTCATCAAAAAGTTATCAACTCCGGCCACTTAAGCTCGGTTTCCAGCGACTTCGACCACCCATGTGAGAAGGTAAATACTTACTCTCTTTTTTTTTTTCTCTCGTATATTCTAATGAGTTTTTCTCTAACTTTGTTTCTATCTTCTCAAAAATATTTAGGGTAATAGCAGGTCTTAGCCCCACTGTCTAAACCACCCATGACCACCACCAACTTCAATTTTTGTATGGTAAATTTCAAGAGAAAAACTCATATTCAGTGTTTGGAAATTAAACTTTTTAGAATTTATAGTGCTAATATTTCTTACAATTTTTTTTATCTTAACTGAAGGTATATGTGTTTTTCGATCTGATTATATTAGCTTTGTTGAAATTGAAATTGTTTTTATTTGAAATATATGGGTTTTATGATGTTATAAATTTATGGATTTATTTGTGAGATTAGAGAAAAGGATCTTAATAAAATAAGTCTATATATATATATATGTATATATCTATGAAATTGATTATAAATCTTAGTTTCAATCTGCATATGTGGAATAATAATGTTTTAGTAATTTTCCCTATTTTAGAAAGGAAAATCAAGAAGAAAATTAGCATAATTCTTTAAAGTGTTAAATCCTAACCTTAAGATAAAATGAAGTTTAGTTGAAAAGAAAAAAATTAAGAAACGAATGGATAAAAAACATCTTAAGTACCTGAGTATAGTGTTGATCAATATGTATAATGAGCTTCATATCATATACAACTTCTTAACAAAGAAAAGATACATATCACTAAATAAACACATGGTTTTAACACTTGTATATGAAATCCTTGCAATTATTAGCGTAAATAGAAAAGACATGACTTCTATTTGTTTTCATTTATTGAGAATCAAATCAACTAGAAAGAAAGCAAAAACCTAATTTTTTTTAGATAGGCTTAAATGTCTCCCTTAATTAAGTGATGCTTAATAAATTATGTAAGATTTTTATTCTTGGTTTTATGGAACTATTGTGGTTTGAGAATATATTTTGGATTGATTTGTTGAGATTAAAATGTATTGAGCCAAATTGGCTTAATTAGTAACTTTGAATGTAATTCAAGAACGAACTCTATCTTGAATATGTTTTGGATTTGGACTTGGATTGGTTGGATTTTATTTGTTTATAGGTAATTTTAAATTTGGAAATGTCTGAAAAATAGAGAAACTTTTGTTGGATTTTTGATAAAAAAAAATTATTTAATTTTTAAAGAAACATATGAGAAGTTAAGAGAAATTTATTTATTAAAAACGAGAAATTTATTCAATTAGTTATGGTTTGTACTTGAAATAAGAAATTCTTAAATCCTTTTAAGCTCTCAAAATGAATTATTTATCTCTAATATTGGTTGGAACATGCCTACACGTATTCATGTATCATAGCATATCATTAAAATTCAAGTTGAGTCATGAGTTAGAGGCTCATACTAGCATGTCCTTTTATAGGTAGTATATTAAGAGGAGCAAGTCCGAGTAATCCTACTTATTAAGAGCTTTCTTTTTGGTTGTAGCTTGAAGTGACTTTTTACTACCAAATTGGATATTCTCTTCTACTTATTGTATGGGAATGTGATTTGTGCTACGAAGGTTTGGATTATATTAACTTTATAGTGGTTAAGGAAACATGAATTTTTGTCTCTTATTAGAGATTTTCTTAGAATTTATAGTTAATATCAATTTTTTTAAATGAGTTATGAAGAGAGGATTTGTTTAAAAAAAATGCACTTAATTATCTTTATTTTTACTTGAATAAATCCCAATATGGTATTTTGTAAGTGTTTCCTTTATAACTCACAATATCCATTTATATACAGGATAGATGGTCGGAAGGTGTTTAGATTTCTTCACTTATAGTTGCAGTATGTTATATATATATATCATTACCTTTGGTGACCAACATAGAAAAGTTAAACTAAATTTCTTATAAATGTTGAGATTTGTTCTGGACATGCACATATTTAATAAGAGAAATTAAGATCTAATGAGAAGATAAGATGAAACTTATAAGGGGTGACAAGGTACTTATATGATGTTATAGATTGTTTATTAAATACCTTTCGAGCTAGTGATTCAAGCTATGAGCTTATGATTTTATAATTATTTTTAGTTGACATATGTATATATGTATTTTTGGTTATACCTCACTTCTTGTGTTATTTGTTTTCTTTTATGAATATTCTTTTTTAGTATTTTAAACTCATATCGGCTTTCAAAGTTGATTAATAATTTCTTCAAGAAATGATCATGTTTGGAGGAGTTTTTAGATGTTTTTTTTTATAGAAGCAACATCTTCCTTGTATTGATTATCACGTATAACATCGTCTCACTGGACTATATTTTATTTGTAAATAAAACAATTTTTCTTATGCAGTTAGACCTATATAAATCTTACTTTGTTCTGTTTGTGAGACATTCTATAGTTTGAGGTTGGTTTGTAATTAATCCTTTCTCCTTATTTTTTTTATGTGAGGTGAGATTTGAAAAGTTGATTTTGATACATGGTAGACGGTAGAAGATAGTATGACATGTTTTTTTTAAATCATATTATCAAGAGTTTGGATTGATGCGCATTGGATTCATAAAGGTAACCTTATGGGTTCGGGTTATGACATCTTAGGTACTACCTTTGAGGGAACCTTATTCAATAAGTATGTGACAGTTATGATGATATATCTCCCAAAGTATATCAGTAGATCTGTGTAACTTATTGTGGATCTTACCATATCCAATAAGGTATGATTCTAAGAGGAGTCTTATTCTCTTTGAGATGATAAAAAAATAATTATATATGTGTTTGCCTCCTCGATAGGAATAAAGAGCTTTAATACCTTTCCCAATTTTCTTTTCAACTTCATTCTTGAATTCGTTCAACTTTTCAAATGATTCAAATATTTACTTCGTTAAGTACACACACTCATACCTTGAATGATCATCAGTGAAGGTAATGAAGTAGAAGTAATCTCCTCTACCATTAACTATTAGGGGCCCACACACATTATTTTGTATTAACCCTAATACATATGTGACTCTTTCTCCATGTCCACTGAATGAAGATCTTGTAATCTTCCACATGAGACAAGCTTCGGAATTTGGATATGATTCAAAATCTCATAGATCCAAATATCCATCTTTTACTA
The DNA here is from genome assembly GCA_023935145.1 of Bretschneidera sinensis. Lineage (NCBI taxonomy): Eukaryota > Viridiplantae > Streptophyta > Magnoliopsida > Brassicales > Akaniaceae > Bretschneidera > Bretschneidera sinensis. The sequence continues at coordinate 92,742,133 of CM043702.1, forward strand.
ACTTGCTCACTCTATCATCATTGATATGACCTAGTCTTAAGTGCCCCATGTATGACTGATTTAGACCGTTATCTCTTTTTCTTTTATTTTGTTCAATTATTGAAAATATTACCATCTACTCCAGGAATATAAAGACCATTATTCAATGTACCAATACCATAATATTTATTATCAAAATAAATATAATAACAATTGTTCTTAAGAGAAAAATCATATCCTTTCTTATCTAATTTAGAAGCTAGAACAATGTTTCTAATTAAAACTGGCACATAATAACAATCCATGAGTCCTAAAGTTTGTCTAGATGGAAAATCCAATCCATATGTCCCCACAAGTAATATTGTAACTTTTTCTCCATTTCCAAGCTGTAAGTCCCCCTCACCTTTGCTTAGTTTTCTACTTCTTCACAGTGCTTGCAAATTATTGCAAATATGTGAGCCACAACTGGTTTCTAATACCAATGAAGAAGTATTGATAACACTTAAGCTAATATCAATAACAGACAAATCGAACATACCATCCTTGAAATAATGGAAGCACTTTCCCTTAACTTTCTTGGCTTTTGACAAACTAGCCTTGTTAGCTCCTTCCTTTGCTTTTAATGGTTTCTTCTTATTCTTCAATTTATTCTTCCCCTTAGCCTTAGAATAAAAAGCCCCATTAATAAGGATAGTGGGTGCCTTACCATTCTTGATTATGCTCTCAGCAATCTTCAACGTATTGACAAGTTCTCGAAGGGTAGCTTCTATCTTGTTCATGATGTAGTTCATAACAAACTGAGAAAATGAATCTGGAAGGGATGGAATAATCAAGTCGTTACTCAAGCTTGTATCCACACTAAATTTGAGTTTGTCCAACTGCTCGATATAGTTAATTATCTTCAATTCATACTCGTGGATTGGTCATGTTTCTTCTGAAGCTCATTAGATATAAATGCTAGCATGCAACACCTTACTTTGATTTCATCCTTTTGTTACTTCACAAAAGTTGCAACCTCTTCTTCTATAGCATTCTTAGCAAGAGTTGTTGCGATTAAGAACATAGGCCATTTTCTCGAAATTGAGAACAATTCTCAAATTCTTCAGTCAATCAATAAAATTAAACCTAACTAGCCTGTTTTTATCAAAAGATTCTAGACAGTGGGTTGAGAATTTTCGTTGCCTTGTACAACGTAACAAGAGATAAAATTAGTGTTTATTCATTTTTTTGACCGCTATAAAGATTTGGTCTTTAATCTAAATGGTTCTTCTCACTATTCTTTTCGATTCCCAGAACCATCAATGTGAAAATTGAAAACCTCTTTAAAAGGTTTTCAAGTGAGGATTAGTATGTTATCAATTGCTCACTATAGCTTTACGATATAACAATAAACTATATTGCACTTTATAGGTATATAACTTTTATCATTTGCATCTCATGCAATTCCCAATCATTATTTAGCATCTAAATTCATATAGCCTTATGGTAGTGCAACAAATCGTATGTGCTCTAGTTAAGTCAAACCCACCATTCCTCATTAGTATAAATTAGTGGTATAACCCTTATAGTAGCAAAAAAAAGTTTTATCATTTGTTTATCTCGTATATATCACATGTTTTAATAGGCAATATAAATTTCTTAGGAGTGCAAACTTTACGGTAGCACAACAATTGTACACTGATAAGAAATTCTCATATTTGATTATAATGGTCGAATGATATGAACAATCATTCATAATGATTTTCATTTGCAACTTATTATTAACTAATTGCACATGGGGAATTTTGGGTCTTTGCATTTATATTTCATCATATAACATGGATCAAATACATTTAAAAGGAATATAACCTAATCACATGCATAACATACATACATCAAATGCATATATACCTAAGTGGATGAATATGGATTTTCTAAACCTGATTTACTTAAGTTGATTAGGGGAATCACTTGGTCAAATCCTAGGTAGTTATTACTGAAAGTAATGCCCTACAACCTAATAGCATTTCATGTCTATGCGTATTACTTGTAATTGATGTTATTGATTTATTGATAGTAAATATTAATTTAATGGTATTTATATTATTTATCGTGTTCCTTACAAATAACATTTAATGTGTTTAAATGATAAAGCCCATAGAATAAGAGCAATGTAAATAAGAACCATGATGAGATCATGCTAATGAGATATATTTTCTTAAATGTTCCTAATCATAGGATCACTAAGAAGTCCATTGGCGAATCAGGATAAATTAGTACATATTATGTTTTCTCAAGGAGTTGAGGGTGATTGATCTCATGCTCACTGGTGTATAAGGTACTAAAACAAGTTATTTAGGGGCTTGTTAGAGAACAAGTACACTGAACTGACTTGACTAAGTAATTTTTAATGGATATTTTACTAGCTGTCAATACGAGTTCTTACTTTATAGTTGTATAAGTGATCCTTAAACTTGAGGCATCAAAGATGCCTCATGTAGAGGTCATCATACTTTGATGTAGGTTAAATGTTATTCTAATCATGGGTCATATAAAGGTAATAATTGGGTATGACTACTTATGCATGGAGGTATGTGAGTGTAAAATAGATAATCCATCAGTCTCAATAAAAGAGAGAGAATGTCTTATGTTATCTGATTAAGTCATAGCTTAGAAATTCCTTAGCCAAGGTGGGGCAAAAATTAGTAAGGAGTTTCTAATTTACCATTTAAGTTATGGACTTGAGATTAAGATACATGCTTTTAAATAATTAAGTTTTGACAGTAAATTCATACCTTAGGTTTAATCAGGGACATTGCATGATGGAAGGATCGAGTTGTACGGTAATTAACAACATAAAGGTTCACATTAAATTCATATTGCGTAGGTAGTCATGACATACTGCTAAGCGTCAATCGTGACTTATAGAAACCGTTAAGACATCATTGCAAGCAATTAATTCTTAATCAAAAGGAGAATTAAATAAAATTCTAATTAATTGTACGAGGTCCAATTGTTACATAAAAGTTATGACCTACTACTAACGTGATATTGAACCTAAGGGGTCACACACAATAGAGCAATTGCAAGAATAAGGAAAACTAAAGGGCCAATAGAGAGAATTTTAGTAATTAAATTAAAGCAGGAGTTTAAATACAATTTTAGAGATCCTAGAGCTTTTAGGAGTAACGGCTCTATATAAAGGCTTATATGTTATAGAAACCCTAATGAAAAATTGTGAGACCTAAAATCAAATTTTAATCTGTCCTTTTCTCTCTATAACTCAAAACCCTAGAATTATCTCTCATAGATTTTGACTAGCCCAAGTCCTCCATGTGTGACATTCGACATCTCGAAGAAGAAGAACCTCATTCTTAGTTATTCATATGGAAACATTTAGAGGCTGAATGTTTGAATGACTCGTGAGCTCTCCACCAAATTTGCAACCAAAAACTTCATTAAGGCATAAACCCTAACCTTATATGTAGATAATTATATTTATTCCAATAGACCAATAAAAATTCTCTGTGGGATTTAAGTATATCAGTAAGAATTTTTTTTTTTAGTTTTCACTACATTTCTATGTTGTTAGACTTACAGTGGTATTAGAGCTAACTCTATAGATTATTACAATGAGTTTAATTCTACTTTTTATATCCTTATAAGATCTGATCTTGAATTCTGGAGATTGCAAATTAAGAATCTATAAATTACATTAGAGTTTATGAAACCATAGGTGAAGTGAATTCAAAAAATAGTTCTTTAATTGTTTATTATCATATGATGATAATAAAATTATTATAGAATATTTTTTAAACAAACTAATTCAATGGAGATTGATTATAAACAATTTGTATTATGAAGAATATGATTTGGCAGCAAAAGAAATTATATTGGGCACCATAAACGTGAAAAATTGCGTGAAAAATATATGCAGAAAACAAAGTGTAGCCGACTACACCATATCAGACCTGATTAATCTTTAGGCAGAAGTTACCTATAGTGGATTACAACTAAGGTGTAGTCAACTACATCATGTAAAATCAGGAAAATAGGTTTTTCTTAATCTTGAGATTTCAAAATTAGTTTAACTTGAAATTCGAAATCTAACTTTTGTTCAACTAACAAATTGAGTTTTGATTGACAAAAATTATATTTTGCTTAATTAAGATGTTTTCTTAGTTTATGAATAAAATTTTCAAAAATTGAAGTTTGATTAGGAATTAAAACTCCAAAATCCTTATTACATTGGAATTATGAAATTTAATGAATAATGAATCTTAATCTTATTTGGAATATGATTAAGAAAAGTTTAGAAAGACCTGATGGGATTATGAATGATATCTAAGAATAAAGTTGACGCCGGGCAGAATAGTGATTATTCTGTAGGCTAGTTTCAACAGATATTTCACAGGGAAAAACACAAGAGAAACCCTAAAAAACACAGAGAAACACCTCTGATGTTTAATTTAAAAATTTTCAAATCCAATAATAATGATAATTTGTCTTTTCCATATATGGCCTCCTTATTTATAAGGTCAAAGTAAAAAAAGGAAAAAATCGCCAAAAACATAATCCTGGGGAAAACTAAGGAAATTACTAAAATTAAACGATTGTATTAAGGCAGAATCAACTGCAGTCAATTATGACTTGAGTACAAAAGGAAATTGCAAATGGAAAGTTTTCTAAAATTGGAAACTGCAAATTTGAAGGCCTAAAACAGAATCAACGATAGTCAACCGTTCTAGGTAGTTCACCTGCCATTTTTGCACTGATCTGCTAACTCAAGGTATCTCAGTGCCAACAACGTGTTATCTGACAACTCAGCATCATTTGACTCGGATCCTCCTGCATCAGTCACCTCGGGTTGGAAAGAACTCGTCCTTGAGTTCACAATAGCTTCATCGGAATCCACAAAACAAGGACTCAGATGTTTCACATTAAAGACATCAGGCGGCAACCCAGGAGGAAGATCCTCTAGCATCAGGTCAGAAAACTTTGCTAGCAGCTGCTGCACCTTTGATGGTAAATCTGGATTCATGTCTGCTGCACTATTCCCACAAGGCAGCAGAGCATGGACCACATCTACACGCTCAATCTCAGCTAAAAACCTGGACATCGAAAGCAGATTAGTATTATTGGCTACTGGGGTAGGAGTGGTTCCTTCCCGACGAGGTGCCAACACAATATTTTTCCCTTTAATGCTAAGGGAATACGTATTTTTTCGCCCATCATGAATAACACTGTGATCATACTGCCAAGGTCTGACTAACAATACATGACAAGAATCCATAGACACAACATCACACCAAGTATTATCAAAATATTTCCTACCAATCGAAAAAGACACTAGGCATCGCCTATCTACTGTTACCTCACTGCCTTTATTCAGTCACGCTAATTTATACGGCTTAGGATGACAATCTATCTTCAACTACAGTTTCTGGACAGTCTTTTCAGACACTACATTCTCACAACTACCACTGTCAATGATCATCTTGCAGACTTTATCGGCAACTGTACAGGTCGTGTGGAAAATATTGACCCTCAACCAATCATCCCCTGAATCGCCCTTGGGGGTCAAAAAACTTTTACGAATGACCAGAGTCTCATGGCCATCTCCATGCAACACATCTTCATCTTCATCATCGTCATACACAGGCTCTCTAATCTCCTCAGTTTTGTCTACACCGTCGTCCTCAATCGGGATATTTTTGCCCTTATGACTAGCAGGCTTCCTGCACTCAGTTGATTTGTGCCCATGTTCACCACATCTGAAACATCTAATATTTAGGTTAGAGTTACCTTGGGATGGCTGCTAGGTAGGACGAGATTCCTGAGGGCAAACTGGCCTAATGCTTTGATCGCTTCTGTTCATCGGTGTCCTGTTCTGCTATTTTTCCACCGCAAGTGCACACTGGTATGCTTCCGAAACGGTCCAAAGTGAGTGAAGGCTGAGGACATCCTGCAGGGGCTGCCATAATCCCCCCAAATACCATGCCACCATCTGCTCTTCTATCTCGGATAAATCATTCCAGGCTATCAATTGATAGAACTCCTTCGTGTAATCATCCACCGATCTCGTGCCCTGCCTCAACGAATGAAGTCTCTAAAACAAGGTTTGAGTGTAGCCAAAAGGAAGGAAGTGACCCTTCATCTTCTCCCAATCTGTGATCTTGGCCTTGCCCTGTTGATCACGCGAGCACCTCAACTGCTCCCACCACGCAGATACTCTGCCCTTCAGTTTGATGGTGACCAGTTTCACCTTGACACGATCTAGGACTTCCTTATTCTCGAAGATACGCTCCACTTCATTCAACCAATCGACGAATCCCTCGGCCTCTAACGTACCAAAAAACTCAGGCAGATCCACTCTGAAATCGAGGTCTCCATAACGATCTTCCCGACCACGGTGCTCCCAGAATCGAGCAGGATTGTGATGCGGGTTTTCGAAACTGGAATCGGAGTCGTGATCTTCCATCTCACGATCACTGAAATTCAGCACCGTTAGACGCTGAGTTAACTCCGTAACTTGCCTCTGTAAATCCTCAATCATCGCATCCCGAATGTTACGATCACGGCGTGGCACTTCCTCGTTCGGAACCTGCCTGCGACGACCACGACCACCAGCTATAGAACTGATGAAATCTCACCCCAGGAAGATGCTGAAGCTCTAATACCAACTGACGCCGGGCAGAATAGCGATTATTCTGCAGGCTAGTTTCAACAGATATTTCACAGAGAAAAACACAAGAGAAACCCTAAAAAACACAGAGAAACACCTTTGATGTTTAATTTAAAAATTTGCAAATCCAATAATGATAATCTATCTTTTCCGTATGTGGCCTCCTTATTTATAAGGTCAAAGTAAAAAAAGGAAAAAATCCCCAAAAAAGTAACCCTAGGGAAAACTAATGAAATTACTAAAATTAAATGATTGTATTAAGACAGAATCAATGGCAATCAATTCTGACTTGAGTACAAAAGGAAATTGCAAATGGAAAGTTTTCTAAAACTGGAAACTGCAAATTTGAAGGCCTAAAATAGAATCAATGGCAGTCAATCGTTCTAGGTAGTCCACCTGCCATTTTTGCGCTGATCTGCCAACTCAAGGTATCTCAGTGCCAACAACGTGTTATCTAATAACTCAGCTTCATCTGACTCGGATCCTCCTACATCAAAAGTCCATAACTAGAATAGAATTGATTTTATTTCATTGTGTAATTTCATTGTATGAGTGGATTACTATTGGACCAAGACCTTAGCAATTGGTTACATTGATTAGTATTATTTCAAGTTATTCAATTTTAAATGGGGTTTACATACCTCGCCGTCTCTTATTTCTCTCAATATAAATCTTTATCCCCCTTCAATGTAACTCCCCTTGACTTATGTTCAAAGTTTCTTATATATTTGATATGTACAGTTACTTACGATTAGATAGGATTTAATTGAGGTTAATCAAAGAGTGTGCAAAGAAGCATGATGGACCATAAAGATTGAAGACCCATGAATGTGAGGCATATAATCATGGAATAATTACCTAAGATTTGTTGAAGTGATTTATTTAATTGGCTCGAGTAAATCACACTTACAAAGTCCGTAGTCATACACTTAGGTATATACGCATGTGATGTATGTATGTTATACATGTAATTAGATTATATGTTTTTTGATACGTATTTGATGCATGTTAAATGATGATATCTAAATGTAAGAACCTAAATCCCTCACGCATAAAAATTTAATATTAAGTTGTAAACGAAAATAATTAGGAATGAATGTTTGTAGCCTTCCACCATTATTGTCAATATGAGAAGTTTCTTATATGTGTAAATTTGTTGTCTTACAGTAAGGTTTACACTTATAGGAAAATTATATTGTCTATTGAAACATGTGATGTATACGAGGTAAACAAAAAATATAGCTTTGTTGTGCTACCATAAGGGTTATATAACTAATTTACACTCATAAGGAATAATGGGTTTGACTTAACTAAAATGTATATGATTTATTGTGATACCGTAAGGTCATATGCATTTAAGAGGCTAAATTATGACTGGGAATTGCATAAGATGCAAATGATAAAAGTTATCTTCCTATCAAGTGCATTGTAATTTGTTGCGCTATCTAAGGCTATAAGGTGCAAGTGATAGGATCCTAATCCCCACTAGGAGACCTTCCAAAGGGGTATTTTTCTTTCCACAGAAAGACTTGTGGGAATAAAAAAGAATAGTGGGAAGTACTATTTAGATTAAAGACAAAATATTCATGGTGGTTAATAAAATGAATAGATGCATATTTTATCTATTTTTTATTATAGATCGTAATGACTCAACCTACCATCGTGTATACTTGATGCAAACAAACAAATTGGTCAAATCTCCTAGATTGGCTAAAGAATTTGAGAATCGTTCTCAACAATGAGAAAATGGTCTATGTTCTTGATAATTCATTTACAACAATTGTTGTTAAGGATGTTTTGGAAGAAAAGATAGTTACTTTTGAGAAGTGGCAAGAGGATGATATGTAGGCTAAGTTCTACATGCTAGCATTTATATCTAATGAGCTTTAGAATTAACATGGCAAGATGAAAAGTGGTTATGCAATATTGCTTCATCTACAAGAGTTGTGTGGTGAGCATATCGTAATGCAAGGTTTCAAAATCTCTAAAGACCTCTTTAGGGCTAATATGCCCAAAGGTTCATTAGTTCATGAGCATGGATTAAAGATAATCAACTATATCGAGCAGTTAGACTGGACAGTTTTAGTATAATTGCAAAGTTAAGTAGTGACTTAATCCTTTTAATCCCTTTAAGAATCATTTTGCAGTATATTATGAACTATTACAAGAACAAGATTTAAGCTACCCTTTTAGAACTTGTTAATATTTTTAAGAGTGCAAAGGTAACAATCAAGAACGGAAAGATATCCATTATGCTTGTCGATGGAGCTTCCTCTTCTAAGCCAAAGGGTGAAAATTTCTTGAAGAGAAAAAAAACATTGAAAGCAAATGAGGTATCAATGAGGCTAGTTTGTCAAAACCCAAGAAGGATGAGGGATGATGCTTCCATTATGGCAAAGATGGACATTGTAAGAGACACTGCAAGGATCGCCTCGCAAAAAAAGCCTTTGGAAAGCATGTCTTAGTTGCTCTTCAATGAAATTAACTTATAAGTTAATAATGCTTCTACTTGGCTATTAGATACCGAGTATAATGCTCACATTTGAAATAGTTTTCTTGCACTAAAAAAAAAATCAAGAAACTAAGTAAGGAGAAGTTAACCTTCCTTGGAAATGGAGAAAGTATTGCTATATTAGCCGAAGGGATTTATTACTTAGTTTTACTATCTAAAATTAGATGGTAAAATATTTCATACTGAACAACAAAGGAAAGAGGATAATGATCTAAATCATTCTTACATGTGCCACTTAAAACTGGATTATATTATTGAGGATAGTGCAAACAAGTTAATAAAATATAAATCCTTGGATCTATCGGAATTCGAATCCTATCCAACATGTAAAATTTATCTTATAGGAAGATGACTAGATCTCCATTTAGTGGACATGGAGAAAGAACCGCATATGTAGTAGGATTTATGCACACTAATGTGTGTAGAACCTTAACAGTCAATACTAGAGGAGGTTACTCCAACTTTATTATATTTACCAATGATAATTCTAGGTATGGATATGTGTACTTAGTGAAGTACAAATCCAAATCATTTGAAAAGTTCAAAGAATTTAGAAGTGAAGTTGAAAAGCAAATTGGGAAGGGTATTAAAGCTCTTTTATCTAATCGAGGAAGAGAATACTTGTTTAATGATATTCTTGATTATCTCAAAAGAGAATGATATTCTTTCTCAGTGGACTCCTCTTGGAACTATATCCTATTAGATATTGTACAATCCATGATGAGTAACAATGATCTTCCTATATCATTTTAAGGAGATGTTATCCTAAGCCCCATAAACTTATTGAATAAAGTTCCCTCAAAGGTACTACCTAAGACGCCATATAAGATATTAAAAGGGAGAAAACCAAATCTTGAATGCATTAAGATTTGGGGTTGTCCTACATATGTAGAGAATTTACATACAGACAAGTTAGGAACTAGATGTAATGACCCATCCCGGGTTGGCCACCCCCGAGATGGTGTCATCACATTTTGAAAATCCTAGCACGACACATATGCAACAAATATTAACATAATTTTTTTTAACTCCTCAACCCTCAAAAGGGGAGAGACGTAAATCTGATATTAATTTACACATAATATACAACGTAATATGCATGAATATTTACAAATAAAATATTTATTTCATTTTCTCACTAGTATGAGGATATTTGCACGTACGTGACTTACTGAAAACGAATCCGTCTAACTTTTGACCTACCAGACTACTTGCCCTATCTGCTACCTGAAATCATTGTACAATGAGGGGTGGGCTTCACAATCTCAGTGAATTAAATTTACTAAAAATATTCCATTTTTATAAATAGTCCTTAAATATTTAATCCTTTATTTCTCCTATAACTGGATAATAGCATACTGTCTAACATTTAAATAATCACCATATTATCATATTTCTATGTCTTTTTCTCTTTCTGTCACTGTAACTGTCTCTCCTTGGGAGACTCACCCATCTATAAATACTTTCACAATAACATACCACACATCAGCATTCCAATAATGCAAGTAATAATTAAAACAGATGCAATGCATGAATGCATATGATAGGAACATCTTCCCACATGTCGACAGGTTATTATTATCTTAGACCGGCCCCATCCCGGTTATTTACATCTTATCCCGGCTGTCACAAAATTTATTTCCAGCATATACCGGCTGTCACGGTGTCCCTTTTATTTCCAGCATATACCGGTTGTCACTGTCGTTCCATTAGACCGGCGCCTTCCCGGTTCTTTCGGTTATATTATTAAATGCATATGCACATGAACAATAATATGAAATATGCATATGAACAGTAATATAAACACCACATGAATTCAAAATATTTAAATCAACTTTTCGGTCTTTCCTCAACTTTCTGCTTAATAATTCCAATTTTTATTCTCCTCATATATCACATCAATTTATTCACCAACTAGTCAAAATCTCTTTATCACCATCATTAGTAAGTCAACTAATTATTCTAATAATATTTCTTTTCACATACTAATTTTCTACGTGTCCAATATTCATATCCTACATATCAATTTAATTTTTGTCTTCTACCAAGCATAAGTTAATAATTAATTTTTAATATTATTACTAAATATTTGATTTTTATTTAGATTACTTAAAGTAAATTCAACTCACCATATAGCACTTAAAGCTACTCGTGGATCACTTCCTTGCCTTTCCTGTTCCTCTCAAGAATTTCCTCCAGTCGTTGTTCGTCAACACCTGGCATAATATCAATATTAAATTTCTAATTATTTCTTAAATTCTTCATAAACCACACCCTTTGAAAATTCCCACTTTGACTTTCGGGAAATTTTATAAATACTAAAATTTCAAAAATAAATATTACATTATTACCTTCTATTTTTCAGATAGCTTCTCGTAAAAATTTTCACCATAAAACCCTTCAAAATTTTGCTATTTCCACATTTCTTTCGGTCCCCAAGTGTTTAAAGAAGATTTGTAATGAAAAGAAAACTTAAACGAGTTTGGTAAGTGTAAATTAAGTTTATGCACACTACATGTGTATATACAAGTTGGTTGAAAAAAATCTCTGAAATTCCTAAAAGTTGGTTGCGTAGTCCCTATGCATTCTCTAAAATTTCTCCACCTAATGAACACTTGTTAGACATTCCATAGCCTTCCTTATACTTGGCAACCAGCAATCAAATTGGCAGCATGTGGCAGCCACCTGCTGCCATGTTTTATTGTTCATGAAGATTTTTTTTTTTTTTTACACTTTTGTCTCCTTCACCTTGTCTCCCTCATCTTTTGTCTTCTCCAACCCTTTTAAGTCTTCTGAGACATTCACATCCCAGATTTTTTTAATTAATTATAATTAATTTTTATAATTTTTTATTGCTTTATTCAATTATTAATAAACCTTTCACATAGATTTTATTTTAAATTCCATGTCATATTTATTAAATTACTTCTTTACCCTTATTTTACAAATAAGGGTATTACACTAGGTTTGACAAATGTAGACTTGTGGGATATCCTAAATAAAGTTTAGGATATTACTTCTATCACCCACATGAACAAAAAGTGTTTGTTTCTAAGCATGCACCTTTCTAGAAAAAGAGTTTATACTAGAAAAGGGTAGTGGGAGCAAGATACATCTTAATGAAGTGTCACAAGAACCACAACTTAGAACTTTTCAAATTAAGGAACCTAAATCAATATATCCTCCTGTTAAATAACCAGTTTGTAGATCTAGTAAAGTATCTAAGGCTCCCGAGAGATATGGATTTCTCATAGATGATGACCAAGAGGTACACCTTATAGATGATAAGGAACCTACTAACTACAAAGAAACACTATTAGAAATCGATTCAAAGATGTGGCAAGAAGCTATGAAATTCGAAAAGGATTCAATGTACACCAACAAAATATGGACTTTGATTGATGCACTTGAAGGTATAGTACCTATAGGTTGTAAATGGTTCTTAGAGAGAAATATTTGAGTGGGTGGAAAGGTAAAGACCTGTAAAATAAGACTAGTAGCAAAGGGTTTGAAACAAAAACAAGGAATTAACTTTGACGAAACCTTATCTCTAGTAGCCATGCTTAAATCCATTAGGATTTTACTTGCAATAGTTGCATACCATTACTATAAGATATGGAAGATGGATGTAAAGACTACATTCCTCAAGAGAAACATAGAGGAGGATGTGTACATGACACATCCTAAGGATTTTACATCTAGTGGCAGTAACCACAAGGTATGCAAGCTTCAAAAATCAATTTATGGATTAAAGAAAGTTTACGAAAGTTGGAACATATATTTAATGAGACAATCAAATTCTTTGATTTTATCAAAAAAGAAGATGAACAATATATGTATAACAAGGTTAGTGGGAGCATTGTGACCTTTTGGTGTTTTACGTTAACAATATACTACTCATTGGATGATGTAGGTATGTTACAGTTAGTCAAAGTTTGGCTGTCAAATAACTTTTCCTTGGAGGATTTAGATGAAACATCCTACATTTTGGGATAAAGACCTATAGAGATATATCTAAAAGGATGCTAGGCTTGTCCTAATCCATGTATATTGAAAAAGTGCTAAAGATATATAGCTTGAAAAATTACAAAAGAGGAATCGTACTAATGAGTCATGGAATTACAATCTCTAAGGAGATGTCCCCAAAGACTCCAGAAGAGAGAGAAAGCAAGAGTAGGATACCATATGCTTCAACAAATTGTACTATCATGTATGAAATGTTATGTACCAGGACCGATGTCATGTAGGTTGTAAATGCTATGAGTAGATTTTAGCCCAATCCAAGTAATGGTCACTAGATAGCTGTTTAAAAATATTCTTAAGTTCATGAGAAGAACTAAAGATTTGTTTCTCATATATTGAGGAGCAGAATTTAAACTTGAGGGCTTGATAGACTCTAGTTTTCAGTCTGACAAAGATGACAGTAAATCAGTCTTTGGTTATGTGTTCACCTTGAATAGTGGAGCAGTGAGCTAGAAAAGTTCAAGGTAAGAAACCACTACGAGTTCGACCACGGGGGCCAAATACATTGCTACATCAGAAGCTACGAATGAGGTTGGTTTAATGAGAAAGTTTATCATTGAATATGAACTGGTTCTAGATATTCTCAATCTAGTAACTCTATACTATGATAACAATAGTGCTATTGTACAAGCAAAAGAACCAAGATCTCATCAGAAGTCCAAGAACATTTTGCGATGATTCCATATGATTAGAGAGCTCAATGGAGGAGGTGATGTAAAGGTATAAAGAGTATCATCGAGAAATAACACAGTGGATCCACTTACAAAGGTAATTTCTCAGAAATAGTTTGATCCACATATTGAGAAGATGGGCGTGAGATATGTGGGTGATTGGCTTTAGTGCAAGTGGGAGATTGATAGTAGTATACCCTACAAGCATACTTTATGCTGCTTAAATGTGATTCTAATCATTGGTCACATAAAGGTAGTAATTGGCTATGACCACTTATGCATGGAGATACATTAGAATATAATAGAGAATCCATCACTCTCAATAATAGAGAGAAAATGTATTGTGCGATCTGATTTAGTCATAACTTCGAAATTCCTTGGCCAAGGTGGGGCAGAAATTAGAAAAGAGTTTCTAATTTCACTATTTAAGTTTCTGGACTTGAGATCAAGATATATGCTATTAAATAATTAAGTTTTGACAGTAAATCTATACCTTAGGTTTAATCAGGGACATTGCATAATGGAAGGATCGAGTTGTACGGTAACTGACAACATAACGGTTCACATTAAATTCATATTACTTGGGTAGTCATGACATAATGCTAGGTGTCAATTATGATTTGAAGATGCTCTTGAGAATTTATTAATTCTTAATTAAAGAGCAAATTAAAATAAGTTTTAAATTGAATTAAAATTAGAAAGATTTCTAATTAATTGGACGGCGTCCAATTGTAAGGTAAAATTTACGACCTACTACCAGCATAAAATAGAACCTAAGTTGTCATATAAAATAGAGGAATTACAATAATAAGGAAAACTAAAGGGAAAATAGATATAATTCTATAAATTAAATTAAACCAGGGGTTTAATTACAATTCCTGAAATCCTAGAGCTTTTAGGAATAAAGGCTCTATATAAATGCTTCTATGTGATAGGAACTCTAACGGAAAATTGTGAAACCTAAAATCAGATTTTAATCTCCCTTTTTCTCTTTCTAACCAAAAGCCCTAGAGCTAGCACTCACAGATTTTGGCTTATAATAGTCCTCTTCCATGTGTGGTGCTCGACATCCCAAAGAAAGAGATCCTCATTCTTGGTCGGACACTTGAATGACTCATGATGAGTCTTAAATATTGCATATTTTAGACCCTTAACTTATATTTGTTATGCTCTTAGTTAGTAGTATTTCACTTTATTTTACGTCTTTCTTGTGTTTTATGTATTTTTACAGGTTTGTAGAGAAAATGAAGCATTTAAGGAGATGTCAAGCTTCTGGAGACATTGCGATCGATCGCACGAGATATGCGATCGAGCGCACCTACGCTCGAGCGCACCTGCCTACGAACGAGCGCATGGTCAACATCCCACATCAAAATATTTGAAGTTCAGTGCATCTGCGATCGATCGTAGCAGACATGTGATCGAGCGCACATGAGATCGTGCGCACAAGAAATGCGATCAATTGTAGCTGCGATCGATCGCACCACACTGCGATCGAGCGCACAAGGGCAGTGTCCCACATCGAATCTGCAACCCATATTGCTCCGGGTCTTCCCCTATATAAAAACCATCTGGCTTCATCATTCAGTGTACAATTCCTGAGCCACTTTGGTGTTTACCGGTGGACTTCCGCCAGCATTTTGGTGGATCCCGAAGGCATTGCTACCACGAGGGGAAGCGCCGCCCGTCAGCGAGTGGAATTTCTCTCATGTAAAGTTGTTTATTTATTTCTTTATATTCATTTGTTTTAGTTTAAATGTTTAGCACTTTTTATTATAGTTTTATAGTTATGAGTGGCTAGACTCTTCAGCTAAGGTTGAAGATGAAGCCCCGCTCGCCGTTGTTTGGCGTAGTAGTTCAGATTTGCTTGTACAAATTTGACAATTTTTAGTATAAATGTTCTGTCAATTATTTGAGTTAATCTTATAATTGATTGAGTTTAAATTGTCTGTTGGATTTTCTTTGTGTTTCATCTGATGGATACATTGAATGCTTTTCGATTAAATTGGATTTCCTTTGTGATTTGTTAAGAGCGGATACATTGGGTGCTTTTGGTTTAGTTGGGATATTCTTTGTTTTTTGTCTTATAGTTGGATTCATGGAATGTTTTGATAGGCTATATTTTTAGAACATGTATGCTTAACTTCGGTGGGGTGGATTCGGAAACCTTAGTGCTTTTTATTATTAGTTTTAAAATCAACTTAGTTTAGTTTTAATTTATTTTGCAATATCATTTTGAAATTTGGAACTAGGTTAAGATAGAGTTAGTTTAGATTGAAAATATACTTTCACAACGCAATTCCCTGTAGATTCGACCTCGACCTCGCACTTGCATAACGCTATACTACAAATGACTCGTGCGCTTGCGAGTAATTTAAAACTCACAACAAGTTTTTGGCGCCGTTGCCGGGGAATTGTTTGGTTTGTGAAAATTTTTGGTCTAAAATGATTTTATTTTTCTACTAGTTAGTTATCTTTTTGTTAAAAAAAAAAAAAAATTTAAATTGTGTGTTTGTTTTATTCTGTTGCTTCTGCTGGTTAGTATCTCATTATTTTTCTGTTGGTGTATGCTTGGTCGGAGATCCTTGAACTTAGATTTGACACATTTAGATCCCGACTTAGAAAGAACTCTTAGGAGGCAGAAAAGAGCACTAGTTGAGATGGGAGAAAATTTTAATCATCCTGAACATGTAGAGCAACCTAGAGCTTGGAACGTGGACTCCACTACATCCCTTAGGGATTTGTTCGCACCCGTTGCGACTAACTCATCTTCCTGCATAGTGTTGCCACCAACCAATTCCACACACTTTGATTTGAAGCCACATGTTATCCAACTCCTACCCTCATTCCATGGGTTAGATCTTGAAAATCCTTATAGTCATGTGAAGAAGTTCAAAGACATTTGTGCTACATTCAAATTCCAGAACTTCTCTGAGGAGTCAGTCCATCTTCGACTCTTCCCTTTCTCCCTTCACGATAGAGCTAGGGCGTGGTTGGACTCCAACACGTCCGGGTCTATTACATCTTGGGAAAACCTGCTTAGCAAATTTTACCATAAGTTTTTCCCAATGTCTAGAGTGAATGAGTGCCGAAAGGAGATTAGCTCTTTCACTCAGGACGAGGATGAGAAGTTCTCTGGAAGCTGGGAGCCCTTTAAAGAGTTACTGATCAGATGCCCTCCACATGGATATGAGAAGTGGAGACTCGTTCAATTCTTCTACCAACGGTTGACTCAACCTAACCGTAGCATGATCGAGTCTATGAATGGGGGGGCATTCTTGAGTCTGACAGGAGACGAAGCATACATGGCATTGGACAAGTTGTCCGACAACTCACAGCAGTGGGATTTTTCAAGCTGTCGAGATAAGTTCATTCGTGCTCCTAAGAGGGGAGGCATCTATGAGGTCAGGGAGGACGTTGATTTAAGGATAAACTTATATGCCTTCACCAAGAAGATTGACACTCTCACTGTGAGCCAATCCATCAATGCTGCCAACACATTCAATGTTGAAAGCTGTTCCATCTGTGCTAGTCCCATGCATCTAGCACAGAATTACCCATCAATGCCGGCTTGTGCCGAGTATCCTATGGAACAAGTAAATGCTTTCAATGACTTTCGAAGGTAGTCAAATGGATCGTACTCCGAGACGTATAATCCAAGGTGGCGGAACCATCCAAATTTTTCATGGAGGCAGAACCAACCAATGAATAAGGGAAGAGCCCCTTATCATGCTCAAAATCAATATCCTCCCGGATTTGCCCCACAAATTCCTAATCATGGTCGTTCTGCCCATCCAGCACCTTTACCTGCTTACCACGCACCCACTCAAACACCAGCACCTGTTTAACAGTCACTAGAGGACACCTTTAAGGAGTTCATGAAGGCGACTAGCCAAAATTTGAGTGATGTGAGGAGTGCAACAGTGGTAAACACCCAAGCAATTGCCAAGCTGGAGAGTCAAATAGGGCAAATTGCAAGTCACTTGGGTGAGAGAGAGAAAGGAAAGTTCCCCAGTCAGCCTGTGCAAAACCCAAAAGGACAATTTATGGTTGAGAGTTCATCAACTCCTACGCACGGGGAGGAACAAGTACAGTCGATTGTCACACTGAGGTCTGGGAGACAAGTGGACAATCGAGTGGAAGAGAGCTTTGCTATGCAGCAAGGGTAAGGGAGTGGTAACACAGAGAAGAGAGATGCTGAGCCATCTACAGCCACACCTACTGAGAAAGACCCTCCTAGGTCGTTTGTACCTAGAGTGCCCTACCCCAAGAGATTACAGGCGCCCAAGAAAGGAGGGAAGTATGAGGAAATTCTGGAGGTATTCAAGCAAGTCCAAATCAATATCCCATTTTTGGATGCCATCCATCAAGTGCCATCATATGCCAAGTTTTTAAAGGACTTGGTCACTATCAAGAGGAGGACGAATTTCCCAAAGAAGGCATTTTTGACCGAGCAGTTCAGTTCAATCCTTCAGTGCAAGCTACCCATCAAGTATAAGGACCCGGGGTGTCCTACCATCTCTTGCACGATAGGAATCAGCCATATTGAGAGGGCTCTCTTGGATCTAGGGGCGAGTGTGAATCTTCTACCCTACTCAGTCTATTTACAGTTGGGGTTAGGAGAATTGAAGCCCACATCCACGACGCTTCAATTGGCTGATAGGTCAGTGAAAAGACCACGGGGGATAGTTGAGGACGTTTTGATAAAAGTGGATAAGTTCTATTTCCCCGTGGATTTTATTGTGCTTGACACAGAGCCGGTTCAGAATATAGGGATTCAAATACTGGTGAATCTAGGGCGACCATTCTTAGCCACGATTAACGCTCTAATCAATTGTAGGACAGGGGTGATGAAGATCTCCTTCAGAAATATGACAGTGGAGTTGAACATTTTTGATATCACTAGGCAACCACTGGAATATGATGAAGTGAGAGATGTATGCTTGATAGAGGAGATTCTTTAGGATACTATGGATGAATCAAGCATTGAGGATCCTATGGAGGCATGCTTTGCTCACTTTTGAGAGGACTTGGGTTTAGATAAGTTACTCAAGGAAGTAATGCCATTTTGGAGTCTGATCCTCAAGAAAGCAAGGAGGAGGAGGAGAAGGTGTCACCAGAACCTCAAAAGAAGGAACTTAAGCCTTTACCGGATAATCTTAAGTATAAGTTCCTGGGTCCAGCATACTGTTTGTCTGTGATAATAGCTTCAGATTTGGGAGAGGCTCAAGAGGAGAAATTATTAGATGTTTTAAGAGAGTACAAGGAAGCTATCGGCTGGACCATTGAGGATATTAAGGGAATCAGCCCCTCGGTGGTGATGCACAGGATACATTTGGAGGAAGATGCTAAGCCATCGAGGGAGCCGCAAAGAAGGCTCAACCCTGCTATGCAAGAGGTTGTGAGGGCAGAGGTTATTAAGCTGTTAGATGCAGGGATCATTTATCCCATCTCTGATAGCAAGTGGGTGAGCCCCATTCATGTCGTGCCCAAGCGAGCTGGATTAACGGTAGTAAAGAATAAGGACGACGAGTTGGTGCCAACTCGTGTGCAGTCTGAGTGGAGAGTGTGTATAGACTACCATAAGCTGAACATTGCCACAAGGAAGGATCACTTTCCACTTCCATTTATTGATCAGATGGTGGAGCGTTTGGCTGGGCACGAGTATTATTGCTTTTTGGATGGTTATTCTGGATATAACCAGGTCCCCGTGGACCCCGAAGATCAGGAGAAAATGACATTTACCTGTCCTTTTGGGACCTTTGCCTACCGTCGCATGCCCTTTGGGTTATGCAATGCACCCACCACTTTTCAGCGGTGTATGGTCAGTATATTCTTTGACATGGTAGAGCGGTTCTTGGAGATTTTCATGGACGACTTCTCCATCTTCGGTTCAACATTTGAGGAGTGCCTCCATCGTCTCTCTTTGGTTTTGGTACGGTGCAAGGAGAAGAACCTGGTGCTTAATTGGGAGAAGTGCCATTTTATGGTCAAGCAAGGAATTGTACTGGGGCATATCGTATCTCATCGAGGGATTGAGGTCGACAAAGCGAAGGTGGATTTGATTTCCAGCCTTCCACCCCCACGTACGGTGAAAGAGGTTCAATCTTTTCTGGGCCATGCAGGTTTCTATAGGCGATTTATCCAGAATTTTAGCAAGATCGCCAGGCCCTTGTGCAAGTTGTTGCTAAAAGATGCCCCATTTCTATTTGATGAGGATTGTAAGAAAGCATTTGGGGATCTGAAGAAGATTCTGACGTCCACACCCATTATTCAGCCACCTAACTGGGATGTGCCTTTTGAGATTATGTGTGACGCATCAGACTATGTTGTTGGAGTTGTTTTGGGGCAACATGTTGATAAACTTCCCCATGCTATCTATTATGCAAGTCGAACTCTAAATGACACACAACTCAATTACTCTACCACTGAGAAGGAATTGCTTGCAGTCGTTTTTGCATTAGACAAGTTCAGATCCTACTTGTTAGGATCTAAAGTCATTATCTACTCGGACCATGCTGCATTGAAGTATCTTTTCTCTAAAAAAGATGCTAAATCTCGTCTTATCCGATGGATCTTACTACTTCAAGAGTTCGACATTGAGATTCGGGATAAGAAAGGTTCGGAAAATGTGGTGGCGAACCATTTGTCTAGATTGATTGTGGAATTCAGTGAGGCTGCCACTCCCATTTCTGAGACCTTTCCTGATGAGCAATTGATGCACAATGCTCACAGTCCCGCACCATGGTTTGCTGACATAGTGAACTATCTTGTCACCGGACACATGCCCTTGCATTGGGGGAGGCAAGATAAATCAAAATTTTTGGCCATGGTAAAACACTTTTTCTGGGATGATCCTTACCTGTTCAAGTATTGTCCTGATCAGATCATTAGACGGTGTATTCCTGAGCATGACCAATCTAATGTCATCGCCTTTTGTCATGATCATGCATGTGGAGGCCATTTTAGTGCTAAAAAGACCACTGCAAAGATTTTGCAGTGTGGATTTTATTGGCCTACCCTGTTCCAGGACTCTCACACCTACTGTATATCTTGTGAGCGTTGCCAAAAGCTAGGGAGTCTTTCTAGGAGAAATATGATGCCCCTCAACCCTATTCTGATTGTTGAGATTTTTGATGCGTGGGGCATTGATTTCATGGGACCATTCCCAAACTCCTTTGGCTACTTATACATTCTAGTTGCTGTGGACTATCTGTCCAAGTGGGTGGAGGCCGTTGTGTGCAAGACCAATGACCACAGAGTTGTGGTCCAGTTCTTGAAAGACACTATTTTTGCTCGTTTTGGTACGCCTCGAGCAATCATAAGTGATGGAGGTAAGCACTTTTGCAACAAGATCTTTGAGCAATTAATGAAGAAGTATTATATCACGCACAAAGTTGCCACCCCATATCACCCACAGACGAGTGGTCAAGTGGAAATTTCAAATCGCGAGATCAAACAAATTTTGGAAAAGACTATGAACCCTAATAGAAAGGATTGGTCTCTGCGATTGACAGATGCACTGTGGGCATATCGGACAGCCTTCAAGACGCCAATTGGCATGTCTCCCTATCGCATTGTATACGGAAAGACATGTCACCTTCCGGTTGAATTAGAGCATCGTGCGTATTGGGCTGTCAAGCAACTAAATTTCAATCTTTCCAAGGCTGGCTCACAACGGAAGCTCCAACTCAATGAATTGGAGGAGCTACGGAATGATGCATATGAGTGTGCCCGATCATACAAAGCAAAAATGAAGAAGACTCATGACCAAAACATTTTGAGACGAGCTTTTGAGCCGGGTCAGAAAGTTCTTCTTTATAATTCGCGCCTGCATCTTTTTCCAGGCAAGCTCAAATCCCGATGGTCAGGCCCATTCATTATTCGATCGGTTTTTCCTCATGGGGCCATCGAGATTGAGGATCCTAAGAATGGTAATACTTTCAAGGTAAATGGACAGAGGCTAAAACCATTCTTAGAGTTGAGGAGTCCGGACATTGAGATGATACTGTTGGAGGATCCTAGTTACTCAGATTGAGTGTAGTATTCTAGGGAGAGTCTGGCTGAAGACGTTAAACTTAGCGCTCATGGGAGGCACTCCACAGCTTATCTTATCTTTTGTTTATTTATTATTTCGCATTTTTATGATTAATGTTTGTTTCCAGTATTTTTTGTTTTCCAGTTTTTATTTTTCAGGGACAAAGCGTACTTCAGTTCAAGTTTGGGGGTATGCTATGAGCCATACCAGTCCAGATAGTTCTCCATATCTCAGGTCAGCTCTTTCCATATTACTCACACATTGGGGTCAATGTGTAATTTAAGTTTGGGGGTATGGGAGACACATCACACACTTTGTCCTAATTTGTTGTCTTTTCGTCATAGAGATAAATGTATGCTCATGTTATCGTGAAATTTTGGTTGATCTAAACATTTTCTGTGATGTGATGTCATTGGTGAGCTTAATATTTTGAACACATGATCTGGTGATAAATTTTAAAATTTATTTACTTACCTTAGGCATTTGAGAATTCACATGTTTGACATAATCTAACACGAGCACATTAGCACAAATTATGTGAGGTATGACATGTGATTTTAATGTGTATTTTTCTTTATCTTAACTGAAACTAGATGACTTGTTGGATGAACTCTTGGGCATAGGAAAATATTAAAAAAAAAAAGTTATCAATAAACTTTTCGCTGAGTAACTGGACCTCTTGCCTCAGTAAGCAGTGAGTGTTCACGTCAAAAGGTGGAATTTTGCTTGGTAATATTAAGGTCGGTTTAATTTCGTAGCCTTTTTGACTCGAGTTAGTAAGTCCTTAGGGGTGTCTTTACACCTAATGCCCTAAAACCACCTGGTTTGGGAGTCATTGACTCAACACTCGCTACATGGGTCAATTAGAAAGCTTAAGGGAACTAAACATAGCCGTGCCTTATTAAAAAAAAAAAAATACTATGCCCTTTTCGTTCATTTTTTATGGGAAATTCGGTGAATATTGAGACATGGAGACCTTACACATTAGAGTTACTTGGAAGCTTCATTTTTATATGCTAATTCACCTTACACTGATTCAAGCTTGTGATGCCTTATCCTGCCTTTTGTAAGTAATTAGATTTTAATATTTCTATTCATTGCAAAGATGGGTTTACCTTTTTAAGCTTGCTTATGAATGAATATCATGGTGATGTGTGCTCCTTAAATTTTTGGATACCATGAGTGATGACTTTATCTTTATGTTCTTTGTTTTTCATTGAGTCTTTTATTTTGTTTTGCTAAGGGACTAGCAAAATATAAGTTTGGGGGTATTTGATGAGTCTTAAATATTGCATATTTTAGACCCTTAACTTATATTTGTTATGCTCTTAGTTAGTAGTATTTCACTTTATTTTACTTCTTTCTTGTGTTTTATGTATTTTTACAGGTTTGTGGAGAAAATGAAGCATTTCAGAGATGTGAAGCTTCTGGAGACATTGTGATCGATCGCACAAGATATGCGATCGAGCGCACCTGCCTACGAACGAGCACATGGTCAACATCCCACATCGAAATATTTGAAGTTCAGTGCATCTGCGATCGATCGTAGCAGACATGCGATCGAGCGCACATGAGATCGTGCGCACAAGAAATGCAATCGATCGTACCTGCGATCGAGCGCACACGGGCAGTGTCCCACATCGAATCTGCAACCCATATTGCTTCGGGTCTTCCCCTATATAAACACCATCTGGCTTCATCATTCAGTGTACAATTCCTGAGCCACTTTGGTGTTTACCGGTGGACTTCCGCCAGCATTTTGGTGGATCCCGAAGGCATTGCTACCACGAGGGGAAGCGCCGCCCGTCAGCGAGTGGAATTTCTCCCATGTAAAGTTGTTTATTTATTTCTTTATATTCAGTTGTTTTAGTTTAAATGTTTAGCACTTTTTATTATAGTTTTATAGTTATGAGTGGCTAGACTCTTCAGCTAAGGTTGAAGATGAAGCCCCGCCCGCCGTTGTTTGGCGTAGTAGTTCAGATTTGCTTGTACAAATCTGACAATTTTTAGTATAAATTTTCTGTCAATTATTTGAGTTAATCTTATAATTGATTGAGTTTAAATTTTCTATTGGATTTTCTTTGTGTTTCATCTGATGGATACATTGAATGCTTTTCGATTAAATTGGATTCCCTTTGTGAATTGTTAAGAGCGGATACATTGGGTGCTTTTGGTTTAGTTGGGATATTCTTTGTTTTTTGTCTTATAGTTGGATTCATGGAATGTTTTGATAGGCTATATTTTTAGAACATGTATGCTTAACTTCGGTGGGGTGGATTTGGAAACCTTAGTGCTTTTTATTATTAGTTTTAAAATCAACTTAGTTTAGTTTTAATTTATTTTGCAATATCATTCTGAAATTTGGAACTAGGTTAAGATAGAGTTAGTTTAGATTGAAAATATACTTTCACAACGCAATTCCCTGTGGATTCGACCTCGCACTTGCACAACGCTATACTGCAAACGACTCGTGCGCTTGCGAGTAATTTAAAACTCATAACAACTCATAAGCTCTCCACCAAATTTGCAACTGGAATATTCATTAAGGTATAAACTCTAACCTTATTTGAAGATAATTGTATTTGTTATGATAGATCCATAAAGAGTATTTTTTGGATTTAAGTATATCAGCATGAATTTTTTTTTTTTCGTTGGGTTTCTATGCAGTACACTTACAATTACATGAATAGATCTCACATATTCATGGGTCAATAATCTTCAAATAAGTCACCAAGCTTCGTTTCGCACTCCTTGATTCACCTTAATAAAAACCTATCTAACTCTAGGTAATCATACAAATCAAATATATAAGAAACCTTGATCATAACTTAAGGGGAGTTACATTAGAGTGAGATATAAATTTACATTGGGAGAAATAAGAGAAGTAGTGATATAAAAACCCCATTTAAAATTTAATAACCAAAAACAATATCAATAAGTTTAACCAATTACTAAGTGTTAGTAGTATGCTCTACAAGCCAGTGACATTTGATGTCTAGACATATTACTTTTAAAAACAATATTATTCAAATTATTACCATAATATTTATCATGAATATCTATTTAATTACATTGTCATGATTAAGTCCATAGAGTAATAGCAATGGAGATGAGATTATGATGAGATTATAATTTTGAAACCTAGTATTCTTGAAAGCTTTTCTCTTAAATGTTTCTGGTAAGGGGATACTAATTATACATTAGTAATCCGATTAGACAGGCACATACTATGTTTGCTCAATTGGGAGGGTGACTGATTTCAATGTTACTTGTATGGTAGATACTAAAACAAGTATTTGGGTGCCCATTGGAGAATGAGTTTACTAATCTTAACTCGAATTAAGAACATCTACATTGAGTTTTACTTTCCCATCAATAGGTAGTGCTTTTGTTACAGTTGCATGTGATCCTAAGAGTTGATACACCATGATTATCTTGTATGGGACTTATTATACTTTTATGCTATTTTATATTACTTTATTCATGGATCATTAGTAAGCAGTAATTTTTTATAGTGGGTTTCATATGGAGTTATCTGAGTGTACAACAAGGGAAAGTCTTTTGTGATTTACTAAGATATAATTCGGGAAGTTTCTTGGCCAAGGCAAGGTGAGAATTAGAAATTAGCTTTCAATTTCACCATTAGAATTATATCATTGAGATCTAGGCACATATAACTTATGCTAAGGTTTTGACACTAGTTCCATGCCCTAATTAGCTTAATCGGACATTGCGTGATAAAAGGATTGAATTGCATTGTAACTGATAATAATAAAGTTCAAGGTTTCACAATAAAATTCATATTGTATAAGTAGTCATGATATGCTTCTAGATGTCACTCATTATTGCAGAAGCCCTAAAAATTAATTTAATTGACAATTAATTAAATCATATAAAAGAGAGAATCAAAAAAAGTTTTGATTAAAAAAATTAGGAGGAGTTGTAATTAATTGAAAAAGGTTTCAATTGCAATTACATAAAAGTTACGACCTACAACTAGATTAGTTTGACTTTAAGGGGTCATGCACAAAAGAGAAATGTGTAATTTGGAAATAACTACAAGGGTTTAGTTTTCAATTAATGGTTAGTTACACTTAACCATAACATTATAAATAGTTTATTAGTATGCAAAATTTTCTAGCATATAATATACATAAATGTTTCTCCTAGAGATTGAGTTTTTCTTCTTCTCAAAAGAGAGGGAATTTAGATTGAAATTCTAATTTGGGATTTGCCTTGTGTGGATTATCCTTGAAGATCACATATATTTGTGATTGATGTGAATTCAAGAACATGAGACAATTTGGATTCGAGCGTAGTGGAGAATTCGGCTACATCAATTCAAGGAGTCAAGAACACAACAAATCAAAGGTAAAGATTCTAAACTTTGAATGCTCTAAATTGTGAGATGTTCTATACAATCATAAGATGAACAGGGTTTAAAGGAAGCAATAATTTTTTTAATTTTTTGTTGCATTTTCTAGATAGATTTCAAGTGGTATCAGAGTCATCCTTATGATTTATTTTGAACATGAAAATTTATTCTGATGGCTATATTAGATTTTATTTTATAATTCTAAAAGTTGCAAATTGATAATCCAAAAGTTAGATAAGGCTTTATGAAACTCTAGGTCAAAAACTTCCTAAAAATGTTCTTGAATTTATTATTTAATATGATGATGATTAGGAATTTGTAGACTATTTTTGAAAAATACTAAATCAATGGAGATTCATTACAAATAATTTGGATGATAAAAAATATGATTTGACGTCAAAAGAAATTGTTTTGGGCACAAAAAATGGGAGGAATCACGTAGAAGAATCTGCAACATCAGGTGGTAATCGATGAAGAAAATCAATGTAGAAAATGCAGTTGAAATTCAAAATTTTTTACTGATTCCTATAAACCCTTAATCACCTTATGATTTATGTACAACATTAAGAATATTCAAGGATAAAAATATTTCCTTTAATGAATTTGTTATGTCTAAATTCTATTATATTGTCGAATTCTCTAACATGCTTGAACCGAAATTCTTGCGTCCTTGAATCCAAAACAATCACAAAAGTATATAATCTATAAAGAAAGTTCACATCGGGAAAATCTTGAAATAGGATTTCTATCTATGATTTTTCTCTCTTTGGGAATAAAGGAGTTTAAAATCATTTAGGAGAAACTTGTGTATAAAATAATGTGCTAGTAAAAATATGCACACTAATAGAATATTTATAGTGTTAGGCTTTGGAGAAACTAACCATTAATTGTAAACTAAACCCCTATAATTATTTTCTAATTTCACATTGCACTTCTTGTATGTGGCCCTTTATGTTCAAATTAATCTGGTTGTAGGCTACAACTTTTATGTAATTATAATTTGAACCCTTTCTAATTAATTATAAATGATTCTACTTTATTTTGAATCAAAACTCTTTTTAATTCTCCCTTTTATTAGAATTAATTAATTGTCTATTAAATTAATTCTTAGGGCTTCTACAATCATGAGTGACACCTAGAAGCTTGTCATGACAATCTAGATAGTGTGAATTTAGTTGTGAAACCATGAACCTTTTTGTTACCAGTTGTCGCGCAATTCAATCCTTCCATCATGCAATGTCCCAAGCTAATTTGGGTATAGAATTACTATCAAACCCTTAGAATTAATATTGTGTCTCTAGGTCTCAAGAATATATTTTTTATGTTGAAATTGAAACATACTTACTAATTCTCACCCTGACCTGGCCAAGGAACTTCCCGAATTATATCTTAGTAGATCGCATAGTACATTCTATCATTTAACATATAAGTGATATATCCCTTATTGTACACTCGCATACCTCTATAAGAAACTCATTATACCAAATTACTACCAATTAATGATTTATGAATAGAACCATATTAAGTAGCATCAAAGTATAATAATTCGCATACAAGATAACCATGGTGCCTCAGGTCTAAGGATAACATGAACAACTGTAACATAAGAACTACCTATTAATAGGCAAGTAAAACTCCATTAGGTGTTCTTAAGTCGAGTCATGTTCATTGAACTCATTATCCAATGAGAACCTACATACTTTTTTAGTGTCTGCCACACAAGTGACATTGAGATAAGTCACCCTATGAATTGAGCAAACATAGTATATACTAGTGTATCCAGATTACTAATTGTCTAATTAGTATCCTATGACCAAGAACATTTAAGAGAAAAACTTTCGAGAAGATTAGGTCTTAAAACTATGATCTCATCATAATCCTATCTCCATTGCTTACTCTATGGACTAACTCATGACAATTTAATTAAACAAACATTAATGCTAAATGTACTGCCCCAAACCCCGAATCCCCCTACTATACTTTAATTTCATGTATTAGATTGATAAGAATATACAACCATATATTTATAACTTAGACTTCTTAACATCTATATTAGCTCTTACATAGTAAAAGTAATCATTCTTACACTCATTAAAAGGTTTGACTATACTTTATTAACAAAGGTCCCCCAACAGCTTTGAAGAAAACAAAAGATTAACTATAAGACTCACCCTACAGCTCTTAAGATCTCCAAAATTCTTCAATCTAAAAAGTAGGTCAATCGAAGAATGGGTCAGCCAAACAACTAGACTCAGTAGGGAACTACATGCTTCTATAGTGGTTATATGCCAGTGTACAGTTATTGCATGCATTAATGAGAGATATGAATGAAGTGATGTTCATGTATGCATCATATCAAGAATATATAGCATATTAATAGGTTAAGTAGATGTGATTAATCTATTGTTCCATACCAGTGGTTACAACTAACTACTCTAATAATTATATGCACTACATTATCATTAACTTGATCAAAATCACCTATGCCAACCATCTTATACTAGAAGGCATAGATAATAGGTCTAATGCAATAAAGAGTTTATAAGGTCTTAATAAATTTTTCCAAGTCTATGATATTCTTTGCATAGCTATCCCAGCCTATATGCGTAGGTTTATCATGTCCGACATTGTTTCCCCAACATATGACCCAGACTATGGTGTAAGATTAGTTACACTCAACTGTCAAAGGTTGGTCTTTTGCCCAACTGGAATGCATTCATCTATTTAAGGTTGGTCATTTACCCAGGTAATAACTACTAATCTGAAATGGTATTAAGCTTGTTGGTATTTGTCTAAGGTTTAAACATGCCTAAACATGGTTCAAAGATGATTAAAGTCTAAACCAAGGTTGAAAGATTAAAATACAGCATGTTAAAGGAGTGAACACATGTGTGTGCATCCATTAGGGTGTGTGTGCACACCCCTAATCACCAAAGCAAAGTAGTTCGCACTGCTGTGTGAAGGGCAGCATCAGTGTGCGCCACGCTCCTCCTTCACCAGCACTGCACCACCCAGCAAGAGAGGTTCTAGAAGAAGGGCAGTGCCGCACCGCTCCTCCACCAGCACCGCACCGCACCACCCAAAATGTGGTGCAAAGGGACTCTGCCGAGCACCTCACCGCCCCCTGTTCAGCGCCTAGGCGCTAGGCAAACTGAAGCACACATGGACAGCTTGCTTGAACCTCCTCTTAGGTACATGGATGCAAGGTTAAAACACACAGAACCACTTAGGATTGATGGAGGGCCATGGTTAAGTGGTCATCAACATCTAAGGGTGGAGATTGACTCTCAAAATTGGACAAGAAGTTGGTGCGCTATATAAAGGGTCACCTAGCTTCATTCTAGACATATTGTTGTGACATACTTTGAGATCAATTGTAAAGAGTCACAAAACACAATACAAGAGAGAATTGTGTGAGAGTGCAAAGACACAAAACACAAGAGGGACTCATTGTAGAGAGGCTGGTTGTAAAGAAGAGAGAGTAGTATAGATAGAGAGCATTGTAATAGTTCTTATCATCTTCTTTCTTCTCTTCTTGGTTTCTTCAAGAACTTGAGCTTCTTGAAGAGGGTTTTTGTAATTGTAAAGAACCATTGATTTAGTGCAAAGAGTTCAGAGGAACTCACGAGGACGTAGGCTATTGCCGAACCTCGATAACAAATCGTTTGTCTTCTTTTCTTTCTTGCTTTCGATTGTTGTATTTCTTTCTACAAGTCATTCTAGACTTGGGTGTTTGGAAGATCACCACCTGGGCATCTTGTCAAGGTGATTTCCAACAGTGGTATCAGAGTCGGAGGAGCTTGCACAATTGGGTATTGGAGCAAGAACAAGAAGGTGACAGAGTCAAGACTCCAAGAATCAAAGATCAACTTCTTGGGTGATTCAAGAATGAAGTAAAGATCAAGATCAGATCGTGTTCTTGAAGGTGATTCAAGAATGGTGTTAAGATCCATCTTTGATCATGTTCCTAAGGTTTAGAAGAAAGCATTTGTGGGTAGTGCATAAATCAGGTATCTTGTCCGCAAAGATGGCTTCAAATTCTGTGTTGAGAAGTTTGATGGAAATGGAGACTTTGCCCTTTGGAAGTGGAAGATCAAGGTTGTTCTAATGCAACAGAAAGTGGACTTGGCTACTGGAGAAGATGATACTTTTCCAGCAAGTGTCACGAAGGACCAGCGGACCGAGATGAAGAAGATGGCTTACAACACCATTTTCTTGCACATGTCGGATAGCATCACAAGGGAGTGCGGAGACTCGAAAGATCCGGCTGTCATATGGAAGAAACTATATGAGTTGTTTCTTACCGAAACTCTCCCTAACAAGATTTATCTTCTTAAAAGAATCTTTGCTTTTAAAATGGATCCTAGTAAAGAATTGCAAGATAATCTTGATGTCTTTAACAAGCTAGTTCAAGATTTGAATAGTTGTAGCATTACTTTTCCGGATGAACAATTGGCTGTTATTTTGTTAAATTCTCTTCCTGATTGCTTTGATAACTTGATTAATGCCATTGAGTATGGAAGGGATACTTTGACAAAGGAAATTGTGATCAATGCCATAAGGGTACATGATTTCAAAGCCAAGATGAAGGAGACATCAAGTGGAGATGGGTTGTTCTTAAGAGGATGGCCAACAACTTGGAATGGAAGTAGCACTCATGGCAACTTCCGAGAGAAATCAAGAGGTAGAGGGCAGAACCATGGGAGATCTCATTCCAAGATAAGACTTGGAGGAGGAAAGAGATGCATCTACTGCAACAAAAAGGGCCATTTCAAGAAAGATTGCAAGAAGAGGATGTGGAATGAGAGAAGAAGCCACACCAATAATGGAGAGGCTTCGGTTGCCAAAGGAGAACAGTAAGATGATGTGCTTTTTGTGTGCTCAAATGTGAGCAGGAGGCAAGGCAGTGAAAAGTGGATTAATGATTCCGGGTGCACTTATCACATATGCCCTCACAAGGAATGGTTCAAGAATTTCAAGGAGATCAATGATGGAAGGGTCTTCTTAGGGAATGACAATTTGTGCCAAGTGAGGGGGATTGGAGACATCTAATTGAGGCTGTTTGATGAATTCACAAGGCTGCTGCGAAATGTGAGGTATCTTCTAGATTTGAAGAGAAATTTGATCTCATTGGGCCAGCTGGATTCTATGGGGTATACATGCAAAGTAGAGGGAGGAAAGATCAAGGTGTCTAATGGATCTTTGGTAGTGATCAAGGCAGCAAGAAATGATGGACTCTATGAGATGATCGAAGAGACAGAAATCAATGATCAAGCAGCAAGCTTGATGCCTGAGATGGATAAGGCAGCCCTTTAGCACACTCGCTTGGGACACATGAGCGAAAAGAGCCTGCAAGTTCTTAGCAAGGATGGTCTACTTGGAGGAGACAAAGTAGAGAAACTGGATTTCTGTGAGAGTTGCATTCTTGGGAAGCAACACCGAGTCAGCTTCAACACCAGAGTGCACAAATCTAAGGGGATTCTTGACTACATTCATTCAGACCTTTGGGGACCAGCAAGAACACCAACACAGGGAGGTAACTTTTACTTTCTATTTTTAATTGATGATTATTCAAGAAGAGTGTTGGTTTATTTACTTAGAAATAAATCGGATGCCTTGAATAAATTTGTTATGTGGAAGAAGTTGCTGGAAACTCAACGGGTAGGGTACTTAAGGCTTTACGAACTGATAATGGCTTAGAATTTTGCAATAAGAATTTTGATAAATTCTGTGAATTAAATGGCATTCTAAGACATAGAACAGTTGTAAAAACACCTCAGCAAAATGAAGTTGCTAAGAGGATGAATAGAACCCTTATGGAAACGTTTAGGTGCATGTTAATAGGATCCGGTTTACCAAAATATTTTTGGGGAGAAGCTGTGGCTACAGCTGCATACTTGGTAAATAGATCACCCTCTAGAGCTTTAGAGCTCAAGACTCCCATGGAGATGTGGAGTGGTAAGCTCCCTGAATTAAGCAACCTTAGGACTTTTGGGTGTGCTGCATATGCACATCAAAAGGAGGATAAACATAGCCCAAGATCTAGAAAATGTGTATTTCTAGGATATGGTGATGGGGTTAAGGGATATAGGTTGTGGTCCTTAGAAAAGAAGGGCATGAAACTCATTATAAGTAGGGATGTTATTTTTAATGAATTGTTATTTCCCTACTTGGAGAAAACTAACCCTGTAGGGGCTAGTGAGCAAACTAGTTCGGAAGTTGTGGAGCATCGCATCAAGGAGAGTTCAGTTCAGGTAGAGCAAGGAAGGCAAAAGGCTTCGAACCAGGTAGAGCCCTTGAATGAAGGCCAAGCTCAAGAAACTCAAGAAGAGGCTGAACAAGAAGAGGTTAATGCAGCAAGTCATAATAACTACCAGCTCACAAGGGACTGGGGAAAGAGGGTGGTTAGACCACCTTTAAGATATGGGTTTGCGGATGCTAATGTAGTAACTCCTTGGATAGAAGGAGAGGTTGAACCAGAAACTTACACGGATGCCATGGAGTGTAAGGATTCGTCGAAGTGGCAGCTGGCTATGGAGGAAGAAATGGATTCTTTGATGAAGAACAACTCTTGGGAGTTGGTGCCCAAACCTGAAAAACAGAGAGTTGTGGATTGTAGATGGCTCTACAAGATCAAAGAAGGGAATACTCCAGGGGATGAAGTCCGGTATAAAGCTAGGCTGGTGGCGAAGGGATTCACACAAAAAAAAGGCATAGATTTCACCAAAATCTTCTCACCGGTTGTGAAGTACAAGACGATACAGATAGTGTTAGCATTGGTGGTCCAATTTGATTGGGAAATTGAACAAATGGATGTGAAGATAGTGTTCTTACATGGAGAGCTCGATGAGACCATTTTCATAAGGAAACCCGAAGGCTATGAGGAAGGAAGGCAGGGAGAGTTAGTGTGCAAATTGAAGAAATCTCTCTATGGCCTGAAGTAATCACCTTGGCAATGGAATAAGAGGTTTGATTCCTTTATAATCAGCCTAGGTTTCATGAGGAGATACTATGATTTGTGCTCGTACTATAAGGGGCAGAAGGTTGAGGAAGTGGTGATCATCCTCATCTATGTTGATGACATGTTGCTGGTTAGGAGCAGCATGGAGAGGATAAGGAAATTGAAGGCTCAACTCAGTGAGGAGTTTGAGATGAAGGATCTTGGCCATGCACAGAAGATCCTTGGGATGTGTATCATCCGGGAAAGGGAGAGAAACAGATTGAAGATCTCTCAAACTTCTTATATAGCGAAGATGATATCTAAATTCTCTATGGAAGATAGCAAACAAGTGAAGGTTCCCCTTGCTAGTCATTTCAAGTTCTCCAGTGATCAAAGTCCGAGATCGGAAGTGGAGAAGAAGGAAATGGAAAAAGTCCCCTACTCTAGTGCGGTTGGTTCTGTTATGTTCACCATGGTTAGCACTAGACCTAACATTGCTTATGCAATGAGTGTTCTCAGCAGGTTTATGAGTAATCCTGGAAAGGAACATTGGTTTAGGATGAAGTGGTTACTGAGGTACTTGAAGGGAACCCCAGAAGTAGGGCTAGTTTATGAGAATAGAGGTAAGTCCATCTGCCTTGAGGGTTTTGTGGATTCGGACTATGGAGTAGACCGAGATAAAAGGAGATCGATTACCTCCTACTTCTTCAACTTAAATGGATGTTGTGTAAGTTAGAAGGCTCAGTTGCAGCTAGTGGTAGCACTCTCCACAACCAAGGCTGAGTACATAGCGGCTACGGAGGCCATTAAGGAGGCTATGTGGTGCAAAGGGTTACAAAAAGAGTTGAAGGTACTAAAGGAGCAGGTTGTGGTGTTTTTGAATAGTCAAAGTGCATTGCACTTGTGTAAGAATCAGGTTTTCCATGAGAGGACAAAGCACATGGATGTTCGGTATCATTTCATTCGGGAAAATGTTACGAAAGGATGCATCCATGTGGACAAGATAGCCATGGAAGAAAATCCTGCAAATTTAGGTACTAAAGTTCTACCTCTAAGTAAGTTCAATCATTTCCTTGGACTACTTAGGATTGGTGTTGGTTAATTGATGACTCAAGATGAGTTTTGATCCCGAAACTCTCTGCACAATGGTTTGGGTTTAAACACTTAGACAAAGGTAGAGGTTGTTGGTATTTATATAAGGTTTAAACTTGTCTAAACATGGTTCAAAGATGGTTAAAGTCTAAACCAAGGTTGGAAGATTAAAGTGCAGCATGTTAAAGGAGTGCACACATGTGTGTGCATCCATTTGGGTGTGTGTGCACACCCCTAATCACCAAAGCAAAGTAGTGCGCACTGTTGGGTGAAGGGCAGCATCAGTGTGCGCCGCGCCCCTCCTTCACCAGCGCTGCGCCGCCCAGCAAGAGAGGTGCAGGAAGAAGGGTTGCACTGTACTGCTCCTCCACCAGCACCACACCACACCGCCCAGAATGTGGTGCAAAAGGACTCTGCCCAGTGCCTCACCGCCCCTTGTTCAGCGCCTCGGCGCTAGGCAAACTGAAGCACACATGGACAGCTTGCTTGAACCTCCTCTTAGGTGCATGCATGCAAGGTTAAAATGTACAACACCACTTAGGATTGATAGAGGGCCATGGTTAAGTGGTCATCAAGATCTAAGGGTAGAGATTGACTCTCAAGATTGGACAAAAAGTTGGTGCACTATATAAAGGGTCACCTAGCTTCATTATAGATATATTGTTGTGACATACTTTGAGATCAATTGTAAAGAGTGACAAAACACAATACAAGAGAGAATTGTGTGAGAGTGCAAAGACACAAAACACAAGAGGGACTCATTGTAGAGAAGCTGGTTGTAAAGAAGAGAGAGTAGTATAGATAGAGAGCATTGTAATAGTTCTTATCATCTTCTTTCTTCTCTTCTTGGTTTCTTTAAGAAATTGAGCTTCATAAAGAGGGTTGCTGTAATTGTAAAGAACCATTGATTTAGTGTAGAGAGTTCAGAGGAACTCACGGGGACGTAGGTTATTGTCGAACCTCGATAACAAATCGTTTGTCTTCTTTTCTTTCTTGCTTTTGATTGTTGTATTTCTTTCTACAAATCATTCTAGACTTGGGTGTTTGGAAGATCACCACCTAGGCATCTTATCAAGGTGATTTCCAACAAAGCTCTTGTTTACATAGTCATTCAATTGTTAAACATTGGTCCATTACATAGATACTAACAATTCATCTGAAACGACATCAAGCTCTTATCAAGATAGTGTTAACCAATCTTATCGGTCTCAACATATATATCATGATATCAAGATTCACATTGATAAGTATAAGATTTACTATGTTATGGCATATAACACCAAACATAAACAAGGTGTAATATGATTGATATATACTCAACAACATCATTCCATCTACTTTCTAGAAGTAAATGAACATTTCTAGCCATATAAGTGAAACCTAATAATATTATCCCATCTCAGTCAATTCAAGTAAGTTTTATAACATTTTGGTTCTTTTACAAACTATGCATGCATTACTACTATATACGCGAATTTCTAAATCAATTTGATAGTTAGAATAATCATTTAGACATATTCTAATGCTCTTAATTATAAACAAAATGATTACCACTCAATTAATCTAGCTTTGACATATATGATTTCAATCATAATAATCCATGATTAGAAAGTTTTATCTACATTTCTTACTTTTTTCTCGCTTACTAAAAGTAAATTGAACTCACCAAGAAGCACTAAGCACCATCTGTGAATCACTTCTTTGCCTTTAGCACTTCCTTTAGCAACACCTATAGATATATTTTATTTCGCACCATAGTTAATTAATTTTTGTAATTCCGTATGTAATATTAATAATTGATTTTCATTTAATTAAATTACATTACCCAAAATTTTCAAGTATAATTAGAACGTTTTCTTTCTATATTATAAACATTATTAACATTCCAAAACACATACATTTCATATAAAAATCTAATTTTAGTTAATATGTTTATATATAAAAAATTTAAACTTTTTTTAACCTCCCAATACCTTTAATTACACCTAATCTAGATACTCTTCACAATGCATGGTTAATCGGACCTACTTCTCCCATTGTACTTCCATCTAACAAGAATATGCTTAACTAATATTACTATTTCATAACTTAATCTAAACCCTTATAATAGGTTAAATGCATATATATATATATATATATATATATATATATATATATATATATATATATAGAATCTCCGAAGCAGCTAACCTGCCAATGGATTTTCAACTTAAAGCATCAGCTACTACATTAGCCTTCCCTGGATGATAATGCATAGTACAGTCATAATCACCTATGAACTCCATCCATCGCCTTTGTCTCAAATTCAACTCCTTTTAAGTGGGTAAATAAGTAAGACTCATATGATATATATATATATATATCTCACAAGTGACCCCATATAAGTGGTGTCTCCAAACTTTCAAGGTAAAAACTATAGCAGCCAACTCCAAATCATCAGTAAGATAGTTTCTCTCGTGGTTTTTCAAATGTGTAGAAGTATATGCCACTACATTCCCATGTTGCATTAATACATAACCCAATGATGTTATGCATCACTATATATCATGAATCCTACATCTTCTAAAGGAAGTACTAACATCGAAGCAGTACTCAACTTTTCTTTCAATAACTAAAATCTCTTCTTGCATTCCTCATACCATTGAAATCTTACTTCCTTTCTTGTCAGTCTAGTCAAAGGTGTTGCATTAATCGAAAAGTCTTGAATAAACCTTCTATAGTATCCTACTAACTCCAATAAACTTTGGATTTCAGTCTCATTAGTAGGTCTCTCACAACTCAAAACCACTTCAACCTTTTATGGATCTACAACCACCCCTTCATCCAACACTACACCAAAAATGATACTTTATTCAACCAAAATTCATATTTAGCATACTTCAGATATAATTTTTCCCTTCTAAGATTTTCCAATACCATTTCTAAGTGTTTTGCATGCTCTTTCTCATTCATATAATACACCAAAATGTCATCAATAAATACCACCACAAATTTATCTAAGAATGGTTTAAATACCCTATTAATTAAGTCCATAAAAGTGGCAGGAGCATTTGTCAAGCCAAATGGAATAACTAAAAACTCATGGTGACCATGTTAAGTTCTAAATGCAGTCTTAGAAACATCCCCTTCCTTAATTCTCAACTGATGATACCCTGGCCTAAAATCAATTTTGGAGAATACCCGAGCTCCTTGTAACTGTTCAAACAAATCATCAATTCGAGGTAAAGGATATTTATTTCGAACTGTTATCTTATTCAATTGTCTATAATCAATATATAGCATTAAACTCTGACGCCGAGCAGAATAGTACTATTCTGCAGGCTAGTCGAACAGATCTTTCACAGGGAATAACACAAGAAAAACCCTAAAAAAACAATACAGAGAAACAACTCTGATGTTTTATTTAAAATTATGCAAATTCAATAATAATGTTTACAAAACCCTAAGACCCTATTTATAAGGTCGAAACAAAATAGGAAAATTAAATTAAGGCTGAAATTAAAATAACTAAAATAAAAAGTTTCCCAAAAATTGTAAACTGCCAATTTGGAGGCCTAAACGTCATTTTTTGGCTAAAATCTTGCCACACTGATTAAAATCATGTTTTGTTCGTTGGCCCGTTTCCAATTAGACTAGGGTCTTTCAGGCTTGATCTGAGCCTGTGGCCCGTTCTAGGTAGTCCACCTGTCAGTTCTGCACTGATCTGCCAACTCTGCATCATCTGACTTGGATCCTCCTGCGTCAAACTCTCATCCTTCTTCTTAGAAAATAATATCAAGACTCCCCAAGGTGATACAATAGGATGGATAAACTGTTTATCCAACAACTCCTAAAGTTGTACCTTAAGTTCTTTCAATTCAGCTGGTGTCATTCTATGGGAGGATGTAGAAATTGGAGTAGAACTAGGAACTAAATCAATGGAAAATTCAATCTCTCTACTAGGTGGCAACGTAGATAATTCACCAGGAAACACATCTGGAAAATTTCTAAGTGCTGATATTTCTTCTAACTTCATATCCCCTTAGTAGAATTAATCACATAAGCTAAGTAAAATTCACACCCTTTTCTCAATCATTTTCTAGCTGTGAGTGCAGAAGTAAAACAATAGGAGATATTTTAGGTTCTCTTTGAAAACTAAACTCCTCTTGCCTAGGTATCCGGATAATCACATTATTTCTAAAACAATCAACCCATGCATAATGTGCACATAACCAATCCATTCCTCATATCAAGTAAAAATCTACCATATTTGAAGGTAATAAATTAACTTAAAATTCTCTCTCTAATATTTATAATGCATACTCGATAAACATTTTTAATCACCACTCTATCTTGTGGGAATATCAATAACTATATCATTATGCAAGGATAAAATGGGTGCATCTACAGACGTTATAAAAAAGATAGATACAAAAGAATGATTAGCTCCTGGATCAATTAATATCTTAGGAGTTTTACCAAAGATAGAAACTATACTCGTAACAACATCAAGTGTGGCATGAGCATCCTACTGACCAAGGGCATAAACTCGACCTTCCCCCTATTGACTTTAGCTAAAACGTTCCCTTTCTATCATTGTCCTCCAACCTTGATTTCCACCTCGAATAGTTCTTAATCCACTACCTCACCATGTTGGCCTTTCCTAGAACCCTAATGGTAGCCATGTCAATTGGTCTAGCTCTCTATGGGCAATCCAAAGTCCTATGTACATCTTTGTGCAACACAATCCTTCAAAAGATGTCTAGTTAATGAACGACAAGTATCCTACTTGATTACACTTAAAACATACCCTAGTTTTCCTGCCTAATACATTAATACCACTTCCTCTACCTACTACACTCCCTCCTCTACTAT
The DNA here is from genome assembly GCA_023935145.1 of Bretschneidera sinensis. Lineage (NCBI taxonomy): Eukaryota > Viridiplantae > Streptophyta > Magnoliopsida > Brassicales > Akaniaceae > Bretschneidera > Bretschneidera sinensis. Next base: position 92,781,281 of record CM043702.1, read on the forward strand.
AATCTCCCACTGCCATGGGTTGTTTTTCAAACCTAGGAATTCCTCTTACTAGACTCTAGACAATAGATGTCACTAACCCACTCTACAGATTCTGAGCAACTGGTCCTTAAGAAAAAGAACGACTCCTTTGAGTAGGGCAACTCCTTACATCGCAAATTCAAAACTAACTCATCTAAAACCCTCTGATCTACTTCTTTTTTTTTTCCATTCTCGGTGTCCTGTAGACTTAAATATATCTTTCTTTACTTGAAATGTCATGTCTACCAATGTAATATAATTAGAATGCTTCAAATAAGAAAGTCGCGAACAAATCTCAAAGTTCAATCCTTCCAGAAACCATTTGCATTTCTTTTCTTCAGTATTTACCAATTTAGGAACAAGCATAGATAGAGCCACAAACCTTCCATCATATTGGGATACATTCATCACATTTGTCTCAACCAAATGTAGTCTTTTTCCTACTAAGGCCTATATGTAACAGGAAAATACTTAGCAAAGAACACATCCTTCAACTTATTCCATGTCAAATCTTGATCTACATCCATATTAAGTTTGGGAAAAATGTTATCCCACCAATTTGAAGTCTCACCCTCCAATTGAAACAAAGCAAAGAAAACATTTTACCTGTTTATAACCGGTAACACTCCAAACAAACATTCTATTAGTTTAATCCATAATTTAGCCTCAAATGAGTTTTCATACTTAAAGGATGGAGATTTTAACTTAATAAATCTTAAAAGACTACACCTTGCATCTCTTGAACAAAATAACGCTCTCCTTTCTGGATATACTATCCATCTAGAAACAAAATCATCCTCTCCTCTTTGGATATCTTATCCCTCCAAAATTTTAATAGGATCTACCTAGTTGTTTCATCCAACCTACACTGCATTTCCTCAACGCTATCTTCAGCTTGATTTAGTCTATCAAGAGCTTGAGCAAGAGCACCTCTTAATTCATCTCTTTCAACATAAGAATCTTTCACTATACCACTAGTAGCACCAGGTGCCCTATCTACATGTTCTCTTTCAAGAACTATAGAGTCAACCTCAACATCCTCCATTCTAAACAATGGGGGTTGTTCATGCCCTCTAATAAGAACATCATCCCTACCACAGTTACTCCCTACTAACTTAGCTTTAGGTCTACCACATTCACATGAAATCCACCGACTTGCACAAAAAAAAGAAACTCATTTTAGAAACAACAACACCAAGTTCATGTAAAAATGTAACGACCCATCCTAGATGAGCCTACCCAAGACGGAATTGTCATCTTTCAGCACTAAGATCTAATTTATATGTAAAAATTTCATATCTTAAAACATATTTATATCATATACACCTCAATTCATTCCCAAGAAAATAAAAAAATTATTACATAAAAGAAAACATGTTTATGCATGATTAAGTACAAGATTTGATTACAAATAAATAAAAAACTGTTTCCTGAGGATGCCGACCACCTAGACCCAACTAAATAACCACGAATAGAACTCGTATCACAAAACTCTATCAAACTTTCTGCCTTCAACCTGAAATTTAATAAAAAAAATTAAAAAAAGAGGAGGGGTGAGCTTTACAAAGCTCAGTGAATTTCCAATTTACTAGAAATAGTCGATTTGTATATTTTAATTTATAATTTTATTTACAACTAATTTACAAGTCATTATACTTCATCTAATCATCATATTTCATGCCATATAATATTTTAAGAATTTCATTCAAATATAGTTAGGATATAATATCACTCATCACAGAATATCACAATGTAATTGATTTATCATCATCTCATTGAAATAATAGGAATATGAAATGAATGCATATGCACACTTTTAATCTCAGTATCATTTTCCTTCCCACATCTCCATTAATCACATCACATCTCATCACAAATCATTTTATTTCATTTTCATCCATATTAATCTCTGATATAGGCATCCATATCAGTCTCTAATACAGGTATTAGGGATGTATCCCCATGTTTTGACACTCAAAAACTTGGATCAACCATAGACTTGGTCCTTCGCGAACCACACCCTTCATCTTCTATGGTCCTACAATGCATGCACAATCATATACAAGCAAGCACAAGGATAAAAACATTACCATCAAATAATTATGTCACAAAATTAACAATTTATCATAACAATCCGGTCTATATGATTTTCATATCCATCTAAGAATACAATTCACAACAACCTATCATGTATATGCATACACTCAATCATTTCATCAAATTAACATCATTGAGAAGTATATTTCACTTTATTTATTAAATTCATATGTATATTATTTATTCCTTCACATTTAATATATTTATAATATACCTTTTAGCTTTTCTCACTTACGATTCATTTTAAGTTTTATCCATATTGTTTACTTCTTTTCACTTACTAAAAGTAAAGTGAACTCACCTAGAAGCACCAAGCACTATTTGTGAATCACTTCCTTGCATTTACCACTTCTGTCAACAACACCTACATATATTTATGTTTTTACCCATCAATATTCATACATAAAGTTATTTTAATTTGCTTTGTAGTTAATTAATTGTTGTGATTCTATATGTTATATTAACAATTGATTTCATTTAATTAAAGTATATAACCCAAAATTTTCAAGTATAATTAGAACCTTTTTCTTTTTATATTCTATAAATTCTTAACATCCCCAAACACATATATTTCATATAAAAATCTAATTTTAGTTAATATATTTATATATAAAAAAATTTCAACTTTTTTAACCTCCTAGCACCTTTAATTACTCCTAATCCAGATACTCTTCACAAAGCAAGATTACTCGGACCTGCTTCTCCTATTGTATCTCCACTTAACAAGAATACACTTAACCAGTATTACTAATTTATAACTTAATCTAAACCTTTATAATGGGTTAAATGCATGTATATATGTATGCATGTTCCAACGTAGTTACAAATTCAAAGTTTTAGTTGAACTTTTTTCCCTTTATCTTGAATCAAATTCAAACCCATTCAAGAAGAACATGAGGTTTCAGGCTTTAAAATCATGATTTCTATATGAAAAAGAATAAGAAAAGAAGAGATTATCTCCACAAATATTTTGTTAGAAACTTCTTGAAACCAAATCTTGAACCATAGAATTGAATAGATGTCTATGAAAACCTAAAGTTTTGTATAATTCTCCGATAGTTTTGAAAGAATTTTAAAGAGTGAGAGAGTTCAAGGGAGAGAAAAGATAATTTCATATGAGAGAAATAGATTTTGAACGTAAAATGGGGTATTTATATTGCCAAATACCTTGCTAGAAGGCTACTCAGGCGTCTAGGGCTCTTAGGTGCCTACTTAGGCGACTACTGAAGGACTAGGCACCTAGTGGAGGGCTAGGGGCCTACCTAGGCACCTAGTGCCTTCTAAGGCCCTTTAAACCCCATTTTTCATTAGTTTTGTGTTTTTCAACCTCTTTTCTTCAGTATATTTTTTAATTCTTGTCTCAATATTACCTCAAATTTTTATTTTTATTTTAAAAAATATGTATAAATATACATAATGATCATAAAATAAAATATGAGATTACCAAATTACATTTACCACAAGGGTGAGTATTTTACAGAATTTCTCGAATTATATCTTGGTAGATTACATAGGACATTCTCCCATTTTACTTAGGATTGATAGATCCCTTATTTACATTTATATACTTCCATATGAAACCCATTGTACCCAAGTGACAAGGGTGAGGATTTTCGTTGAACTTGTTCTCTAGTAAGCACCTACGTATTTGTTTTAGTGTCTTGAACACAAGTGACATTGAGATCAGTCACCCTCTCAATTGAGAAAACATAATATATACCAATATAATTGGATTACTAATGTTCATTTAGTATCCTACAACCAGGAACATTTAAGAGAAATATTTCAAGAAGACTAGGTCTCAAAATTTATGATCTCATCATAATCCTATCTCTATTTCTTTTCATAAATGAACTTAATCATGACAATGTAATTAAACAAATATTATGATAAATCAACTTTCCATTAATAATGATAATAATTCAAATATGAAAATTTTAAAAACAGTATGCATAGAAATCAAATGTCAATGGCTTATAGGGCATATTACTAACAATCTCCAACTTGCGCTAAAGCCAATTGTTTATACATCTAATGCCCATCTTCTTAAGATGGTGATCATAGTGCTGCTATGTCAAGCCTTAGTTAGTGGATTTGATGTATTCTCTGTAGGCGTAACCTTACATCCCCTCCTCCAAAAGTTACATTAATAAACTAGATGAGTTACTCAATGTGCTTTGATTTCTGATGAGATCGTGGTTCCTGTGCTTGAGTTATCACCTATTTCTATCACAGTACAAGATACTATGAATTCAATGTTAGGAACCGCACCAAGCTCAATGATGAATTTTTCATCCAAATCGTTTCATTTGTAGCCCTAGACGCAGCATATACATTAAACCTCAATGGTTAAATCTCCAGTTGTAACTTGCTTACAACTTTTCCAGCTCACTTCTCCACCATTCAAGGTGAACACAAACCCTATAGTATAATTTTTATCATCCACATCTGACTGGAAGTCTAAATTAGTGTACCCTTCAAATTTCAAGTTACGTTTTCCTTATGTGATGAACAAATCTTTTATCCTTCTTAGGTACTTAAGAATGTTCTTCACAACAACCCAGTGTTCTAAACTTGGATTAAACTGATATCTACTAATAATACTTATAGCATAACTGATATAAGGCCTGGTACATAACATAGTATACATGAGACTTCCTATCGCCAAAGCATGGGGAATCTAACTATTGTTTTGTCTCTCTTCAGATGTCTTTTGGGACATCTGCTTAGAGAGATGTACTCCATATGGGAAATGTTACAATCTTCTCTTGGAGTTTTCTATGATGAACATTTTAAACATTTTATCTTTATATGTAGATAGGGATAAGTTGAGAATCTTTCTATTTCTATCTCTACAGATCTTTATTCACATATTATAGGATGCTTCTCCCAAATCTTTCATGGAGAAATTTCTTGAAAGTTAGACTTTGACTGATTGTCACATACATATATCATCCCATATGAGTAGTATGTCATCAATATACAATATAAAAAATATAAGTTCACTCCCACTAGTCTTCTTGTCCACACACAATGCATCCACAATTTTTAGAAACCTAAACGTTATAATTGCAATGTCAAATTGGATGTTCCAGCTTCAGGAAGCTTGCTTTATTCCATAAATTGATCTTTAAAGCTTACACATTTTGTGGTCACTACCACTAGATGAAAAATTCTCCATATATATATGTATCTTCATCTATGTTACCATTGAGGAAGGCAATTTTAACATCCATTTGTCATATCTCATAATCATAGTGCGAAGCTATTTCAAGCAAGATCCTAATGGGCTTAAGCATGCCTATAGAAAAAAAGGTTTCATCAAACTCAACTCCTTGTCTTTGTCTGTAACCTTTCACTACTAGCATTACCTTAAAGGTCTCTACCTTTCTATTGGCACCCATCCTTTTTTATAGACCTATTTGCAACCAATTGGTACAATACCTTCAAGAGAGTCACCAAGGTCCAAACTTAGTTTAATACATGGACTGCATTTCAGATGTCATCGCTTCAAGTCATTTTTTTGAATCGATATCTAACATTAATTCTTTGTAGTTTGTAGGATCCTTATTCCTAATAGGGTGTACCTCTACATCACCCATGATGATATACCTATATTTCTTCGGTGCTCTAGGTATCCTACCTAATCTACGAAGAGGTTGTGTGATAGGAGACTCTGTTACTGTAGGCTCCTCAAGTTGATCATTGTTGATTTATGGTTCTTGAGGCACCTCTTCAAGTTTTATTTTACCCCTACTGCTCCCTACTAGAACAAACTCTTTCTCCAAAGAGGTAGCAAATTTTGAGACAAACATCTTTTACTCATTAGAGAGATAAAAGTAATATCCCAAACTTTCTTTGGGATATCCCACAAAACTACACTTATCAGACCTTGCTTCTAACTTATCTACAACTAATATTTTGACATATACAGGATAACCCTAGATCTTAACATGCTTAAGACTAGGTTTCCTACCATTGCACATCTCATATGGTGTTATAGGCACTGACTTAGAGGGAAATCTTTTTAATAGGTACGCAGCAGTTTCTAAGATATAACCCACAAGGAAATTGGAATATTAGTGTAACTTATCATCGATTGCGCCATAACCAATAAATTAAAATTTCCCCTTTCAAACACACCATTCAGATTAGGTGTTCCAAGAGGAGTCCATTGTGAGAAAATCCCATTCTCTTTGAGAAGATCCAAAAAGTCACTAGTCAAGTATTCATCTCCTCGATCAGATCACAGAATTTTGATGTCTTTGTCAGTTTGTTTTTCCACTTCATATCTAAATTCCTTGAACTTTTCAAAGGATTTAGATTTGTACTTCACAAGATACATATACCGTAACCTTGAATAGTTAATAGTGAAGATAATGAAATAAGAATAACCTCCTATAGCAATTGAGCTTAATAGCCCACAAACATCTGTGTGGATAAATCCTAATATGTTAGAAGCTCTTTCTCCATGTTCACTAAATGGGGTCTAATTCATTTTTTCCATGAGACAAGATACACATGTTGGGTATGACTCAAAAGTCAATTAATCAAATTATCCATCTTAGTAAACTTGCTAATCCTACTCTCATTGTTATGACCAAGTTTGAGATGTTATACATATAAAAAAATTAACTACATCCCTTTTCCTTTTATTGCCATGCTGATTAATATCAAATATTTAACCATCCAATTCAGGCTGGTAAAGCTAATTAAAAGGTTTATTCAACTAATGCAACAACACTTGGTACATTTCCAAGGCGAAGTTTAACTTCTCTTTTAATTTGCTTTATGCTTCTTCTCATCCCTTGCAACCATTTGCTAATGTGAGAATCATACTTAGTATCTAATAGCCTAGTAGAAGCTTCTTTAACTAATAAGTTAATTTCAACAAGTAATAACTTGGACTTTACATCCAAAGTTTGTGCTTTTAATCTTCTAATGTGATTATTACGATTGTCTTCTAGTGTCCATCTTTATCACAATGGAAGTACTTGTCCATTTATTTCTTCGACTTTGAAGAAATAACCTTTGTTGATACCTTCCTTTGCTTTTAATGGTTTATTCTTCTTCTTTGATATTTTCTTGCCACTGGGCTTAGAACAAGTAGCCTCACCAGCAAGCATAATGGGTGCCTTACCTTTATTGATTAATACCTTTATAGGTTTTTAACGTGTTAACGAGCCTTGGAAGTGTAGCTTCTATCTTGTTCTTGTTATAGTTCATAACAAATTGCAAGAATGAATCTGGAAGGGACTGCAGGAACAAGTCATTACATAATTTTGCTTCCATATTAACACTAAGTCTGTCTAACTGCTCAATGTTGTTGATCATTTGAAATCCATGCCCATTGACTAATTACTATTCGAGCATCCTGAACCTAAAGAGGTCATTTGAGATCTGGAATCTCATAGTGCGACTGTGCTCACTATACAACTCGAGCAATTAAAGGATCATCGCATAAGCTCTTTCAATCTTCTCATGTTGCTTCTGAAGCTTATTAGAAATTGAAGCTAGCATGTAGCACCTAACCTTCATCTCATCCTCTTACCACTTCTGAAAAGTAGTGACATCTTCTTCCAGTGCATTCTCAACAAAACTTGTTGGAAGTATTTGATCAAGAACATAGTAAATTTTCTCGAAATTGAGAATGATTCTCAAATTTCAATCAATCTAGAAAATTGGGCCCAATCAGTCTATCGGTATTGAGAATTCTAGATAGTGGGTTAAGGTTGATCATTGAGATCTACAATTCAACAACATTAGAAAATTAGCATATATTCAATTTTATTATCCACCAATAGATTTGGTCTTTAATCATATTGGTATTTTCCACTATTCTTTTCAAACTCTGTAATCCCTCAGTATGAAATTCAGGAAACTCCATTAGAAGGTCTCCTAGTGGGGATTAGGATCCTATTACTAGTTTAAAATAGTCTCACATAATAGTTTCTTAGCTATAATAAACATTTAACTAGTAGATAACACTTATCAATTACATCTCATGTAATTCCCAATCATTCATTCGGCCTCTAAAATATATCATCCTCACAAGATGGTTTCTTGGACCCATTAGTTTTCTAATTCGTTATATCATATATTTAATAGGGCATCATGAACCTCCCATAATGTAAATCCCACATATCTATAGCAAAAGTTACTTATAACAATAGATCCTGTATATCCCTACAATGGTGGAAGGCCATGATAAGACATTCATAATGTCTCATTGTTATAACTTAATAGCAATTATTTTCATGTGGGAGTTTAACTAGTCTTTAGTCTCATCATTTAACTTAAACATGCATCACATACATATCATGCATCATATAATATCAAATAAAATATGAATCTGGGTGATTATAGACTTTTGTGCATGATTCACTTGAGCCACTAAGTGAATCATTGGTCTTAATTTAGGGTTCTATAATATTTTAACCAATTTGCACATAATGGGCCTTCTAAACTTCAAACAGGCCTCCATTGATTCCTTACGCACCCCATCATCCTCCAGCTTTACATGAAAAATTCCTATCTACTCCAGTCAAACTATTCTAACTAATTGCATTACATAATTATTGGTATTTGTCTAAGGTTTAAACATAGTTAAGGTTTAAACATGGTTGAGGTTGGAAGGAGTTCAGCATCAAGGTTCAGCACACTAGGTGTGTGCCTCAGCACACAAGCAACCAAAAGGGCTCAGCACCATTTTGCGCCGTGGCCTTGCCTTGTCTAGGCCATGGCACCCAACAAGGAGGAGGTGCTGGAGGGAGGCTAGGCCGCGGTGCCCCGGAAAGTGGTGAATTGGTGCTTTGCCTTGAGCTGCGGCACCCCCTGTTTCAGGCCGCACCTTCAGGCACACATGCTTTAGCCTTTAGTTTAGTTCGTAAGACATATCCAAAATGCACAGCTTGACTAAGGAATGATCAAAGGCTATGGTTGATTGCTCATCTAGATCTAAGGGTGGATATTGACCCTCAAGATTGGACAAAAAGTTGGTGCACTAGATAAAGGGTCACCTAGCTTAATTCTCAATAACAATGTGACATAACTTGTGATCAAAAGTGAGAGAATTATAAAGAGTGCAAAGACACAAAACAAGAGCGACTCATTTGTAAGGATGGTTGTTTAGAAGAGTGAGTAGAATAGAAAGGGGATTGAAGGGCTTGTAAAAGGAATTTTCTTGGGAAAATTCCAGGGTTAGTTCTTATCACTTTCTGTTTCTTCTTCTTCTTTGTTTCTTCAATAACTTAGGCTTCTTGGAGAGGGGTTGTTGTGATTGTAAAAGAACCACTGATTAGTGCAGAGAGCTCGGAGGAGCTCACAGGGACGTAGGCACATTGCCCAACCTCGATAATAAATTGCTTATATTCTTTTCTTTCTCACTTTTGTTTGTTGTTTCATTTCATTACAAGTCATTCTAGACTTGGGTGTTTGGGGATCATCACCTGGGCATTCTTGTGAGGTGATTTCCAACAATAATCAATAAGAAACCTTGATTCAAAATGAAGGAAAATTACAATAAGAGTGAGATAAAATTTTACAACCAGAGATAAAAGAGAGGCGAGGTATGCAAACCTCATTTGAAATTACTTATCCCAAAAATAGAGAATAAGTATTAAAACCTATAAAATTACAACCATACATCACCGATCATGATCCTCTCCATTTGAAAATTGAAATTGAGTCAAGTTTACAGTGAGATTGAATGCCACATTATTAAATGCAAAATATCCAAATTCAAATTTGTCAATGTAGCAATCAATCTTATCATCAAATTGACCTCCATTTTAATTCTTAAATGGGGAGGATCGTGGTCCCATGCAATCACGTTGAATAAAGACCAATAACATAGCTCAATTATTTGGTCTTAAGTCCATAATTATCTATCCTTAAATATACATACGAACATATTGCCTATATAAAATTTAAATGCAATTTATTATAGTTATGGATTTAATTCTATGACTGATTATCCTAATCAAATTAGGTTTCCAAGAATTTTCTAATCCTATTACAAATAGGATTTTTTTCTTATTCACTATAATTAATAATTCTAATGCAATAAGGATTTTGGAGTTTTATTCCCAATCACACTCCAATTTCTTAAAACTTTAATCCAAAATTAAGAACAATTTTTAATTAATAAAAATATAATTTTTTACAATTAAAATCATTTATTTAATTAAATAAAGTTATATTTTGAATTCCAAGTCAAAACAAATTTGGAATCTCAAAAACAAGTAAAATAGTGAATTTTAGAAAAAAAAAAAAAACTGGTTTTACTAATTTGAATATTCTTTGGCTTTTTAATTATAGCAGAAAAAATAATTGGATTTTTGAAGCATGGTCAGTGGTATATGAAAGTACACTTCCATATATTTCCAATGCTTCTAAAAACTCTAAATTCAATTTAAAATGAGTAAATTATATCTGTTTGAAGTTTGACAAAAAAATCAGTTTTGCTTCAGGTTTTTTATGCGATTTTCACGAATTTTCATCCCGAAACAATGTTTCGTTAATGAAAAAATTAAATTTTCATCATTAATTTTTTTTGGGAATCAATCTCCATTGATTTAGTATGTTTCAAAAACAATGCAAAATTTTTTTGTCATCGTCACATTACGATAATCAATTCAGGAACACATTCTTGAATTTTCTTGACCTATGGTTTCATAAACTCTAATCAAACTTTTAAATTATCAATTTAAAATCTTTAGAATTCTAAGGTAAAATCTTTTATAGGCAAAAAAAAAATTATTAATTTTTTTATATAAATCTGAAGGATGACTCTGATACCACTTGAAGGAAATCAATGTAGAAAACATAGTGGAAATTTAAAATTTTTCATTGATTCATGTAAACCCTTAATAACCTTATGATTTATGTATAACATCAAGAACATTCGAGGATATAAATATTACCTTTGATTTATTGTGCTCTTGAATCCCTAAATTTGTTGTGCTTGAATTCTTCAATATGGTCGAATTCTCCAATATGCCTAAATCCAAATTTTTTATTTCTTGAATCCACCACAATCACAAAGTGTGTGATCTCTAAAGAAAGTCCACAGATGGAAAATCTTAAATTAGCATTTCTCTCTATGATTTTTCTCTTTTTGGGAATAGAAGAGTCTAAAATCTCTTATGAGAAACTTATGTGTAGAATAATGTGCTAGCAAAAATCTACACACTAATAAACTATTTATAGTGTTACGGTTAGATGCAACTAACTATTAATTGCAAACTAAACCCCTGCAGTTATTTTCTAATTATATATTACCCTTTTTGTGTGACTTTTTAGGTTCAAACTAATCTAGTAGTAGGCCATAACTTTTATTTAATTGCAATTGGTACATGTTTCAATTAATTAGAACTCTTTTTAATTTATTTTGAATCAAAACTCCTTTTGATTCTCCCTTTTATAAGAATTAATTAATTGTCTATTAAATTAATTCTTAGGGCCCTATAATCATGAGTGACACCTAGCAGCATATCATGACTATCCAGATAGTGTGAATTTGGTTGTGAAACCTTGAACATTTCTATTATCAGTTATCTTATAATTCAAGCCTTCCATCATGCAATGTCTCAATTAAGCTAATTAGGGTACGAAATTTCTGTCAAATCCTTAGCCTTAGCACTATGTGTTTAGATCTCAAGAATATAATTCTTATTGTGGAATTAGAAACTCCTTTCTAATTCTCACCCTGCCTTGGCCAAGGAACTACTTAAATTATATATTAGTAGATTACATAGGACATTCTCTCCTTTTACTTTATGAGTGATAGATTCTTTATTGTACACTCGCATGCCTCCATATTAAACCCATTATACCTAATTACTACTAATTAATGATCCATGAATAAAATCGTATTAAATAACATTAAATTATAATAAGTAACATACACTACAAGAAAACAGGTGTATTGTAACCCTTTTTCATACGTTTTCCGGCACTTCAAAGTGCCATGATATGCATTTTCTATGCTTCATCGAATCGTTGTACATTGCACCATTGAACGTGGTGATGATAATTATATATCGACACTGAGAAGTGGAGCCATTATAGGTGTTACAACACTTCAAAATGCCAATACAATAAATACCTGCGCTTCTAAGCACCATTATATAATTCCCTAAGCTACCTAAATATGTAGCAATCAATTGTTTATGGCATTTACAAGCTCCATTGTTTAAATTTTGGTGCCATAGGAGATTTTCCTGCGTAGTTTTTTGGTGCTTTCAAGAGTAATCAGATATTTTTTGGTACCATAAAAAATATTCCCGCGTAGCACATGGGAAGTGTTATGGCGCTTATAAGTGCCGATATATGTTATCCATAGTTAAATAATGGCATAAAAAGATGTTGTTGATGTAACTATTTTTATTTTTAATAAATAAAAATATATTTTTTGGATACCTATTATAATCTTCTTGCATCATATAAATACCCACATTCTTCAAAATAAATATTTAATTAAACTATTCTCATAAATTCAAATATTAGAAATTTAATCTGATTATATATAAGTAATTAAAAGTATTAATACACGAACTGTAAACTCTGACACCATATTCACTTACAAAAGAGTTCATTTAGATCAAGTCTCCTTCAAAGAAATATACAATATATCCTTAAAAAGTGCAAAAAAATCTTCCTTCAAACTAGATAACCATATGTTGCGTTCAATTATCTTCATGTCTACTGCTTTGAATTGAGAAAATACAATACACATAAAAAGTACAAAAAAAATAAATTCAAAAAAAGAAATGTAAGAGATTCAAATGGTTGCTAAAGATGCATTTGCTAGATTTAAAGGGAGGTGGATTTGCTTTCATAAGAGAACAGAGGTGAAACACAAAGACTTATTAGTGATGCTTGAGGCTTGTTGTGTTTTGCATAACATTTGTGAGATGATAAATGAAGAGATGGATCCAATGCTCAAGATTGAGCTACTAGATGATGAGACTATGCCCGAAAATAACTTCATATAATTGAGTTCAATAAGTTTTAGGGATCAAATTGCTCGTAATAAATGGATTACATTATGCTTTTTTTAGGGAAAGGAAACAAAGGGGTTAAAAGAAAAGAAAGGTAAGAAAAAGATGAGTGATTTTGATGAAGAGAGCAATATTGTAGCAGGGAACAATGCTACAAGCATTGAAAAATTATTCAATGAACCATGCTACCAACATTCAATATGTATAAGCTAAAGATTGATTAAAAAAGGAAACTGAAGAGACAGATTTTATCAAGATTGAAAACTAAAATAAAAATGTTTATTAAGTACCTATGTATTATGAGTGTTTTGATCACTAGAACTTGGAGAAAAGAACTTGTAAAAAGCTTATGATGTACGATAGTTTGGGATTTCACATCACTCATTTTATAATCATGCTTAAACTTAATTTCACTTAACTAAGAATCACGCTTAGACTGCATATCTTGCATTTGTTTTCGAAAGCACTATACCTCACACAATGCATCTACTTCGTTGTATCCCATTGCACCTCTAATTTGAGCTGGCAGTCCTTTAAACTCAATGGGACTAACTCCAAACCTGGGACCTCTGACTCATTTGTTTCTCTCTTTACACATAAGTTCAGTGAAGACTTCATTCTCCAAAGTTTTTATTGCAGCAAACAATTCACAAGTACCACTACATTCGACCATAATAGAATGGATCGTCTCCTATAATTATAAAAAAGAAAGTAATAGTAACATTATGCCCTTCAAGTACTTAGGAGTCCCTCTTGCCTCTGCAAGGTTGAAATCTACACATTATGCCCCTCTTATTGAAAAAATCTCTGGTTACATTAATGTGTGGGCTGGTTCCTCCCTATCATATGCTGGGAGAACTGGACTTATCAAATCAGTGCTCCAAGGAGTGGAGTGCTTTTGGCTTGAAATCTTTCCCATCCTTGGCAACATCCTTGAAAAGATTGTCAGATTATGTAGATCCTTTCTGTGGAATGGTAAAAATGGTGGCATGAGAAAAGCTTTAGTTGCATGGGCTGACATTTGTAGGCCTAAATCTGAGGGGTGACTAGGGCTGGTGGATTTGAAAGCATGGAACAAGGCTCTCCTTATAAGAGTCTTGTGGAATATCCATATGAAGAAAGACTCCCTATGGATCCAATGGGTCCAGCACTACTATCTTTTGAATAAATCCATATGGGAGATTAATGCATGTAAGGATGACTCCCCTCTTTAGAAGAGGATCCTAGAAATCATAGATGAGATGGTTGGACAACCTCCTTCTTCACTGCAAGCTAGTAACAGGCTTATGGAATGGAGGCTGCATGATGAGCTGAGCATTAAGAAAGTTTATAATGCAATGAGACAGAAAGGCAATGAAGTCAGATGGGCTTCCCTGGTCTGGTATGGTCACTGCCCCCCTAAACAATCTTCCATTCTTTGGCTGGCTATAAAGAACAGACTTCTCACAAAAGATAAGCTCCATCTAGAAGGGAATGACAAGTTGTGCCCTCTATGCTCTGACCAGGAAGAAAACAAGGAACACCTCTTCTTCACCTGTAGAGTCAGCAAGGAAGTCTGGGTATCCATTAACAAATGGCTTGGTTGTAGGAGACAAATGAATACAATTGAAAGTGCCATTAAGTGGACTCTCAAAGCCAAGGGTACTGGCCCCCCTGCAGTGGCTAAGAAGACAGCCCTTGCAAGCACAGTCTACAATCTTTGGCTTACTAGAAATGCTAAACGTTTTGATAAAGCCCCTGCCCTGCCTGCCAGTTTAGTGAAAAAGATTCAGATTGGTATATATAGAATTGTCTATACTACCTGCCCTGAGTTTAGGCTGCTGTTGTAGGGCTCTCTCAACTGATTCTTTCCTATGTATGGATACAGGATGTGTTTCCTGCTTTGTTTTCCTCTGTATTTTCTAGGGTATGCCCTGGCTGTTTTTGTAAGCTTTTAGGCATGCTTTGCTGCTGTGCTCTCTTAGTTCCTCCCTGGGTATGCCCAGTGTACTTGTAATCAGTTTTGGGTGGTTGTTCTTGTGTGTGCTGCCTGTCAAGGCCCAGCAGGTTCCTCTGGTTTGCTCCTTTATTGGGTTTGTTTCTTTGCTGCCCCTGGGTTTTGCCTCCTGATTTTGGTTCCTAGGGT
Source organism: Bretschneidera sinensis (assembly GCA_023935145.1). NCBI lineage: Eukaryota > Viridiplantae > Streptophyta > Magnoliopsida > Brassicales > Akaniaceae > Bretschneidera > Bretschneidera sinensis. Next base: position 92,796,524 of record CM043702.1, read on the forward strand.
TAGTTATCTAGGATTTGGTATAAGCCTCATGTTTATTGTGTAAATGCTTCAGTTGTAAATCTCCTAGGTATGCCCAGTGATAAATTTTTGTACATTTTGATCATTCAATACAAGTTTATTTACAGATCAAAAAAAAAAAGTAATAGTAACAATAAAAGAATTTCATGCATCTCAGAGTCTACAATTATTAGACTTCATTCTCCAACATTTTTTTTTTCACTGAATGCTTGACAAGATAAATATTTCAAATTAAGTTCAAATTAAAGGTAATAAACTAACATAGAATCAACCACATGACCCCATTCAAAAACTCTCATAAAAGTCATCATTAATTTCCTTTGAAAAATAGTAAAAGGGGCCTCAACAAGAGCCAAAATTCATCCCACCCTTCTAGTTGGTTTAAGAATGTGAAAGACCCGATCCTTAAGGATTAGTACCTTCTATATGTGTTTTTCTTCTCGAAGAATGCCCTGTACAACCTCATTAGCCTCATTACAGGAGAGCCGATTCATAATTTAATTACTTCACTACAAATCACTAAGAATGAGAAGGCATTCTCAATTACTTACTGAAACTTGATCCATGAAAATAATCGACTTAACCTTTTATAAAATAACCTAAGCCAACTTTATCAGTTTTCCTTATCCAGTTTATCAACTTACTGTAGCATAACAATGCCCACATTCTTGAAATCCAAAAGATCATAACCAGAAGATCATAACCAGATCAAACTATAAAAGTTCACCTTTGACCTTTCTTTACTATATCATATCACGGCAGGCTAACAGGTGCTGCATGGGGTCATATAAAAAGACAACATCAAGAAACAACTCCCATTATTAGATACTTCATCAACATAACTCCCATCTTTGTGTTTGTGACACTCATCAAAGAATTCGACACACCCTGGATCTCTCCAAGTTTCTTCTTCTACCAAATATGGAATTTAACAATTTAAGAAATTATTCACTAAACTTGACTGATATAAATAAGAAAAAGGACTAGAAAAAAATATTTACTATTTTATGTCCTTCCTCGCAAAACTCTTTGAACCCATAGTGTGAAGACATCATTCTTTTGCATGTTTTGCCATTCAAATTCTAGAATACTTCTGCCAAAACCAAAAGAAGGATAAAATAATCAATAAAATCAAACAAAGCAAAGATCTGACAATACTACTACTTTATTTACAACCTGATATTCTTCTGAAAACCAGTAGCTCACAAGGTCTACCCATGGGTGTCTATCCACTTCTGGCTTATCTTTGTTGTTCAGGATTTGTTGTTTTGTCCAACCTAGTGAATATTTCTTTTGAAGTTTAATTTTGTAATCCCTCCATTTTCTATCAATTAACTTTAATAGCCATTTTTCAATCTTCAAAAGTCTTGGGAGTAAAAACTTTGTCTACATCAACAAAAAAAGTTCTTCTCGAAAGGTAAGCATGTGCAATACTAGAATAAAAAAATTATTTTTATACTATTAATTACTCTACTTAATGACATAAGATGTATTTAGTGATTTTGCAGGCATTTTTTTCCAATTCTTTTAACTAATGGGACATAGGTTGCCTCGCTTCGCAACCTTACCAAGCCAACCAATCAATATGGATCCACCTTTCTCAATTGGTTGATAATATTGATTGAACTTGACCACAATTCTTTCTTGACCACACCTCCTTTGAACGAATGGGTTAGGTTTCTTTTCTTACCCACTGGTCTGCATCTATATAATGCAAAACAAAAAACATATACCACTTTTGAGCAAAACAGATAACATGGCTATATAAATGTGAATATATTTTACAAAAAAAATGAAAAATTAAAATGTATACCACTTTTGAGCAAAATAGAAACCATAGTTATATAAATGTGCTTCCATTAAAACACTAGCAAAACACCACTATTGATAACGGTTAGCTTCGGAAGAGAAAATGTTTTGTTTCATGATAAGTGGAATATTCATGTATAAATAAGAACATTACCTATTATCTCATACTCTTCTAAGTCATTTGTTGGAACTTCATTTGTTCTAGATATATGCTGACCTGTCTGAGTTGATAATTCATTTAAATGATTTTAGACTTCTATTCGAAAGATTTGGAGATTCACTTGAATGATTTAGATATTCGTTTGATCTCACCATGGTGCTCAAAACCTGCCCAAAATACCATAATTTAACAATAGCTTTTGGTATGCAAATATTCAATGCACATTGAAAACATTACATTATAGAACACTAAGGAGGGATAAACAATGACGTGATGACATCTAATATAGGACTTAGCCCCTAATATCATGAACCAAATAAAAATATGCATTAAGAGATATAACCGTTAATTTACTTATCAAAAAGAGAAAAAATGGATCTCAATAATAAATCATTTAGACAGCAATAGCATTAAGGAGCACTATATAAGAAAGTGACACACATAAATATCACATTCAAGAAATGAGAGCCAATATCAATAAGTTAGTTCAACGAAATTAATTGATACCCATTTGCTTTGTAATAAAAATTATCATCATATCTTAAACAGAAGCATAAATTAAAGAAGTTCAATATAATAAACAAGAGGAAATCTTAAGATAAAAAAAAAGTTAATACATCTCTTTTTCAATGTCTGTCTTAACCCAACTAGTAAAATCATTTAAATGGTCATCTATCAAAATATTAGAAGGCATGCATTTAGTGTATGTATCATGATCCTCCCCTTCTATGTCTTCCCCAGTATCATACATGTCCCTTTGCATTATCCTAAAAAGATGATGCCATTCTTTATCTTTTAGGTCTTGAACATAAAACACTTGTTTTTCTTGAGATTAAATAATGAACGAATCATCCTTCAATAACTAACCAGTGTGTATCAACCTTGAGAAGTTTACAAGAATGAATTTGTTTGCATCTTTTTTTAACCCTAAGGTGATTTAACATCCATCCAATCATATTGAAATAGCATAACTTTTAAATTCTAATAATAATCTGTTGGTTTTTTGTCTAAGGTTTAAACATGGTTCAAACATGGTCAAGGTTTGAACAAGTCCAAACATGGTTCAAGGATGGTTAAAATCCAAACCAAAGGTGGAGTATGAAATTTCAGCAAGTTAAAAGGTTTCACACATGTGTGTGCTTAAGTTTTGAGCGTGGGAAGGTCAGGCACACTGCTGTGCAAGTTTCAGCACACAAGCAGGAGGTGTGCGCACGGCAACTGGAGGCATCAGCATCAGCATCAGGTCAGGGCGCAGCGCACCTTGCCCAGTGCCGCGCCTCATAGAAGCCAGTGCACCAGGCCCTCACCTACGCCACTTCGCATAGCACCAGTGCCACAGCACACAGCATGGCACACACAAGCCCTCGCCCAGCGTCGCGCCTCACCTTTCCAGCGCCGCAGCGCAAAGCAAGCTGCTGCACACACACGCAGCAAGCTTCAAGGCTCTCTAATGCTTGTGCGTACAAGGCCAAAATGCACAACATCACTTGGAGATGATTAAGGGCTAAGATTTAAGGGAGAACAAGATCAAAGGGTCAAGAATGATTCACAAGATTGTCCAAGAATTAAGAGGCTATAAAAAGGGTTTCCTAGCCTCATTTCAAAGTGTAAAAAAGGTGTGTGAGAGAACCACACAGGTTGTGACATTGTGAGATCATTGTAACATAAGAGAAAATTGTGTAAGGGTGCAAAGACACAAACATATGAGGGACTCTTGTAGTAAGGCTAGTTGCAATAAGATAGAGAGAGTCTAAATTAGATTAGAGAACATTGTTGAAGTTCTCATCTTCTTCCTTCTCTTCTTGTTTCTTCAAGAACTTGGATTCTTGAAGGGGATTGCTGTAACTTTGTAAGAACCATTGAGATAGTATAGAGAGTTCAGAGGAACTCACGGGGACGTAGGCACATTGCTGAACCTCGATAACAATTGCTTGTCTTATTTTCTTTCTTTGATTTTCTGTTCTTGTGTTCAATTGTTGTTTTTCTTTCTATAATTCATTCAAGACTTGGGTGTTTAGAAGATCATCACCTAGGCATCTTGTCAAGGTGATTTCCAATAGTGGTATCAGAGCTCGGTAGCTGGTTGTCGGAACAAGAAGTAGAAGGTACGGAGCCAAGACTCTAAGAATCAAAGATCAAACTTCTTGGGTGATTCAAGAATGGTGTAAAGATCAAGATCCAGTCGTGTTCTTGAAGGTTGATTCAAGAACAGTGTTAAAGATCCATCTTCGATCTGTGTTCTTGAGATTGAAGAAAGCAGTTGTGGTTAGTGCACAAATTTGGGATCTTGTCCGCAAAGATGGCTTCAAATTTCTATGTGGGGAAGTTTGATGGAAAGGGAGACTTTACCCTTTGGAAGCAGAAGATCAAGGCGGTTCTAATGCAACAGAAAGTGGACTTGGCTATTGGAGAAGATGATGCTTTTCCAGCAAGTGTCACGGAGGACCAGCGGACCGAGATGAAGAAGATGGCTTACAACACCATTTTCTTGCACATGTCGGATAGTGTCACAAGGGAGTGCGGAGACTCGGAGGATCCGGCTGTCATATGAAAGAAACTAGATGAGTTGTTTCTTACCAAAACTCTTCCTAACAAAATTTATCTTTTTAAAAGAATCTTTGCTTTTAAAATGGACCCTAGTAAAGAGTTGCAAGATAATCTTGATGCCAAGAAAAAGAGTGCATCAAGTGGTAAAGGTCGGTTCTTTAAAAGAAGGCCAGCAACTCGGTATGGCACCAACCATGGCTACTACCGGGATAGAGGTAGAGGAGAAAGCCATGGGCGAGTGCACAGCAGCATGCATGGCTACTACCGAGACAGAGGTAGAGGAGAGAGCCATGGGAGAGTGCACAGCAGCATGCATGGCTACTACCGGGACAAAGGTAGAGGAGAAAGCCATGGGAGAATGCATTCCAAACTAAGATTTGGAGGGAAGAGTTGCTACTACTGCCATAAGGAGGGTCATGTCAAGAAAGATTGCAAGAAGATGACAAGGGATAGAGGAGGAAGCCATAGCAAGAATGGAGAGGCTTCGGTTGCCAAAACAGAACAACAAGATGATGATGTTCTTGTTGTGTGCTCAAGTGTGAGCAAGGGGAAAGAAAGCAGCGGGAAATAGATCTTGGACTCAGGGTGCACTCATCATATGTGCCCTCACAAAGAATGGTTCAAGAATTTCAAGGAGATCAATGATGGAAGGGTCTTCTTGGGGAATGATAATTCTTGCTAAGTGAGAGGGACTGGAGACATCCAATTAAGGATGTTTGATGGAGTCACAAGGCTGCTGGAAAATGTGAGGTATGTTCCAGATTTGAAGAGAAACTTGATCTCGTTGGGGCAGCTGGATTTCATGGGCTATACATGCAAGATAGAGGGAGGAAAGATCAAGGTAGCCAAGGGATCTTTGGTAGTGATCAAGGCAGCAAGAAACGATGGACTCTATGAGATGATTAGAGAAACAGAAATCAATGATCAAGCAGCAAGCTTGATGGCTGAGATAGATAAGGTAGCCCTTTGGAACACTCGCTTGGGACATATGAGCGAAGAGGGCCTGCAAGTTCTCAGCAAGGATGGATTACTTGGTGGTGACAAAGTAGAGGAACTTGATTTCTGCGAGTGTTGTGTTCTTGAGAAGCAACACCAGGTCAGCTTCAACACCAGAGTGCACAAGGCTAAGAGCATTCTTGACTACATTCATGCGGACCTTTGGGGACCAGCAAGGACACCAACACAGGGAGGTAACATTTACTTTTTGTCTTTAATTGATGATTATTCAAGAAGAGTGTGGGTTTATTTGGTTAAGAATAAATTGGATGCCTTGAATAAATTAGTGGTGTGGAAAGGGCTGGTTGAGACTCAAATGGGTAGAGTAGTTAAGGGGATAAGAACCGATAATGGCTTAGAAATTTTTAACCAAGAACTTGATCAATTCTGTAGGTTAAATGGCATTCTAAGACATAGGACGGTTGTGGAAACCCCTCAGCAAAGTGGAGTTGCTGAGTGGATGAATAAGACCCTTAGGGAAAAGGTTAGGTGCATGTTAAATAAATTCGGATTACCCAAATGTTTTTAGGGGGAAGTGGTGTCTATAGCTGCCTATTTGATTAATAGATCACCCTCTAGGATTGTATACCATAAGACTCCCGAAGAGTTGTGGAGTGGAAAACCCCCTGAGTTGGACAACCTTAGGACTTTTGGGTGTGCTGCGTATGCACTCCAAAAGGAGGATAAACTTAGCCTAAGATCTAGAAAATATGTGTTTCTAGGATATGGGGAAGGGGCTAAAGGTTATAGGTTATGGTCCTTCGAGAATGAAGGACTAAAACTCATAATAAGTAGGAATATTATTTTTAATGAATTGTTATTTCCCTACTTGGAGAATACTAACCCTGCAGGGGCTAGTGAGTAAACTAATTTGGTTCTTACGGAGCATAGCATCAAGGAAGATTCTGTTCAGGTAGAGCAGAGGAGGCAAGAGGGTTCGGACCAGGTAGAGCCCTTGGATGAAGGCCAAGCTTAAGAAACTCAAGAAGAGGCTGAACAAGAAGAGGATGTTGCAGCAAGTCGGAAGGACTTTCAGCTCACAAGAGACCGAGAAAGAAGGCTGGTCAGACCACCTTCAAGATGTGGGTTTGCAGATGCTGCAGATGCAGCAGTTACTTGGACAGAAGGAGAGATGGCTGAACCAGAAACTTACACAGATGCCATGGAGTGTAAGGATTCATCAAAGTGGAAGCTAGCTATGGAGGAAGAAATGGATTCTTTGAGGAAGAACAACTTCTCGGAATTGGTAAAAATTCCAGGAAATCAGAAAGTTATGGAATGTAAGTGCACTTACAAGATCAAAGAAGGGTGCCTTCCAAGAGGTGAAGTCCGGAACAAGGCTAGGCTAGTGGCGAATGGGTTCACAAGGACAGAAGACATAGATTTCACAAAAACTTTCTCACCTGGGCACAAGGTGGAGAAGATAGTGAGTATCCTCACCTATGTCATTGATGAGCTGCTAGTTTGGAACAGCAGGAAGAGGATAGAAAGGTTTACATCTCAACTCAGTGAGGAGTTCGAGAGGAAAGATCTCAGCCTTGCACAAAAGATCCTTGGGATGAGAATCATCCAAGAAAATGAGAGAAGCTGGTTGGCAATTAGTATTTTCAGCAAAATTGTGAGTAATCCCGGAAAGAAGCATTGGCTTGGGATGAAGAGGTTGCTGAGGTATTTGATGGCTTAGTGGCAGCCAGTGGTAGCACTCATAATAACCGGGGCAAAATGCATAGCAGCTATGGAAGCCATAAAGGAGGCTATAGGGTGCAAAGGGTTGTTGGACGAGTGGGAGGTCCTAAAAGAGCAGGTGGTGGTATCTTTGGATAGCCAAAGTGTGGGGCACTTGTGGAGGTATCCAGTGTTCTATGAGGGGATGGAGCATATGAATGTTCGGTATCATTACATTCCGGAAAATGGTACGGAATGAAGCATTCATGTTGACAAGAAGACCACAAAGAAAAGTCCTACAGATTTAGGAACCAAGGTTCTACCTCTAAGAAGGTCCAATCATTGCCTTGGACTTCTTAGGATTGGAGTTGGTTGATTGATGACTCAAGATGAGTTTGGATCCCAAAGGTCTCTGGACAAATGGTTCGGGTTTAAACGCTTAGACAAAGGTAAAGATTGTTGCTTTTTTGTCTAAGGTTTAAACATGGTTCAAACATGGTCAAGGTTTAAACAAGTCCAAACATAGTTCAAAGATGGTTAAATCCAAACCAAAGATGGAGTATGAAAGTTCAGCAAGTTAAAAGGTTGTACACATGTGTGTGCTTAAGTTTTGAGTGTGGGAAGCTCAGGCACACTGCTGTGCAAGTTTCAGCACACAAGCAGGAGGTGTGCGCACAGCAACTGGAGGCATCAGCATCAGGTCAGGGCGCAGCGCACCCTGCCCAGCGCCGCGCCTCACAAAAGCCAGCTCACTAGGCCCTCACCCATGCTGCGCCGCTCAGCACCAGCGCTACAGCGCACAACATGACACACACCAGCCCTCGCTCAGCGTCGCGCCTCACCTCTCCAGCGCCGTAGCGCACAGCAAGCTACTGCACACACATGCAGTAGGCTTCAAGGCTCTCTAGTGCTTGTGCACACAAGGCCAAAATGCACAGCATCACTTGGAGATGATTAAGGGCTAAGATTTAAGAGAGAACAAGATCAAAGGGTCAAAAATGATTCACAAGATTGCCCAAGAATTAAGAGGCTATAAAAAGGGTTTCCTAGCCTCATTTCAAAGCGTAAAAAAGGTGTGTGAGAGAACCACACAGGTTGTGACATTGTGAGATCATTGTAACACAAGAGAGAATTGTGTAAGGGTGCAAAGACACAAACACATGAGGGACTCTTGTAGTGAGGCTGGTTGTAATAAGATAGAGAGAGTCTAGATTAGATTAGAGAACATTGTTGAAGTTCTCATCTTCTTCCTTTTCTTCTTGTTTCTTCAAGAACTTGGATTCTTGAAGGGGATTGCTGTAACTTTGTAAGAACCATTGAGATAGTACAGTGAGTTCGGAGGAACTCACGGGGACGTAGGCACATTGCCGAACCTCGATAACAATTGATTGTCTTCTTTTCTTTCTTTGATTTTCTGTTCTTGTGTTCGATTGTTGTTTTTCTTTCTACAAGTCATTCAAGACTTGGGTGTTTGGAAGATCACCACCTGGGCATCTTGTCAAGGTGATTTCCAACATAATCTAACTCAATAATCTCATTGATTGCACCATAATAACATTGATCCTCTGCTTCCACCACAACTCTAGAATATTGCATTTCTATATTCTTCTCATGATCCTTTATGTGGAATCTAAAATAATTGAAAATAAACTCATTAAATCTCCTTATAATGTTGCTTAGGACTCAACGATTACTATTATTTCATATAAACAGTTACTCTCTACCGTCCTTGACACCTAAACATCGGCTTACAATAATTGTGAGAAAGTTATATATTCTTAATGTTCTATTAAATTAATCTTTACAATTCATAAACAATTAATATTCTACCACTAATATGTCTTATAATGTAGAGTCTAGTGTTTTATTTATAATATTAAAAGTCATGAAGTTTTACTTTGATGTGTTATTCATATTGCTTGTTCAGTTTGGAGCTAAGTTGTTTTCTTATCTATTGTATTTGAAGTTTGTGGAAAATTTTGAAGGATAGTGAGAGTAACTAAGCAAAAACAGAAATTCAAAATATGATGTGGTAAAAAAGAGAAGAAGTGTAAGAAAGAGGAGTGATGGTGTAATAAGAAGGAAGTTAGACTAATTAAGGGTGAGTGGGATCATATTTTTAGAGAAGAAATCTCTAGAAGATCCTAGAGAAAGAAGAGAAAAAGAGAGAAAAAGGGAAAGATGGAAGGGAAAAAATGGTGATTTTTTGAAATCTTAAGGTAAAAGCTTATCTTCCTTCCTTTTTAATCATCAAGTATGTTTATTACTCTAAGATTTGAAGATGATTTATGCTTGATTTAAAGATTTTTGAAGCTTGAATTCAAGAATTTGCTTAAGAAGAAAGTTGTTTTGAAAGAAAATGATTTTGTGATGGATTTCTATGTTTGATGTGTTTTCATATAAAATATGCTTTAGGTAGTGTTTAATCTTTGATTTGAAACCCTTGAGAACTTTTGTTTTATTTGGATTGGAAGTCCCATAGGAGACAAGAAGTTAATTTGAAGAAAAATGAAGTTTTGCCCTAAAAATTTTCTGAAATCGTGACCAGACAGTCGACTGTCCAATGAGTACAGTCGACTGTGAAACTTCATGGACATGTGAAACTCTTTGGGTAGCCTATAGTCAACTACCCAATATGGACAATCTACTGTCCAAGCCCCTGAACCTGTTTTCAACTTCGTTTTTCCCATAATGATCCATTCTCGTTAAATATTTCATCCATATACTTCTTCTAAGTTGCTATGAGTTTAAAAATACGTTAAAGTTTGAAAGCTAGGATCTTGAAAGGATTTCATTTGTTTTAAACTAAGCGAGAACAAGGCTTATAAAAGTTATATACAAAAGGAAGAAGATTTGTGACTTAACCTATAGTTTTATTTGTTAGTATGAGCTTGATAAAATGCTTGGGTATATTTAAATTATATGTTTCTTGATTTAATATACAAAGTAATTATAAACATTAAGTGTGATCGGAGAAAGACACTAAGGACTAAGAAGTAATCCAAGGTTGGACCTTGGTACAACAAAGGTGAGGTTCACCTTACTTTAGTAAGTGCTATAGTATGTTCAATAATATGTAAAAGATTTAAAGGTATACAATATAACTTAATTATGAAATCATAAATATTCGTATGTCTAGATTGATAGGTACATGGAGTTTAAGGTTCAGTGATAATCTATAATGAAGTACATATGAGAATATAATGGGCATAATGATTGGAACCATACTCCAAAACTATTAAAAATAAGTAGTTAGTACATAAGTATACATATGGACCATATATATATATATATATATAGGATTACTTGTATAAGCTTCTTGGTATAACCTCTCTAGTATGAACAATATACTATTTGAGTTGATGACTATGGAGGTTGTTAAAGTATAAACGATATAGAAGCGAGAAATGTTTATATATACATAGATGAAGTGATATGATTTATGTAATTTATGAATTTAATGACATGAGAAGTTGATGAATGCTTGATTGAAGATTTTTTTGGATTATGACTTACAATTATTGCATTTGATTTATTTTAAATGTAAGGACTTTGTCTAGTAAGGGGTAAGGAAGAGATCCAATTTAATTTTTAATGTAAGGAATCCGCCTAATAAGGGGTATGGAGGAGATCCAAAATTTATTTTAAATGTAGGACTCGACTAAGTAAGGGGTAGGGATGAGATCCAAATTGTTTTAACATTAAGTCCTCGCTTAGTAAGGGGTAGGGAGGGGATCCAAATTATTTCCATGGGAGACGTCCCAATTACTATATGATTAGCCTGTGAAAGGCAAATAAAAAAGAATTGAAATTAGAAATGAAGAGAAGTGAAGTAAAGAAGTGAACTTGCATCGCATTGCATTGAATTTTTCCATTGATGATTGGTGAATTATATTTGGCTCATGAGAGGCATGAATCATATTTGGCCCATGAGAGACATGAATCATATTTGGCCCATAAGAGGCATGAATCATATTTGGCCCATGAATGGAATGAGCTATACTTAGCCCATAAGAGGTAAAATTTGTGTTTGATGCATGAAGATGTTTTGTGTTTGGCCCACGAAGGGTATTTGATTTTTTACTTATGAAAGACATACAATGTGACTTATTAAATGAAATACATGTGGATTATAATTACTTGTGATATGATAAGAATATATAAGGAGATGAACATTATAAATAAATAGTTTGAACTAATGTTATGGTAAGATTGTATTTATATAATAAATTCTTACGTTTCTAAAGATTGGACTCTCCTTTAAAAAATCTTATAGATGTAAGTCATTATATACCTATATCTACTTATAACGTATATGATAAGAATTGGAATTTAAGAAGAATGTACCTAAAACAACTACTCTTAGTAAGATGTTTTACTCGCTGAATTTTTTATCTCACCCTGTCCTTTTTACTAATATTTCAAGAAAATAATCAAAAGATTTATGGCCAAAGTTGATGGTAGACCTTAGTATGGTCATCATCCACGACATCCTCATTGTTGAGTCACCTTGAGAGTTTAAGGGTTTTTTTTTTTAAGTATTTGTAAAAGATGTTTGAGTTAGAAGTACTCAGAAGAGTTTTTCCTTTTCATTGTGTCTCTTGTAAAAACTTAGAGTTGGTAATTTGTATTAAAGGATTTATTGTATTCAAGATTCTATATTTGTATTAAATTGAAATGATAGAAAAAATTGTTGCTTGATTGATATGGTTGATCTTGAGTCAAGGTGTTCAGTGCTGAAAGTTAATAGAGCCGTTTTGAGTAGGGCCCACTCGAGATGGGTTATTACATTTTTGGTATCAGAGGTATAGGTTTAAGGTTCTATAGACTTAGTTGCATGGTGTATGGTACATGGAATAGTTATAGAAAGTTGGTTGTGTAGAGTTAAAGAGGATGTCATTTAGGATTTGAAACTTGTATTGGTTTAAATGGGAGTAATATGTTTTGAGATTTAAGCTGAGTCATTTTGTGTGTGATTGTTATGTGAATTTGATGTTGTTGGGATTGAATTGTTGTGTTGTGGAATCTCATTAATAATACTTTTGATGAGAAAAATTGAAAGATACCTTGGTGTGAAGAAATGTTTGATTGATATGTCCTTCTCGTGCAATTGTGAAACTTTTTATATGGTCGAATATTTGATGAAAAGTTGAAAGGTGAAAAATTTAGAATCATTTTTTTTCTCTTTAAATTGTATTACTAACTTGAAGCCTTAAAGTGATTTTGTGCACTTAACTTTGTTGAAATGACTTGTTGTGTTTTGTGAAACCTTATAGATAATTACCCTTGATGAAATCATGGATTGTGAATGCTTTAAATTGATGCAAATACTTGATTATTGATGTGGTTTGGTTGTTGGAGGAGTACAGTAAAGTGAAGAGAGTAAATGAAGGTTTTTCCCATAAGTGGATCAATTTTGGTCAAAATTTTTGCTTTGATGTTGTGAACATCATTGATTATTAATGAACTACAAATTAAAAAGGATATGAGATTTTGTTAAGAATGTTTCCTTAAAGGAATGAGTTATGCTAATTTGCAAAACTAAATTGATTTATGTAAACTTATTGCATTGATGTTTTCATTTTCATGTTATTTGCACTATGGTGTTTGTGAGAAATGATTGTTTTGATATTGTGCAACTTGACTTAATAAATAGTTATTATGGAAGTTTGTAGAGATTGTGAATTTGAAACAAATAGAGTGTTGATTTGTAAGCTTGAATATGCTTGTGTTTGAGAGTTGAGTATAGACTAATAGTAGCTATTTGAATGTCGTTTTGAAGTACTTTGAAAATCTGGACTATGTTAGCAACTGAAAAATATGGGAAGTTCAAGAGTCGAGAATTAGTAACGATTCACAGATGTTGCAAGTATATCGTTAGAGTGCAAGATTTATAAAGGGATAATTAAAGCATTGGTAAAGGCGTAGATGGAGCAACGAGTACATAAAGTAGTAAGAGTAAATTTTTAGATAAATTTTTAGTGAAATCAGGTATAGTAGGAAGTTATTGAAATAAAACGAAAGAAAACAGTTGAGTAAGGCATGGATGATCCTAGGTAAGTCAAAAGTAAAGTTTTGATGTGAACGGGAACCTTATTAAAGCAACTAGGAAAGTGGAAACTAATATACAAGAATTTGTGAAGGGATAAAAGTGTGGTATACCTCAAATTTAAATGAAGTTTGATATAAGAAGATGATGGATTCATTCTGAAATCAAGAAACCTTTAGTTTTGATTTTTGGAAGAAATGATTAAATGGTTGGTGCTAGTTATTGTGGACTCGACGGTTTTTCATTACTTAAAAAAATGTAAATTTGAAGAATATTGACTTGGTTATGTGATAACACTCAAACTAACACGCGATTATTGTGTATAGCTAAGGTGTCGATCCCACGAGGAAAGCGAACTACAAGAGAAAGTGTAAACCTTAACATTAAACAATAAAGTCCAAATAAGAAAATCTGAGTTTTACGAATGAAATTATATAAAAGAGTTGTGAAAATATGATGAAGAATTCAATAAAGAAATAACAAGGGTTCCAGGAATCCTTCCTAAGTTCGTTGCCTTATTCCTATCTTGACTTAAATGTTTTATCTCAATTACTAGTTTCACATCCCAAACAAGCAATTGGTAAATATTCAATCAAAGTACATAAATACCCTAATGTAATTGCCATAAAATAACTCTTTAATTCCAATTCAAACACACAAGATCTATCTCATAAATTATCAAGAAGCGACAATATATTTCAATAATAATACTGCAGTAATGGGCAAACCTATAAGATAGATCTACCTAAATCAATTGCATCTAAAAACTTTGACATAAGAAAAGCTTGACTAGACTTATAGGGAGAAGAAGAATGCGATCACTGGATTAAAAAACACTAAGAGAAGAAGAACATAAATTGCAGTTGTCACATGAATTCAAATCCTTCTTATTTAATCAAAGAGTAAATCATAAACAATGTTTAACAATCAATCCATACAACTGAATCAAAGATAGAAATAAGAACAACTACACCTAGAAACTCATCCTTTCGCCTTCCTTGGAGTTTAGTTGGACATGGAGTTCATCCTTGATCACCTTGAGGAAGAACAAGATGGAAGCTCTCTTCAAAAACTCTCCTCTCCCCCTGTTCTCTGAGTCTAAATTCCTATATATAGCTGTAAGGAGATGGCTTTGTAGACAGAAAAGTCACCCTAGGGTTTATGTTCAGGCCGTGTGCTTCTGCAGCTGTCCAGGCCCGGTTCTGCTGCTGTCTAGGCCTTGCTCTGTCTGACCTTTATCTACTAAAACAGCCATAACTTTCTCTAATAAAATCATATTTACAAGCTGTAAAATTCTCCAAAAAATAGACATCTAGATCTTTCTAAGTATATATGGCTCATCTCTTGGTTCTTCCGGAATCAATATATTTTTATCCACAAAAATGATTGATCTATCACGTTGAAATCACGCACAACCTGACCTTTGTCTACTAAAACTGCCATAACTTTCTCTAGAAATATCATATTTACGAGCCATAATATTCCCCAGAAAATAGACATCCGGATCTTTCCAAGCATATATGGCTCATCTCTTGGTTCTTCCTGAATCAATATAGTTTAATCTGCAAAATTGACTGATTTGTAAGGGTAATTCTTGCAATTTAGTGAAGCTCATTTCCAAATGCCTGTGAACATGCATAGAATCTTCGTGCTTTAATCAACATTAGCTTTTCCATCTCTTTTAAACCCAAAATACTTAAAAATGCATCGAAATAAATCAATATACCAAGAATGACACTTAAGAATTATTAAGGCATAAATGTGTAATCCAACCCTAAATCAACCCTAAATGCTAACAAATAAACACTATTAAGATGCATTTTCTGACTCTCATCATAACCCCTAACTAGCTTATTGCTAGTCCCTAGCAATTCAAGTGAAAGAAAAATGAAATGAATTTTATACTAGAAATCAAAACAAAATCTAAAATCCTAAAAACAAAACAAAGCAATGTTAGCGTTAATCCAAGAGTAATTCAACTTTTTGTCTCAAAAATTGTACATAACACACAACACATAGAATCATTAAATACCACCCAAGTCCAAAAACAATCTAAACATCAACCTCATATTCGTTATCGACTCTTAAACATCCATCTTATCACAAACCATTAATCCAAACACCTGGATGATTTTATGCACAACATTTATGAATACAAGTCTTGGTCTTTAAAAACATCTTGAATTGTGTGACATCAATCACAAATCAAACTACATAGGTTCACTTTTCAAATCACTCTCCACTAATGTAGAAAAATCACACTACATCGAATCACTAGGTCTTTAATAGGCTTGTAACGTTAGGCTAAGGTAAAGGTTAAGAGAGAATGAGAAGGATTAAACAAGTAAAAGAACTCAGTCTCTTAATTTTAAACACAACCTTTTTAAGCACTAAATAACCTTACTTCAACACCCAACTCATTCAACCATTTTTCGAGCATTTCTCTTAATAGTTCAACACTTTTTTTTTCTTCTTTCTTTGTCATAATTCACTTCTTTTTTTATAGCACATAATTTCTCTCTTTTTTTATTCTTCTTTTCTAGCACATAACCATTCACCTCCGTTTTCATTCTTTACTCTTTTCCACAACCCCCAACCTATCTCCTTTAATGTACTTGGGTTATGGTAGTAATATTTTTTTCACATTTCCACCCTTACTCCTCTTAAGTGCTTCTCAACAAATGTGTGTAAACTAAGTTCTCTTGAAAGAAAAGTAAGGATAAAATATTTTTAGGCTCATAAAGGTAAGTAAATGGGCTATTGAAAGAAATAAGGCTAAATTTTTTTTAAAAAAAAGGTTCAAACAGGTAACTAGCGATAAATATAACAAAGGTAAGCTTGAAAGCCTCAAACGGTCCAAAGATGTCCTACATCATATCCTAAGTAGCGTGCATTCTAGGATTTTGCCTTAAGTGATTATCAAATAAGTTCTAGAGCTTTTCGAGACCGTAAAAGTATTCACAAAACATTTGCATATAAAACTTCTCTAAATGTTTTAGACTAATCATGCAATCTTACCGCAAACTAGAGTCTCAAACTAAATGAAGATCGACACTTAAAATTATTCTCAAACCAAAGCAAGATTTAACTTCTTCTAAAAGCTATATGCTATCTCAATTATAATCATATCTTTGACATCTAATTTAACTCCAAAACTAACAAAAACATACTAAAAACAAACAAAACTAAACCTAATTTTTAAAAAATTTTCAAATATTTTTTTTCTAACAATTTATCCTAACCAACGAATTAAAACAAAAAAGGGAAAGTGACACCAAACAATTCAATGGTGTGAAATAGGAAATGTGTTTCCTCCACCCCCCAACCTAAGACTTGCATTGTCCCCAATGTGAAAGAAAAAAGTTGAGAGAAATAAAGAAAAAAAAGTAAAGAAACTAAATAAATAAATAAAAATGAAAAATGAAGTACGAAAAATAAAGATAACGAAAAAGACTACGACATAAAAATAAAAAAAACTTAACAAAATTAAAACTAATCTACAATGGAACGAAAGTACCCGATTAAGAAGAATAAACCTGAGGCACCAAAGAGATCTCTTCGGGCCTATCTTCAACACGTTCATGTTCCAAGTAGAGCTTCAACCTTTGGCCATTAACTCGAAATGTACTACCATCAGAGGGATCTTCAACTTCTACCACTCCATTTGGAAAAACACACTTCACAACATAAGGTCCCTTCCATCGTGATTGCAATTTTCTTGGATGGAAGTGTAACTGAAAATCATAAAGAAAAACTCGATTACCTCGTTCAAAATTTTTCCAGAGCATTTTCTGATCATGTACCACTTTCATTCTTGACTTTAAGTCCTTAGCATTATCATATGCATCATCCTTCAACTCCGCAAGTTCACAAAGTTGCATTTTCCTCTCCTCATCGGACATCTTCAAGTCATAATTAAAATTTTGAATAGCCCAATATGCTCTATGCTCAAGTTCTACTAGTAAGTGACATGCTTTGCCGAATACCAACTGATAAGGAGATGCTCCAAGAACCGTCTTGTATGCTGTCCGGTATGCCCAAAGCACATCCTATAGGCGCAAAGACCAATCTTTTCGATTTGGATTTACCATTTTTTCAAGTATTCACTTAATCTCCTTATTTGCTAGTTCCACTTGGCCATTGGTTTATGAATGGTAAGCTGTAGAAACCTTATGGGTGACTCCATACCTGTGCATCAAAGCCTCAAAAGGACGGTTACAAAAATGTGATGCTTGATCACTAATTAGAACACGTGGAGTACCGTACTTAGATAAAATATGATCTTTAAGAAATTTAACAACTTTATTATCATTAGTGCGGCAAGGTATAGTTTCAACCATTTAGAAACATAATCAACAGCAAGCAAAATGTAAAGATACCCAAAACAACGTGGGAATGGTCCCATAAAATTGATCCCCCAACAATAAAAGATTTCAACCACTAAGATTGGGTTGAGAGGCATCATATGATGGTGGGACAATGAACCTAGTTTTTGAGATCTTTCACATGAATGACAAAACTCTTTAGTATCCTTGAATAAAGTAGGCCAATAAAAACCACATTGCAAAATTTTTGCGGCTGTCTTTTTAATAGAAAAATGACCACCACAAGCATAGGTTTGACAAAAAGTTAACACACTATCAATTTCAAATCCGGAATGCATCTTCTTATTATTTGATCGGGGCAATATTTAAAAAGATAAGGATAATTCCAATAAAAATTCTTTATCTCAGCCAACAACTTGTGTGCTTCTGCTGCTGTCCAGGCCCGGTTCTGCCTGACCTTTGTCTACGAAAACTGCCATAATTTTCTCTAGAAAAATCATATTTATGAGCCATAAAATTATCCAGAAAATAGACATCCAAATATTTCCAAGCATATATGGTTCATCTCCTAATTCTTCCTGAATCAATACAGTTTAATCCGCAAAAATGACTGATCTGTCACGCTGAAATCACGCACAGCTTGAGCTTAGTCTACTAAAACTACTATAATTTTCTCTAGAAAAATCATATTTATGAGTCGTAAAATTCTCCAAAAAATAGACATCTAGAGCTTTCTAAGCATATATGTCTTATCTCCTGGTTCTTCCTGAATCAATACAGTTTAATCCGTAAAAATGACTGATTTGTATAAACAATTCTGGAAATTTAGTGAAACTCCTTTTCAAATGCTTGTGAACATGCATAGAATCTTCATGCTTTAATTAACGTTAGCTTTTCCATCTCTTTTAAACCCAAAATACCTGAAAATGCATCGAAATAAATCAATATACAAAGAATGACACTTAAGAATTATTAAGGCATAAATGTGTATTCCAACCCTAAATGCTAACAAATAAACACTATTAAGATGCATTTTCTTATTCTCATCATTATGGTAATAGATATGTGATGATGAATTCATATTTTTGAAATAATAAGAAATCGAAAGATCTATGGATGACTTGTTGTATTTACAGTTGGAGTATTAGAAAGGATGGTCATTAATGCTAAAAGGATTTATGAACTGTGAATGTGTGTTATGTTTTCTTAGAGAAAGAAATTGTTACTTAATTAGATATATCTTGGGAATGTGACTTAGAAGAGAGATGGATATGGTACGCAAGGCTAGTAGAAAGTTTGACAAGAAAAATGGAAGAAAGAATGAGGATTCTGAGGAAGGAGTAATATCTTAAGAGCTTTTAAAGTTCGGAACACCCTAGAAAGGGTTAGTGTTAAGAGAAATGTTTATCAATGAGATAGTTTGAAAGGTTAGAGGTTATTAAACATTGCAAATCTATGAGGAAACTTAATGAAAGGTGGAAAGAAGATCTTAAGTTAATCAAGGAGTCACTGAGAAACTTAAAAGAGTTTATGTAGGTATTTTGTCTAAGGTTTAAACAGTTGCAAGAAGAAGTAAAAAATCAGCATCAGGTTAAGGGCTACACCACAGCACAAGGAGTGTGTTCTATGGCGCACAACAAGGAGGTTTTTTCTGTCCAGGGCTGCGCCGCGGCACAAGAAGGGCAAGCCGCGACGCCTAGAAAGTCTGAAGAAATTGGTGAAGTGTGCCCTGCCTTACGCTGCAGCCTGCCCTGTTCTGGGCTGCAGTGCCAGGCACACTGCTGCCCACTTTTCCAGCACTCTTGAAAAGGTACATGTGGCATGAACAAAACGTATAGGATCTCTAAGGATTGATGAAGGGCTATGGTTGATTGGTCGTCAAGATCTAAGGGTGGATATTGACCTTCAAGATTGGTTAAAAAGTTAGTGCACTATATAAAGGGTCACCTAGCTTCAATCTAAACACAAGTGTGATATAAGTTGTAAACACAAGTGATCATCATACAAGAGAATTCAAGTGCAAGTGTGAGAGTGCAAAGACACAAAACACAGGAGAGGATGGTTGTAAAGAGAGAGTAGCATAGATTGGATAGAGGGCTTTGTAATAGGTCTTATCACTTTTTTTCTTCTCTTCTTTGATTCTTCAAGAACTTAAGATTCTTGAAGAGGTGTTGCTGAAACTTGTAAGAACTCATTGATTTAGTGCAGAGAGTTCAAAGGAACTCACGAGGACATAGGCTATTGTCGAACCTCAATAACAATTGTTGTGTTCTTTATTTTCTTTGATTTCTGTTTCTGTTTTCGATTCATTACAAGTCATTCTAGACTTGCGTGTTTGGAAGATCACCACCTGGGTATCTTGAGGTGATTTCCCAACAGTGGTATCAGAGTTGTGGTCCAAGAACAGCAGGTATCGGAGCAAGACTCCAAGAATCAAAGGCCAACTTCTTGGGTGATTCAAGAACGGTGTTGGGATCAAGATCTGATCGTGTTCTTGAGGGTGATTCAAGAATGATATTGAGATCTATCTTTGATCAAGTTCTTATGATTTAGAAGTTTGGGAAAGCAATTGTGGGTGCTGTATAAATCTGGGATTTTCTCCGTAAGATAACTTCAAATTTCATTGTTGAGAAGTTTGATGGAAAGGGAAACTTTGCCCTTTGGAAGCGGAAGATCAAAGTGGCTCTTATGCAACAGAAGGTGGACTTGGCTATTGGAGAAGATGATGCTTTTCTAGTAAGTATCACGGAGGAGCAGCGAATTGAGATGAAGAAGATGGCAAACAACACCATTTTCTTACATATGTAAGATAGTGTGACAAAGGAGTGTGGAGACTTGGAGGATCCTACTGTCATATGGAAGAAACTAGATGAATTGTTTCTTACCAAAACTCTCCCTAATAAGATTTATCTTCTTAAAAGAATCTTTGCTTTTAAAATGGATCCTAATAAAGAGTTGCAAGATAATCTTGATGTGCTTAATAAGCTACTTCAAGATTTGAATAGCTGTAGCATAACATTCCCAGATGAACAATTGACTGTTATTTTGTTGAATTCTCTTCCTGATTGTTTTGATAATTTGATTAATGCAATTGAATATAGAAGAGATACTTTAACCAAGGAGATTGTGATCAATGCCATAAGGGCTCATGATTTTAAAGCCAAGATGAAGGAAGCATCGAGTGGAGAAGGGTTGTTTGTTAGAGGAAGGCCAGCAACTCGGAATAGCAGTAGTATTCATGGCAACTACCAGGAGAAATCAATAGGTAGAGGATAAAGCCATGGGAGATCTCATTCTAAACCAAAATTTGGAGGAAATAGATGCTTCTACTGCAACAAGGAGGGACATTTCAGGAAAGATTACAAGAAGAAGATGTGGGATGAGAGAGGAAGAAGCCATACCAACAATGGAGAGGCTTCGGTTACCAAAGGAGAACAGTGAGATGATGTTCTTATTGTGTGCTCAAATGTGAGCAGGAGGTAAGGCAGCGAGAAATGAATTATGGATTCCAAGTGCACTTATCACATGTGCCCTCACAAGGATTGGTTCAAGAATTTCAAGGAAATCAATGATGGAAAGGTTTTCTTGGGGAATGACACTTCTTGCCAAGTGAGGGGGATAGGAGACATCCAGTTGAGGATGTTTTATGGAGTCATAAGGCTGTTGCAGAATGTGAGGTATCTTTCAGATTTGAAAAGAAATTTGATCTCATTGGGGCAGCTGGATTCCATGGGGTATGCATACAAAGCAGAGGGAGGAAAGATCAAGGTGACCAAGGGATCTTTGATAGTGATCAAAGCTGCAATAAAGGATGGACTCTATGAGATGATCAGAGAGACAGAAATCAAGGATCAAGCAACAAGCTTGATGGCTGAGATGGATAAGGCAGCCCTTTAGCACACTCGCTTGGGACATATAAGAGAAAAGGGCATGCAAGTTCTCAGGAAGAATGGTTTACTTGGTGGTGACAAAGTAGAGAAATTGGATTTCGGTGAGTGTTGCGTTCTTACGAAGCAACACCGGGTCAGCTTCAACACCGGAGTTCACAAGTCTAAAGGCATTCTTGACTACATTCATTCAGACCTTTGGGGACCAGCAAGAACACCAACACGGGAGGTAACTTTTACTTTCTGTCTTTAATTGATGATTATTCAAGAAAGGTTTGGGTTTATTTGCTTAAAAATAAATCAGATGCTTTGAATAAGTTTGTGGTGTGGAAAAAGTTGCTGGAAACTGAAACGGGTAGGGTAGTTAAGGCTTTACAAACCGAGAATGGCTTAGAATTTTGCAATAAGGATTTTGATAAATTCTATGAGTTAAATGGCATTCTAAGATATAGAATGGTTGTAAAAACACCTCAGTAAAATGAAGTTGCTGAGAGGATGAATAGGACCCTTATAGAAAAGGTTAGGTGCATATTAATTGGGTCCAGTTTATCAAAATATTTTTGGGGGGAAGCTGTGTCTACTACTGCATATTTGGTTAATAGATCACCCTCTAGAACTTTAGAGCTCAATACTCGCATGGATATGTGGAGTGAGAAAACCCTCGAGTTGAGCAACTTTAGGAGTTTTGGGTGTGTTGCATTTGCACATCAAAAGGATGATAAACTTAACCCAAGGTCTAGAAAATGTGTATTTTTAGGGTATGGTGATAGGGTTAAGGGGTATAGGTTGTGGTCCTTAGAACAAAAAGGAATGAAACTCATAATAAGTAGGGATGTCATTTTTAATGAATTGTTATTTCCCTATTTGGAGAAAACTAACACTGCAGGGGCTAGTGAGAAAACTAGTCCGAAATTTGTGGAGCATCGCATCAAGAAAAATTTAGTTTAGGTAGAGCAAGGAAGAAAAGAGGGTTCAGACCAGGTAGAGCCCATTAATGAAGGCCATGCTCAGGATACTCAAGAGGAGGCTGAACTGGAAGGGGATGATGCAGCAACTCAGAATGACTACCAGCTCACAAGGGACCGGGAAAGGAGGGTGGTCAGACCACCTTTGAGATATGGGTTTGCGAATGCAAATATAGAAGCTCATTGGACAAAATGAGGGATAGTTGAACCAGAAACTTACATGGAAGCTATGAATGTAAGGAGTCTTCAAAGTGGCAGCTAACTATGGAGAAAGAAATGGATTCTTTGAGGAAGAACAACTCTTGGGAATTAGTGACCAAACCAAAAAAACAAAGAGTTATGGATTATAGGTGGATCTACAAGATCAAAGAAGGGAACACTCCAGGGCATGAAGTCTGGTATAAAGCTAGGCTGGTGGCGAAGGGGTTCACACAAAGAGAAGGTATAGATTTCACCGAAATATTCTCACCAGTTGTGAAGTACAAAATGATACGGATAGTATTAGTTATGGTGGATTTAGCAAATGGATCCAATTTGATTGGGAGATTGAGCAAATGGATGTTAAGACAGTGTTCTTACATAGAGAGCTTGATGAGACCATCTACATGAGGCAACCTGAAGGCTATAAGGAAGGAAGGACGGCAGGGAGAGTTGGTGTGCAAATTTAAGAAATCTCTCTATGACCTGAAGCAATCACCTCGGCAATGGAATAAGAGGTTTGATTCCTTTGTAACTAGCTTGGGTTTCATGAGGAGCTACTATGATTCGTGCTTGTACTATAAGGGGCACAAGGTTGAGGAAGTGGTGATCATCCTTATCTAGGTTGATGATATGTTGCTGGTTGGGAGCAATATGGAGAGGATAGAAGAATTGAAGTCTCAACGCAGTGAGGAGTTTAAGATGAAGGATCTTGGCCATGCACAGAAGATCCTTGGGATGAATATAATCTGGGAAAAGGAGAGAAATAGATTGAAGATTTCTCATACTTCCTACATAGAGAAGATGATATAAGTTCTCTATGGAAGATATTAAACCAGTGAAGGTTCCTTTTGCTGGTCATTTCAAGTTCTCCAGCGATCAATGTCCAAGATCGGTGGCGGAGAAGAAGGAAATGGAAAAGGTCCCTTACTCTAGTGCTGTTGGTTCAGTTATGTTCACCATGGTAAGCACTAGACCTGATATTGCTCATGCAATAAGTGTTCTCAGCATGTTTATGAGTGATCCTGAAAAGGAGCATTGGCTTGGGATGAAGTTGTTGCTGAGGTACTTGAAGGGAAGCCCAGAAGTAGGGCTGATTTATGAGAAGAGGGGTAAGTCCATCTACCTTAAGGATTATGCGAATTCAAACCATGGAGCAGATCGGGATAAAAGAAGATCTATTATATCCTATTTCTTTAACTTAAACGGATGTTGTATAAGTTGGAAGGCTCCGTTGCAGCCTGTGGTAGCACTCTCAACAACCGAGGCTGAATACATAGCGGAAACGGAAGCCATTAAGGAGGCTATATAGTGCAAAAGGTTGTTGGAAGAGTTGAAGGTCCTAAAAGAGCAGGTGGTGGTGTATTCGGACAGCCAAAGTGCATTGTACTTGTGTAAGAATCCGGTGTTCCACGAGAGGATAAAGCACATAGATGTTTGGTATCATTTCATTTGGGAAAATGTTACGGATGGATGCATTCATGTGGAAAAGGTAGCCACGGAGGAAAGTCTTGCAGATTTTGGCACCAAGTTTCTACCTCTAAGTAAGTTCAATCATTGCCTTGGACTACGTAGGATTGGAGTCGGATGAATGATGACTCCAGATGAGTTTGAATACTGAGTTCTCAGCACAATAGGTTCGGGTTTAAACGCTTAGACAAAGGTAGAGATTTTTGGTATTTTATCTAAAGTTTAAACGGTTGAAAGAAGAAGTAAAAATCAGCATCAAGTTAAGGGCTGCACCATGGCACAAGGAGTGTGCGCCGCAGCGAACAGCAAGGAGGTTTTTTCTGTCCAGCACTATGCTGCGGCGCCCAGAAGGTCTGAAGAAATTGGAGAAGTGTGCCCTACCTCACGCCGCAGCCTGCCTTATTTTGGGCCGCGGCACCAGGCACACTGATGCCCACTTTTCCAGCACTCTTGAAAGGTGCATGTGGCATGAACAAAATGCATAGGATCACTAATGATTGATGAAGGGCTATGGTTGATTGGTCCTTTATGAGAGTCATAAAATGCATCTTGACAGTACTTAATTGTTATCATTTTAGTGTTGATCTAGGTTTTAATTGCACTTTTATACGTTAACAACTCAAAAGTATCATTCTTGGATCATTGATCTATTTCGGTGCATTTTCAGGTACTTTAAGCTCAAAAGAGCAGGAAACGTTATCATTGCTTGAGGCACAAAGACTCGAGGCATACTGGAGTGAATGAATGCTTCTGGAAGGACAAGATGGAGGGCTTAAAAGAGTAATAGCTGCTACCCGCACTGGAAAGGAGTGTCACTAAATTGCCAAAATTTCCCATACAGATCAATCATTTTTGCAAATTAAACTATATTGATACAAGAAGAACCACTGGAGAATCTGATCATCAGAATGTGAATCCAGAGGGCCCTTAGGAGGAATCCGAAGTACTTTTGGAGGGCAAGCTAAGGAATCGTTGAAGCTTTCACTACCAAGGGGGAGATAATCGTTGAGAGGCCAGAGGCAACTAAAGGAAGCATGAGCCCCATGGCCAGCTAGTCTCCAAGCAAGGCGAAAGGATGAATCCCTAGGTGTAGTTGTTCTTATTTTCCTTTATTTAATTCAGTTGTAGTTTGGTATTATTTTCATTAAACATTGTTATGTTTTATTCTTTAATTTAATTAGTAGATTTCTTATTAGTCTGGTGATTGCATGCTTCTTTTCCATATAAGTCTAGTCATGCTCTTCTTATGTGTATTTGCTTGGGTGTGATTGAGTCCGGTAGATCTCTTTTATAGATTTTTCCATTGCTGCAGTATTGCCATTTAGATATATTGTCTTCTCTTGATAATTTATAAGTTAGGTCATGTGTGCTTGAAAGTAAAGAATAATTCATATCAATTACATTAGGGTTTATACATACACTTTAATTGAATATTTTCCGATTATCTGTTTGGGATGTGAAACTTGCAATCGAGATAAAAATAACTGAATCAAGTTAGGATTAGGGCAACGAACCTAGGGAGGATTTCCGGAGCCTTGTTGTTTCTTTATTATATCCATCAAATCTATTTACACAATTACAATTTTCTCACAATTCAAATTCTGGCATTTGATCTTTATCGTTTGTGTTGAGGTTCACACCTTCTCTTGTAGTTATCTTGTTTCTCTGTGAAATCGACACCCCAAAGCTGTACTACAATTACAGTGTTATGTTTTGGGCATAATCAAATTTTAGTGTCATTGCTAGGGAAACGCGCTTAAGTACAAAGAAGATTGTTGTTGTGAGTTTTAAATTACTCGCAAGCGCACGAGTCGTTTGCAATATAGCGTTGTGCAAGTGCGAGGTCGAATCCACAAGGAATTGCGTTGTGAAAGTATATTTTCAATCTAAACTAACTCTATCTTAACCTAGTTCCAAATTTCAGAATGATATTGCAAAATAAATTAAAACTAAACTAAGTTGATTTAAAAACTAATAAAAAAGCACTAAGGTTTCCGAATCCACCCCACCGAAGTTAAGCATACATGTTCTAAAAATGTAGCCTATCAAAACATTCAATGAATCCAACTATAAGACAAAAACCAAAGAATATCCCAACTAAACCAAAAGCACCCGATGTATCCGCTCTTAACAAATCACAAAGGGAATCCAATTTAATCGAAAAGCATTCAATGTATCCATCAGATGAAACACAAAGAAAATCCAACAGACAATTTAAACTCAATCAATTATAAGATTAACTCAAATAATTGACAGAACATTTATACTAAAATTTGTCAGATTTGTACAAGCAAATCTGAACTACTACACCAAACAACGGCGGGGCTTCATCTTCAACCTTAGCTGAAGAGTCTAGCCACTCATAACTATAAAACTATAATAAAAAGTGCTAAACATTTAAACTAAAACAACTGAATATAAAGAAATAAATAAACAACTTTACATGGGAGAAATTCCACTCGCTGATGGGCGGTGCTTCCCCTCGTGGTAGCAATGCCTTCGGGATCTACCAAAATGTTGGCGGACGTCCACCGGTAAACACCAAAGTGGCTCAGGAATTGTACATTGAATTATGAAGTCAGGTGGTGTTTATATAGGGGGAGACCCAGAGCAATGTGGCTTGCAGAAACGATGTGGGATACTGCCCGAGTGCGCTCGATCGCAGTATGTTGCGATCGATCGCAGGTGCGCTCGATCGCGTGTCTGGTGCGCTCGATCGCGCTGTAAAGATTCTGATCGATGTGGGATGATCGCTTGCGCTCGTTCGTAGGCAGGTGCGCTCGATCGCATATCTCATGCGATCGATCGCAATGTCTCCAGAAGCTTCAAATCTCCTGAAATGCCTCATTTTCTCCACAAAGCTGTAAAAACACACAAAACACAAGAAAAACGTAAAATAAAGTGAAATACTACTAACTAAGAGCATAACAAATATAAGTTAAGGGTCTAAAATATGCAATATTTAAGACTCATCAAATACCCCTAAACTTATATTTTGCTAGTCCCTTAGCAAAACAAAATAAAAGACTCACTGAAAAACAAAGAACATAAAGATAAAGTCATCACTCATGGTATCCAAAAATTTAAGGAGCACACATCACCATGATATTCATTCATAAGCAAGCTTAAAAAGATAAACCCATCTTTGCAATGAATAGAAATATTAAAATCTAATTACTTACAAAAGGCAGGATAAGGCCTCACAAGCTTGAATCAGTGTAAGGTGAATTAGCATATAAAAATGAAGCTTCCAAGTAACTCTAATGTGTAAGGTCTCCATGTCTCAAGATTCACCGAATTTCCCATCAAAATGAACGAAAAAGGTATAGTATTTTTTTGTTTTTTTTTAATAAGGCACGACTATATTTAGTTCCCTTAAGCTTTCTAATTGACCCATGTAGCGAGTGTTGAGTCAATGACTCCCAAACCAGGTGGTTTTAAGGCATTAGGTGTAAAGACACCCCTAAGGACTTACTAACTCGAGTAAAAAAGGCTACGAAAATAAACCGGCCTTAATACTACCAAACAAAATTCCACCTTTTGACGTGAACACTCACTGCTTACTGAGGCAAGAGGTCCTGTTACTCAGCGAAAAGTTTATTGATAATAATTTTTTTTTTTATATTTTCCTATGCCCAAGAGTTCATCCAACAAGTCATCCAGTTTCAGTTAAGATAAGGAAAAATACACATTAAAATCACGTGTCATACCTCACATAATTTGTGCTAATGTGCTCGTGTTAGATTAGATCAAACATGTGAATTCTCAAAATGCCTAAAGTAAGTAACTAAATTTTAAAAATTTATCACCAGATCATGTGTTCAAAATGTTAAGCTCACCAATGACATCACATCACAAAAAATATTTAGATCAACTAAAATTTCACGATAACATGAGCATGCATTTATCTCTATGACGAAAAGACAACAAATTAGGACAAAGTGTGTGATGTGTCTCCCATACCCCCAAACTTAAATTACACATTGACCCCAATGTGTGACTAATATGGAAAGAGCTGACCTGAGATATGGAGAACTATCTGGACTGGTATGGCTCATAGCATACCCCCAAACTTGAACTGAAGTACACTTTGTCCCTGAAAAATAAAAACTGGAAAACAAAAAAAAACTGGAAACAAACATTAATCATAAAAATGCGAAATAATAAATAAACAAAAGAAAAGATAAGCTGTGGGGTGCCTCCCATGAGCGCTAAGTTTAACGTCTTCAGCCAGACCCAACATTAGTAAACAGGCCCAACTAAGCTCTCCACCATCTGATCAATAAATGGGAATTTAAAATGATCAGGTCTAGTGGCAGCATTCAATTTACGGTAGTCTAGACACTTTCTCCATCTTGACTGCACTCGAGTTGGAACCAACTCGTTGTCTTTATTTACTACCGTAAATTCAGCACGTTTGGGCACGACTGGAATTCGGCTCACCCACTTGCTATCAGCGATGGGATAAATGATCCCTGCCTCTAACAGCTTAATATCTTCCGCCCTCACAACCTCTTGCAAAGTAGGGTTGAGCCTTCTTTGTGGCTCCCTCGATGGCTTGGCATTCTCCTCCAACTGTATCGTGTGTATCACCAACGAGGGGTTGATTCCTTTGACATCCTCAATAGTCCAGCCTATAGCTTCCTGATGCTCTCTTAAGACGTCATATAATTTCTCCTCTGGAGCATCACCCAAATCGAAAGGTATAATCACAAGCAAACTATCGGCTGAACCTAGGAACTTATACTTAATATTATATGGTAAAGGCTTAAGTTCCTTCTTGGGGGTTTCAGGTGCGGTGGTCTCCTCCTTCTCATTGGTTTCTCGATGATCAGACTCCAAAATGACATTTACTTCATCGAGTAACTTATCTAAGCCCAAGTCCTCTCCAAAGTGAGCAAAGCATGCCTCCAAGGGATCCTCAATACGGGATTCATCCATAGTCTCCTCTGTCCTACTACTCTCCCGAGGAGCAGACTCCACGATAGTATTTGCTTGCTCAAGTAACTTATCTAAATCCAAATCCTCTTCAAACTGAGCAAAGCATGCCTCCATAATGTCCTCAGACTTCCCTTCTTTCTTGGGCACTTGTAGTCTCTCAGGGTAAGGCGCTTTAGGTAAAAACGACCTAGAGAGATCCTTAATAATACGAGTGGCTATAGATGGCTCAGCATCTCTCTTCTCATTGTTGCCACTCTCTGGCCCTTGGTGCATAGCAGGGTTCTCTTCCACTTGATTGTCCACTTGTCTCCCAGACAAGTATGAGACAGTTGATTGCACTTGTTCTTGCCAATGCATGGGAGTTGAAGAATTTCCCACCGCAAACTGTTCCTTTGGGTTAGGATCAGTTTGACTGGGGAACGTTCCTTCCTCTCCTTCACCCACGTAACTTGCGATTTGATCAATTTGACTCTCTAGTGTGGCAATCGCTTGGGTGTTTTCTATTGTTGCACTCATCACTTCACTCATAGATTGGCTAGTCATTTTCATGAAATCATTGAGAGCGTCCTCCAATGACTGTGAAACCAACGTTGGCGCTTGAATGGGAGCTTGGTAAGCGGGTGATGGTGCTGGATAAGCTGAGTGACCATAACTTGGAATTGATGGAGAAAATTCGGGAGGGTATTAATTGTGAGCATGATAAGGGTCTCCTCCCTGATTCCTCAGTTGGTTTTGCGTCCATGAAACATTAGAGTGGTCCCACCACCCTGGATTGTATGTTTCAGAGTAAGATCCATTTGATTACCAACAACACTCATTGAAAGCATTCATTTGTTCCATGGGATACTCGACACAAGCCGGCATTGATGGACAATTCTGTGCTAGATGCATGGGACTAGCACAGATGGAACAGCTATCAACATTGAATGTGCTGGCAGCATTGAGGGACGGGCCTGTCATTTTAATGAAATCCTTGAGGGCGTCCTCTAAAGATTGTGAAACCGGCGCTGGATTCATCCACATTTTTTTTTTTTAGTTTTTTAATTTTGCTAACTCTTTTTTATTTTATAACTAACTAGTAGAAAAATAAAATCAATTCAGACCAAAAATTTTCACAAACAAAACAATTCCCCGGCAACGGCGCCAAAAACTTGTTGTGAGTTTTAAATTACTCGCAAGCGCACGAGTCGTTTGCAATAGAGCGTTGTGCAAGTGCGAGGTCGAATCCACAGGGAATTGTGTTGTGAAAATATATTTTCAATCTAAACTAACTCTATCTTAACCTAGTTCCAAATTTCAGAATGATATTGCAAAATAAATTAAAACTAAACTAAGTTGATTTAAAAACTAATAAAAAAGCACTAAGGTTTCCAAATCCACCCCACCGAAGTTAAGCATACATGTTCTAAAAATATAGCCTATCAAAACATTCAATGAATCCAACTATAAGACAAAAAACAAAGAATATCCCAACTAAACCAAAAGCACCCGATGTATCCGCTCTTAACAAATCACAAAGGGAATCCAATTTAATCGAAAAGCATTCAATGTATCCATCAGATGAAACACAAAGAAAATCCAACAGACAATTTAAACTCAATCAATTATAAGATTAACTCAAATAATTGACAGAACATTTATACTAAAAATTGTCAGATTTGTACAAGCAAATCTGAACTACTACGCCAAACAACGGCGGGGCTTCATCTTCAACCTTAGCTGAAGAGTCTAGCCACTCATAACTATAAAACTATACTAAAAAGTGCTAAACATTTAAACTAAAACAACTGAATATAAAGAAATAAATAAACAACTTTACATGGGAGAAATTCCACTCGCTGACGGGCGGCGCTTCCCCTCGTGGTAGCAATGCCTTCGGGATCCACCAGAATGTTGGCGGACGTCCACCGGTAAACACCAAAGTGGCTCAGGAATTGTACATTGAGTTATGAAGTCAGGTGGTGTTTATATAGGGGGAGACCCAGAGCAATGTGGCTTGCAGAAACGATGTGGGATACTGCCCGAGTGCGCTCGATCGCAGGTGCGCTCGATCGCGTGTCTGGTGCGCTCGATCACGCTGTAAAGATTCTGATCGATGTGGGATGGTCGCTTGCGCTCGTTCGTAGGCAGGTGCGCTCGATCGCATATCTCGTGCGATCGATCGCAATGTCTCCAGAAGCTTCAAATCTCCTGAAATGCCTCATTTTCTCCACAAAGCTGTAAAAACACACAAAACACAAGAAAAACGTAAAATAAAGTGAAATACTACTAACTAAGAGCATAACAAATATAAATTAAGGGTCTAAAATATGCAATATTTAAAACTCATCAATTGTCAACTTTTGACATGACGGTAGAAGAGTTGTAAATAGTTTTTCTTTTCAGCAGCTGTAAAGGCGGTAACTTTGTTCCTTCTTTTAGCTTGCTGCATTAATTTTTATTTTATTTTATTTTATTTGACTCTTTCTTTTTTTTAGTATTTTTATTATTTTGTTACCTCACATGCACAGACATAGAGACACTGTGGGTAGAATTGGTTGTAGACCTGTGTTAGAGTCAGAATTTAATTCTTTTTCAAATCCTTTATTTGACAATCCATTTAGTCCCGAAGAAATGAGTGAACATGAAGATCAACCCCCTAGGACACTTAAGGATTACTTGCACCCTAACCGTTCGGCCACACCATCATGTATCATATTCCCCCTAATTTTCAACAACCTGATTTTAAGCCAGGCATGATCCAATTGCTACCAACTTTCCATGGGTTTGAGAATGAAAAACCCTATATCCATATGAGGGAATTTGAGGAAGTAGTAGCTGCTTTTCATAGTAGGGCTGATATGATAGACACCGTCAAACTTCGATTTTTCTCTTTTTCACTTAAGGAAAAAGCCAAAGCTTGGTTGTACTCGTTAAGGCTTACGTCCATAGGTAGTTGGGATGAGATGACCTGAGTTTTCTTCCAAAAACACTTCCCAACCCATAAGACCAACAGCCTCAAGAGACAAATCTCAAACTTTGCACAAAAGGAGAGTGAAACCTTATATCAAGTTTGGGAACATTTCAAGGACCTTTTGAATTCTTGTCCACACCATGGGTATGAGAGTTGGCGGGTAGTTAGCTATTTCTATGATGGACTCCTAAGTAGGGAAAAGCAGTTCATAGAAATGATGTGCAATCAAAATTTTCTTCAAAAAGATCCCGACCAAGCCATAGATTTTCTAGATGACCTATCAGAAAAAGCCCATACTTGGACTGAACCAAATGCTATGGAAGGCACTAGGAGAAATCAACCCACTGGGATTTACCAACTTAAGGAAGAGGACAGCCTTAAAGCCTGTTTAGAGGTCCTAACTAAGGAAATTGAAGCCTTAAAAACCAAGGATAGTAGAACCCCTAAATCGGTTGCTAGGGTAGAGTCCTATGAACCTTGTTTCATGTGTAATGGGGTAGATCATTTACCTAAGGATTTTCCAGTTTTTTTTTAGATGAAGGATGAGTGTAATGCTATAGGTATACCCTTTGGGAAACCACACCCACCCTACTCTAACACCTATAATCCCGGTTGGAAGAATCACCCTAATTTCAGTTGGAAATCCGACATACAACCCCCTGCCCACTCTAGTACCCAATGGCAACCGAAAGTAACGTCATTTAATGCACCTCAACAATCTTTACCTTTGGAAGATATTTGAAGTTATTTATGCAGGTACATGCCAAGAGTGTGAAGATCAAGGAAAAATAAATCAACGGTTGTTAGAGGAACAACAAGCGATCAAAGAGGAACAAAAGGTAATAAAGAGTCAACTCACCAAGTTGACTAGTTTCTTGACAATTCAAGAACAAGGTCGATTTCCTTCACGGCCACAACCTAATCCAAGGGGACAACATATGGCACAAACCTCCAATCCTGAAAATCAAAACAATAGAGAGGTTAATGCCATAATTACTTGCAGTGGTAAGACAATTGATGGTCTCACTCTACCATCACACTGGATTCCTAATACTGCGAGCAACAAGGATAAAGCCCCCAAGGAACAAGAGGCCCGTGATGTTTATCACCCACCGGTGCTTTTCCCTGAAGCACTCCTTAAACCTAAGGAGATAAATACAACATTAAAAGGTGAGATTCTTGAACAACTTCAGCATGTTAAAATTAATCTTCCTCTTCTTCATGTCATAAAATAGATTCCTAACTATGCTAAAGTCATCAATGATCTATGCATACTCAAGAGGAAGCACAATGTGAAGAAGAGGGCATTCTTAATGGAGCAAGCAAGTGCTATAATTAACAGCAAGACACCGCCCAAATATAAAGATCCGGGCTGTCCAACGGTGGCTTGCCAAATTGGAAATAAACCTTGTGGCCAAGCATTGCTAGATTTGGGTGCTAGTGTAAACCTCATGCCATACTCCATGTACTTACAGCTCGGTCTAGGTGAGATCAAACCAACCTCAGTGGTACTTCAATTAGCGGATAGATCGGTAAGAAAACCAAGAGGTATTGTAGAAGATGTTTTGTTGCAAATTGATAATTTCTACTATACTGTTGACTTTTTGGTTTTAGATATTGTTTCTACTATAAACACAGAATCCACAATTCCTTTGAAACTTGGAAGACCATTCCTTGCCACTGCCAATGCCCTCATTAATTGTAGGAATGGCCTAATGACATTATCATTTGGAAATAGGACTCTAGAGGTAAATGTTTTTCGAGTCCCATGGCAGCCACATGAAGAGGATGAGTACATCAAAGATAATTCTAACTCTTTGGAATTCATTCCTAATAATCTTGAGTTCAAAGATTCTTCAAATTATCCCTATGCTGTTAATGTTGTTGATGTTTTTGATAAGCCATAGGAATTTATTAAGACATCTTGCCAACCATGCTTTGAGAAGTTGCTTGAGAGAAGTCACATGGATGCGGGAATCAAATACCCTACTGCTGATAGTAAATGGGCATCACCAAAAACACTTGAGCCACATGTGGTGGACTTTAAGTATTCCTTGCCATCGCCAAAGCATACAAGCACAAAATTTTGTAGCAAAGCAGTGGCTGGTGCATCCAACTCATATTTTTCGAAGAGGGAATAAAAGTGTCTGGCTGAATACGTAAAACTTAGTGCTCATGGGAGGCACTCCATAGCATATCTTTTTATTATTATTGTTTTTCTTTCTTGTTTATTATTCGCTTTTTTTTTTCTTTCTGTTTTCCAATATTAACTTTTTATTTCCTTTTCAAGGAAAAATATACGAAACAGTCCAAATGGTGGAGCACAATTTTTAGCTTCTGTGCACCTTTGGCTACAAGGGGAGTCTCCTTTACTCTTTCTTTTACATTGAAGTCAATGCAATTTTTAAGTTAGAGGTGGAGGAAACACATCTCTTTGTTTCTATATTCTTTATTTCCAAACATATTCTTTTTCTTTCATTGAACTGCTTGGTGTCATCTTTGTTTGCGTTTAGCATGCTTTGTGTTAGCCTTAGAGTCAATTTACATGTCAATGATATAAACTTAATTGAGATAGCATATAGCATTTAGAAGAAGTTAAATCTTGCTTCGGTTTGAAATTAATTTAAGCATCAATCTTCATTTGGTTAGAGACTCTAGTTTGTGGTAAGTTAGTATGATTAGTCTTAAACATTTAGAAAAGTTTTATGTGTGATTATTTTGTGAATATTTTTGCGGCCTCGACAAGCTCTAGAACTTACTTGATAACCACTTGAGGTGAATTCCTAGAATGCACATTACTTAGGATATGATATAGGCCATTTTTGGACCGTTTGAGCCTGTTAAACCAACCATTGCTATATTTACCACTAGTCACCTATTTGAGCCTTTTCTTGAAAAAGAAGTGAGCCTTGTTTCTTTCAATAGCCCATTTACTCACCTTTATGAGCCTAAAGAGAATATTTTATCCTTACCTTTCTCTTAAAAGAACTTAGCTATACACATTTGTTGAGAAGCACTTAAAAGGAGTAACGATGAAAATATGAGAAAATATCACTACCATAACCCAAGTACATTAAAGGAGATTAGTTTACGGTTATGTAAAAGAATAGAAAAATGAAAAAAGAGTTGAATGATCTTATGCCAAAATACAAAAGAAAAGTGAATTACGGCAAAGAAAGAAGAAAAGAAAAGAAAAGTGGTGATTTTGAAAAAAAAAATTAAAAATGCTCAAAAAATGGTCGAAAAAGTTGGGTGTTGAAGTAAGGTTATCTAGTGCTTAAAAGTGATTGTGTTTAAAGCTAAGAGATTGAGTTCTTTTTCTTGTGAATCCTTCCTATTTTTTCTTAACCTTTACCTTAGCCTAACGTTACAAGCCTATTAAAGACCTATTGATCCAATGTAATGTGATTTTTCTACAATAGTGGAGTGTGGTTTGAAATGTAAGCATATGGAGCTTGATTTTGTGATTGATGTCACGAAATTTATCGTGTTTTAGAGGCCAAGACTTGTATTCATGAATGTTATGCATAAAATCATCCGGGTGTTCGGATTAATTGTTTGTGGTAAGATGGATGTTAAGAGTCAATAACGATTTTAAGATTGATGTTTGGATTACTTTTGGATTTAGGTGAAATTTAATGATTCTTTGTGTCGTGTGTTATGTGCAATTTTTGAGACAAAATGTGAATTATTCTTGGTTAACACTAATATTGCTTTTCATTTACTTTGATTCCCACCGTAAAATTCATCTTTTGTTTTCGCTTGAATTGCTAGGGATTAGCAATAAGCTAGTTGGGGGTTGTGATGAGAGTCATAAAATGCATCTTAACAGTACTTAATTGTTATCATTTTAGGGTTGATCTAGCTTTTAATTGCACTTTTATATGTTAACAACTCTAAAGTATCATTCTTGGATCATTGATCTATTTCGGTGCATTTTCAAGTACTTTAATCTCAAAAGAGGAGGAAAAGTTATCATTGCTTGAGGCACAAAGACTCGAGGCATACTGGAGCGAAGGAATGCTTCCGGAAGGATAAGATGGAGGGCTTAAAAGAGCAACAACTGGTGCCCGCACTGGAAAGAAGTTTCACTAAATTGCCAGAATTGCCCGTACAGATCAAACATTTTTGCAAATTAAACTGTATTGATACAAGAAGAACCATCAAAGAATCTGAGATAATCAGAAAGTGAATCCAGAGGGCCTTTAGGAGCCATCCAGAAGGCCCTTAGGAGGAATCAGAAGTACTTTTGGAGGGCAAGCTGAGGAATCAATGAAGCTTTCGCTACCAAGGGGGAGATGATCATTGAGAAGCCAGAGGCAACTCGAGGAAGCATGAGCCCCATGGCCAGCTAGTCTCCAAGCAAGGCGAAGGGATGAATCCCTAGGTGTAGTTGTTCTTATTTTCCTTTATTTGATTCAGTTGTAGTTTGATATTATTTTCATTAAACATTGTTATGTTTTATTCGTTAATTTAATTAGTAAATTTCTTATTAATCTGGTGATTGCATGCTTCTTTTCCATATAAGTCTAGTCGTGCTCTTCTTATGTGTATTTGCTTAGGTGTGATTGAGTCTGGTAGATCTCTTTTATAGATTTGTCCATTGCTGCGGTATTGTCATTTAGATATATCGTCATCTCTTGATAATTTATAGGTTAGGTCATGTCTGCTTGAAAGTAAATAATAATTCATATCAATTATATTAGGGTTTATACATGTGCTTTAATTGAATATTTTTCGATTGTCTGTTTGGGATGTGAAACTTGCAATCGAGATAAAAACAACTGAATCAAGTTAGGATTAGGGCAATGAACCTAGGGAGGATTTTTGGAGCCTTGTTGTTTCTTTATTATATCCATCAAATCTATTTACACAATTACAATTTTCTCACAATTCAGATTCTGGCATTTGATCTTTATTGTTTGTGTTGAGGTTCACACCTTCTCTTGAAGTTATCTTGTTTCCCTGTGGAATCGACACCCCAAAGCTGTACTACAATTACCACGTTATGTTTTGGGCGTAATCAGTCCTCAATATCTAAGGGTGGATATTGACCTTCAAGATTGGTCAAGAAGTTGGTGCACTATATAAAGGGTCACCTAGCTTTAATCTAAACACAAGTGATCATCATACAAGAGAATTCAAGTGCAAGTGTGAGAGTGCAAAGACACAAAACACAGGAGAGGCACTAGAATAGATCTCAAAAGAGAGGCTGGTTGT
Organism: Bretschneidera sinensis; assembly: GCA_023935145.1. Classification (NCBI taxonomy): domain Eukaryota; kingdom Viridiplantae; phylum Streptophyta; class Magnoliopsida; order Brassicales; family Akaniaceae; genus Bretschneidera; species Bretschneidera sinensis. The sequence continues at coordinate 92,833,727 of CM043702.1, forward strand.
AAAGAGAGAGTAGTATAGATTGGATAGTGGGCTTTATAATAGTTCTTATCACTTTCTTTCTTCTCTTCTTTGATTCTTCAATAACTTGAGATTCTACTCATTGATTTAGTGCAGAGAGTTCAGAGGAACTCACGGGGACGTAGGCTATTGCTGAACCTCGATAACAATTGTTGTGTTCTTTTTTTTCTTTGATTTCTATTTTTGTTTCTGATTCATTACAAGTCACTCTAGACTTGGGTGTTTGGAAGATCACCACCTGGGCATCTTGAGGTGATTTCCCAACAGTTTAAAGCTAACCTTTACTAAGTATGTGAAAGAAGGCACCATTTATGATTGAGTTAAGAGATGCCTTTTAAGATTTGATTAAGATTTTGTGCTGTAAATATTGAATATTATTTTGAAGGTGTCATTAAGTCAAGAAGAGAACTTGAGTGTTTAAAGATTTTGGAAGGATAGAGGCAGAGTAGTGGGACAAGGATATTATATTTCAGTGAAATAAACGATGAGAGATCAAGTATGAATCGAGAAAATCTATGTTACTCTTTAGTTATTGTAAAGATGAGGGACACATTGGAACTTGAGAATGATGCAGAAATTTATTAGATGCTTGTACTGGACCATGTTGTTAAGATTATAAGGAGATGATGTAACTCAATAAATTTTTGATTTTGATAGCGAATCAATGGGTTAAAAACATGTCAGTTCAAATTCAAAAATTTACAAAATTATAACTAATCATTGATTCAGTTGGAACTTTCTTCGAAGAGTAAAATTTGAAAAATAAGAAGTTATTGAAGGTATTGGGGATAGTTAGATTATAAGGAGAAGAAATAAATGTATGAAGGGAATGATTCGAGATGTTAAATGTATGAATGAGTAGGAAATTGGAAATTTAAAATTTTATTATTTGGAGAATTGATGTGAGAATTTGTTAATACAATGACTAATAATTATAAGGTTAGAGGATAAAGATCCTTAGAAAATTTTGAGGTAGAGAGCTTGCTAAGTAAGAGAAATGATGATTTGAGCTGAGTTATAAATTCCTGAGTAAAAGATTTGATATATGAACTTATGTAAAGAGAGAAAGATTCGAAGAGAATGGAAAAACTTGAAGTACAATCAACACTAAAGGAAAAGTCATGTTAAGGAAAATCTTTGGGAGGTGCAAGTAAAGTTTAAGGATAAATTAGATAAGTTATTATTGAAAGAAACTAAGCGATAAAGCTAGAATGGAGATTTGTATAATGGGACTACTAAACTTAAATAAAATTGATTGATTTGTAAAATGTTCAAGTGTTGCTACGAAATGGATTACGAAGTGCATATAGTTGTCAAGGAAGGAAAAAAGTTAAGAAATTTAAAGAAGAATAGGAAATGGCGAAGATCTTAGTTTTTGAAAGAAAATGATAAAAAAAAAAAAGGATGTGAAGGAAAAGAATTTGAATGATACTCTTATCTAGAGGGTTGGTTTGATGAAAATTTAATATAAATTAAATGGAAGAGAAAATTAGAAAAACTAGGAAAATGTTAAGCTCAATACTTGTGAACCCTAGGTAAGAAAATTTCGGGGACAAAATTTTAATTAGTGGAGGAGAATTATAGAGCCCAGTGTTTCTTTTATAATATTAAAAGTCATGGAGTTTTACTTCGATGTGTTGTTGATGTTGCTTGTTCAGTTGTAAGCTAATTTATTTTTTATCTATTGTATTTGAAGTTTGTGGGAACTTTTGAAGGATAGTGAGAAAAACTAAGTAAAAATATAAATTTGGAAAGTTATGTGGCAAAAAATAGAAAAAGTGCAAGAAAGAGGTGTGATGGTATAATAAGAAGGAAGTTGGACTATTTAAGGGTGAGTGGGATTATATTTTTAGAGAATAAATCTCTAGAAGAGCTGAAAGATGAGAAAAAGAGAGAGAGAAGAAGAGAGAAAGAAGGAAAGAAGGAAGGGAATAAATGGTGATTTCTTGAAATCTTAAGGTACTTATCTCTCTTCCTTTTTAATCGTCGAGTATATTTATTACTATAAGACTGGAAGATTTTTTAAGCTTGATTTGAAGAATTTGCTTGAGAAGAAAGTTGTTTTCAAAGAAAATGATTTTGTTATAGATTTCTAAGTTTAATGTTTTTTCATATGAAATATGCTTTGGGTAATGTTTAATCTTTGATTTGAAACCCTTGAGAATTTGTATTTGATTTGGATTGGAAGTCCCTAAGGGAGATAAGAAGTAATTTTGAAGAAGAATGCCCTATAAATTTTTTGAAATCTCAACCGACAATTGACTGTCCAATGAGCACAGTTGGCTGTGAAACTCTTTGGACCTTAGACAATCGACTGTGCAAATCTCTAGGCAGCCTACAGTCGACTATCCAAGCCCCTGAACATGTTTTCAGCCCCGCTTTTTCCAAAATGATCAACTCTTGTTAAATATTTTAACCATAGACTTCTTCCAAGGTGCTATGATTTTAGAAACACATTAAAGTTTGAAAGCTAAGATCTTGAAAGGATTTCATTTGTTTTAAACTATGCGAGAACAAAGCTTATAAAAGTTTAATACAAAAGAAAGAGGATTTGTGACTTAACCTGTAATTTTGTTTTTTAGTATGAGCTTGATAAAATGCTTAGGTATATTGAAATTATATGTTTCTTGATTTAATATACTAAGTAATTATATACGTTAGGTGTCATCGGAGAAAGACACTAAGGACTAAGAAGTAATCCAATGTTGGAGCTCGGTACTACAAAGGTGAGGTTCACCTTACTTTTAATAAACGCTCTAGCATATTTAATAATATGTAAAAGATTTAAATGTATATAATATAACTTCATTATGAGATCATAAATATTAGTATGTCTAGATTGATATGTACTACAGTTTGAGGTTTAGTGATAATCTATAATGAAGGACATATAAGAATATAATGAGCATAGTGATTAGAACCATACTCCAAAACTATTGAAAATAAGTACTTAGTACGTAAGTATACATGTACATGTATATGTATATATGATTGCTTGTATAAGCTTCTTTGTATGACTTCTTTAGTATGAACAATATACTATTTGAGTTGATGACTATAAAATAGAAAGGTTGTTGAAGTATAAACGACATATATATATATATATATATATGTATATGTATACATATACATACATACATATATATATGATTGCTTGTATAAGCATATTGGTATAACTTCGCTAGTATAAACAATATACTATTTGAGCTTATGACAATAAAATTTAAAGGTTGTTGAAGTATAAACGATATTGAAACGAGAAATGTTTATACATACATATATGAAGTGATATGATCTATATAAGTTATGAATTTAGTGATATGAGAAGTTGATGAATGCTTAATTGAATATTTGTTTAGATTATGACTTACAATTATTGCATTTGATTTATTTTAAATGTAAGGACTCCACCTAGTAAACGGTAAGAAGGAGATCCGATTTTGTTTTAAATGTAAGGACTCTGCCTAATAAAGGGTAGGGAGGAGATCCAAATTTTATTTTAAATATAGGACTCCGCCTAATAAGGAGTAAGGAGGATATCGAAACTATTTCAACGTTAGAATCTCGCCTAGTAAGGGGTAGGAAGAGGATCTAAATTATTTACATTGGAACATCCGAATTAGTATATGATTAGCCCATGGGAGGCAAATAAAAATGAATTGAAATTGGAAATGAAGAGAAGTGAATTAAAGAAGTGAACTTGCATCACGTTGCATTGTATTCTTCCATTGATGGTTGGTGAATTATATTTGGCCCATGAGAGGCATGAATCATATATGGCCTATGAGAGGTATGAATCATATTTGGCCTATGAGAGGCATGGATTATATTTGGCCCATGAATGGCATGAATTATACTTAGCCCATGAAAAGCAAAATTGGTGTTTGATTCGTGAAGATGTTTTGTGTTTGGGCCACGAAGGGTATTTGAGTTTTTGCCGATGAAAGGCATACGATGTGACTTACTAAATGAAATACATGTGGATAATAATTACTTGTGAAATGATAAGAATATATAAGGATATGAATGTTATGAATAAATAGTTTGCACTAATGTTATGGTAAGATTGTATTTATATAATAAATGTTTATTTTTTTAAGGTTTGAACTCTCATTTGAAAAATATAAAAAATGTGTGTCATTTTACACCTATATTTACTTATAACATATATGATAAGAATTGGAATTTAAGAAGAATGTCCTTAAAACGACTACTCTTAGTAAGATGTGTTACTCATTGAGCTTTTTCGGGAAAGTCGCTGGAAGGTTTATGGTCAAAGTTGATGGAAGAACTTAGTAAGGTCATCATCCATTGCATCCTCATTGTTGAGTCTCCTTGGAAGTTTAAGTTTTGTTTCTGATTTAGTATTTTGTAAAAGATGTTTAAGTTAGAAGTACTTGAAAGAGTTTTTCCTTTTCATTGTGTCTCTTGTAAAAACTTAGAGATGGTAATTTGTATTAAAGGATTTATTCTATTCAAGATTCTATGTTTGTATTAAATTGAAATGATTGAAAGAATTGTTGTTTAATTGATATGGTTGCATCTTAAGTCAAGGTGCTTAGTGCTAAAAGGTAATAGAGCCGTTCCGAGTAGGGCTCGCTCGGTATGGGTTATTACATATATGCCATCCAAAAAATTCCTAAACCAACCATTTATGTTCAATACTTTGAATCGTTCGATTGGAACAATTGGTTAGTCTATTAGCAATTAAAAATCCAGTTCATATATCGTCTATGATTAGAGTGTTACCTTTGAAAGGCGTAATACTTTGCAATATAAAATTTAACCAAATAGACCATATCCTGTGTTAATACTGATATATAATAATCAAAAATTTTATCGTTGTTTAATAAAACATAACGATGTGCTTGCGCCAATGATCTAACATCAAGAACTACACTTTCTAACTTTACAATAACTCTTTTGCTAGAGGAAAACATGTAATCTTCTGCATTGTCTAAATTCTCATTCTTCCTTTCAAGTTTATTTAATTTTATCTCTATTCTCTTTAGATACATCGAAGTATTAGACACTCTTCCATTATGTTCCTTTCTGCAATTGAGCCCTTAGGTTGAGCTCTATTGCGAACATAAGATTTCAAGCGCACCAAATACCTTGCAAAGCCAATATAACATCCATTAATTTGGTTAAGTGTCTAAAAATAAATTTGGCAACCAACATGACACAATATATTTCTAAATGAGATTATATTGTCTCACCTCTCAATAGGGTACATCCACCTATAATGTAGAGGCCCACCAAGTTTAGCCTATGATATTAAGTGAATGATTAGATGAACCATAATGATTAAAAAACTGGGACAAAATATGTCAAGCTCTTGTGGATCAAGGGCTTTAAAGCATAGAACTTTGAAAAAATTGATAATTCAGAAGAAAAAAAACTGCTACAACATGTGTTGGCAAAGATGCTCTCACTGCAAATAAACATCTATATCGCTATTAGGACTCTTTTCACCAGGAATAACCATTGAGAGAATGAACGAGGATTATTTCATGCATAACCATGGAGGCAAGTTATATGGGATCAAAAGAACCGACTAAGTGCTATAAGTGGTACTCATTGATCAAAATGGATTGAATCCATCACTAGCTAGACCAAGCCTAACACTACGAGGATCTGCTGCAAAATCAAGATACTTAGCATCAAATGCTTTCTATGCTAAACCATCGTAAGGTGCCTTAACTATCCATCCTTTGTTCACTCCTTATCGTGCTATCTCATTGAGGATGCCATCTTAGAAGACATATATATCCTCTTCAACCTTAGAATCAAAGGAAAATAACGTAATAGTTTAACCAATTTGTTTTCTTAGACACAACATCATGTTCACTCAATTGATCACAATCATTAGCTTTGTTTGTAACCCACCGTAGAAGTCCACACAAATGACAATATTCATGATTCACCCTTTCACCCCAATACAAAATGTAATCATTAGGACTAGCATGAATCTTCTCATATCGAAGACACAATTTATTATTATCTTCTTGGCTTCATATGGATTTGAAGGCAATAAAGTTTTTTTTTTTTTTTTTTTTTTTTTCTGAAAACACATTATTCAAAAAGTCAAGCAACAGAGTGAAAGTTTTACCAAACCACCCACCCAAACATTTAATGTGGAATGTGTGCAATAGAAAAGATATCTTTGTGGAATCCTGACAATCCGGATAAAATTCTTGATCACAATCCTCAAAAACCCCATAGACTTGTTGCTCTTCATCACACTCGTTTGTAGTTCCAAGTTAAATACCCTCGCTTAACAGTTCATTATTATGGTTTTTCATATTAAACCCAGAGACATCTCGAAACAAACCCATCCTATTATATTGTCCAACAAATTCGGCTTCCATGCTAGTGGGTTCTAAACCAAAGGAGGGTTGTTGTATATGAGAGATATCTTCCCTATGAAAAACCCACTCAGTGTAACCCAAACATAAACCCTTATATAATAAATAGTCCACAATAATTTCTGGTTTGAATGAAGAACAATTACAACTTTTACGACATGGACAAACAATCATCCCATTAAGAATGGATTTATCAATAAAAAAAATTAATGAACTTTTTAACACCATCCAAATAAACTTTACTTGCCCTCAGCTTCTTTTTGTAACTTTTATCAATTTTATGACAACTAAAAGCAGAAGATTCTCCAAAATAAAAAGAGATTTTGACTTGATTATACGGTTTATGGCATGAGAACAAAAAATTAAAGTTAGGAGATAGTGTTTAAAATGACTAGAGGTAACTATAGATAGAAAACATTCTTTTTAGTATTATTTATTCCAAGTTGTCATATATAATTAATCTTGTTTTCCTTAAAGTATTACTGTGGCCCATTATTGTTGAAATGGGGACAAAAAGCGATAAAGATAGACTTAAAGGCCCCATTATTGATGAAATGGGGACAAAAAAGCAATAGAGAGAGACTTAAGGAATTTCATGTTGTGCAACACATGTAGTGCATAGGGGCTAAACAGTACCTATAGTACCTACAATTATTAGCTACATATTGTATATAGAATTATTCAATAAAAAAATGAGCAATAAATGGATTTAATCTTGTCAATCTCTACAAGGTTTTTAATTGTCTTAATTTTTTTATGGCATACAAAACTTCATATAATAACTTAAGAAGTTTAGGACCTTAAATGAAATAATTAACAGTAATAAATAGTAAATAAAAGTGGAAAGGAAAAGGAAAAATACTACTTTTTACAAATAAGTATACACTGAAGTTACCAAACTAGCTCCTAAAAATGTTAGAAATAGACACTGAAAAAACTTTAGATAAACTACCAAAACGAAGTTTAAATATCATTACAATAAGTTTATAAAAAATATGACAAATACATATATGATATAGGTAAGACAAAGGAAGTGAACCAATCAATGAAACAATTGACAGAATATGCAATCAATAACAACTAAAACCCAAAATGAATTTAAATATCATACCAAATAGTCCATGTAAACGTACTGATTATTAGAAAATTGTGTTTAAATATCATAACTATAAATCTATAACTAATATGACAAATACATATAGCATATAAGTAAGAAAAGGGAAGTGAACAAATCATTGAATCAATTGGCAAAATATGAAATCATTAACAATTAAAACCCAAAATACTGATCTTCACTAATGAATGTACTGGCAGTGAAGATGATTAAAATTATCATGGTTATGACCATGTTCCAAATTCAACAATAACAAGATGTCAGAGACATTTCTTTGGAAAATATATGACATATAACTTGAACAGGAAAAAGATATCATGGATGAACAAAAAAACTCATAATTATATGCCAAAATAACCGAATTTAGAAAAGACATGTAACTTCAAATCTAAATTTCACATAGATTGGATAAAAGGGCCTCGCACATGTCTGATTACACCCAAAACATAACGCGGTAGTTGTAGCACAGCTTTGGGGTGTCGATTCCACAGGGAAACAAGTTAACTGCAAAAGAAGGTGTGAACCATAACACAAACGATAAAGATTTAAGTGAGAAAGTATGAAATGTTGATAATGGAGTAATTGTGTAAAATAGATTGTAAAATATAATAGAGGGACAACAAGGATCTGGGAATCCTCCCTAGGTTTATTGCCCTAATCCTAACTTGATTCAGTTGTTTTTATCTTGGTTGCACGTTTCACATCCCAAACATGCAATCGGCAAATATTCAATGAGAACATGTATAAATCCTAATTTGATTGTTATGAAATACTTTTTATTTTCGATTCATGCACACATGATCTATCCTATAGGTTTATCAAGAAATGACAATATTGCAGTAATGGACAAGCCTAAAGGATAAACCTGCCGGACTCAATCATACCCAAACAATCTTGACATAAGGAAAGTATGACTAAATTTATATCAAGGAGGAAGATACAATCACCGGATTAGATGAAACCTTAGAATTAGATTAAAAAGTAAATCATAACAATGTCTTAACGATAAAGCTCTATTACAACTAAATCAAATAAATGAAAATAGGAACAACTACACCTAGGGATTCATCCCTTCGCCTTGCTTGGAGATTAGTTAGCCATGGGGCTCATGGTTGAACACTTTGATGGAGGAGAAGTTGTTGCTTCCTTGAGTCTTCCAGCTTAATCAATGTCCAATACCAAACTCTAAGTGAAATGTTTATAATACAAGGGTCTAAGGGTGTTTTAGGGTTTTAAAGAATCATTAAAGACCTAATTCAGACCTAACTCGGAGAACAAAATTCGTGTCCGCGCTTAGATTTGGATTTTCTCGCGCCTAGGCTTGGTTTTAGGCCAGCCTTGTAAACTTTTTGGAAGGTGCACCCCAGCTCCATCCAGGGTGTGGTGCACACCTCAGGGCGCAGCGCAGCTCCATCCAGGGTGCGCCCTAACCTGATGATCTTATTTGATTGTTTTGGCCTCTGATCTGGAGGGTGCACCCTAGCTCTATCCAGGGTGCGGTGCACGTACTTCGATCTCTTTATTTAGCCTTTCTGAAAGCCCTCCTTTGCTCCAGTATACATAGAATCTTTGTGCTTCATTCAGCAATAGCTTTTTCATCTCTTTAAGACTCAAAATACTTGAAAATGCAGCAAAACAAATAAGTGATATAGGAATGATTCTTTAGAGTTGTTAACATATAAAAGTGTAATTATAACCTAGATCAACTCTAAAAATGCTAACAATTAAGTACTATTAAGATGCATTTTATAACTCTCATCACAACCCCCAACTAGCTTATTGCTAGTCCCTAGCAATTCAAGTGAAAACAAGAGATGAATTCTACGGTGGGAATCAAGGCAAAGTAAAGCAATACTAATGTTAACCAAGAGTAATTCACTTTTTGTCTCAAAAAATTGCACTTAACATACGGCACATAGAATCATTAAATTTCACGCAAGTCCAAAAGTAATCCAAACATCAATCTTAAAATCGTTATTGACTCTTGACATCCATCTTACAACAATCCATTAATCCAATCATATGGATGATTTTATGCATAACATTCATGAATACAAGTCTTGGCCTCTAAAACATGATAAATTAAGTGACATCAATCACAAAAACAAGCTCCATAGGCTTATATTTCGAACCACTCTCCACTATTGTAGAAAAATCACATTACATTGGATCAATAGGTCTTTAATAAGCTTGTAACGTTAGGCTAAGGTAAAGGTTAAGAAAGAATGGGAAGGATTCACAAGTAAAAGAACTCAATCTCTTAGCTTTAAACACAACCACGTTTAAGCACTAGATAACCTTACTTCAACACCCAACTTTTTTCAACCATTTTTCGAGCATTTTTCTCAAATCACCACTTTTCTTTTCTTTTCTTCTTTCTTTGCCATAATTTACTTCTCTTTTCTTTTCTTTTCTTTTGTATTTTGGCATAAGACCATTCACTTCCTTTTTCATTTTTCTTTTCTTTTTCATAAGCCCCAACTTATCTCCTTTAATGTACTTGGGTTATGGTAGTGATATTTTCTCATATTTTCGTCCTTACTCCTTTTAAGTGCTTCTCAACAAATATGTATAGCTAAGTTATTTTAAGAGAAAGGTAAGGATAAAATATTTTTAGGCTCATAAAGACGAGTGAATGGGCATTTGAAAGAAACAAGGCTCAAATTCTTTTTCAAGAAAAGGCTCAAATAGGTGACTAGCGATAAATATAGCAATGGTAAGTTTGAAAGGCTCAAATGATTCAAAAATGGCCTATATCATATCCTAAGTAATGTGCATTCTAGGAATTCGCCTCAAGTGGTTATCAAGTAAGTTCTAGAGCTTGTCGAGATCACAAAAGTATTCACAAAACAATCACACATAAAACTTCTCTAGATGTAATAGACTAATCATACAATCTTATCACAAACTAGAGTCTCAAACCAAATGAAGATTGACCCTTAAATTATTCTCAAACCAAAGCAAGATTTAACTTCTTCTAAATGTTGTATGCTATCTCAATCAAGTTCATATCATTGGCATGTAAATTAACTCTAAGGCTAACACAAAGCGTGCTAAACACAAACAATAAAGGAAAATGCCACCAAGCAGTTTAATGAAAGAAAAATAATATGTTTCCTCCACCCCCAACTGAAAAATTACATTGACCTCAATGTGAAAGAGAAAGTAAAGGAAACTCACTTTGTAAGTACAAGTGCACAGCAGCTGAAAATTGTGCACCTCCATTTGATCTGCATGCTATACTTTTTGTTAAAAGGCTGATCTGCAAGATAGAACAAACAAAAAGAAAGCAACTGCAATGTACTATTAAGATTCCCACCATATGTTAGCACATGAAATGGAAAGAAACAACTAAAAATGAAAATAAAGTACGAAAAATAGTGAAAAAGAAAACACAATTAAAGATAGAATAGTGAGCCGATAAAAAAAAGAAAAGGAGATAAACAAGATAGGACCCAATGTTAATCATCGATATCTGCAGCCTCGTCCTCATTCTCTTCCTCTTCCTCATTCTCTTCACCTGCCCCTTAAGTTGGATCAAAAGATGAACCCAGATAGGGTGGTATAGTAGGAAAGTGATTCATATTACAACCAGTAGTGGAGGGAAGGTGGTGGTACATTTGACCAAAAGAAAAGTATACCCCCGCTTGATAATCAGCTTGCCTAGCTAAGAATCGTTCTTGACGATCTAACCTATCAAATAACAGTTTTTGGTGCTCGTCAAAATGACTCTCTAAACACTCAAGGCGCTTTACAACAGTGAAATTCCTAGAGGGAGGAGGGTTGCAATAATCACTGCCTGCTCTCTCGGAATTGGTGGCCTTGAGGCTCTAATTTGAGTGAGCAGGCCATCATCGACGGGTTTCTTGGGTGGGTGGTTTTCCTCAATACTACTGTAAGGGACATCAGCTTGGATGTATAGTTGGGTAATCAAAGAAGGAAAGTATAATCCAAGCTTATGTCGCACAATGTGTAATATAGAATTGAATATTACTACGCCCAAATCTATGGTCATACCTATCAAAATAGCATATATCAAAACAACTCTCTCAACAGTCAGGTCACTATAATGTAAAACAGGCATCATTCTTTGACATACAAAATATTGCCAAGCCCGAGCATTGACATTCAAAGATGCACCGGGCAAGGTTTTATGTGTATTACCCGTCATTTTCCAAGTTATGCCCAGAACACAGAGAGTATTGCAAATCTCATCATAATTAATATTAGATACATATGCAAGATACTCACTGTGTTCTATGTCGGGTAACCCATAGAACTTATTAATGGATGAGCGACTAAAAGAGACTATTTTTCCTCTCACTAAGACCTTACCATTCCTATGTTCGTCGGCATTGGCATAGAATTCTCGAACTATATTTGGGAGAGAATTAGATGGTTTTCTTGAAAAGGTAACCCAATTTCTATCAATAATCATTCTTAATAAGAATGGGTTTCCCCTCTCAGTGATATTGAATCCTCTCTTAGGAATGATTTTCCTAGCATTTAACAAGCTATTATATCGCTCACTAGCCTCAAAACTAACAAACTTGCTCTCATCATAATCTTGAGGTTGTTTCCCTCTTGGTCTCTTGGATTTGGGTGTCATTTGAATCAAGTGTATAGAATAATAAAATAAAGTCAAAATCAACCACCCAAATAGCACAATTGAACAATAAAGGGAAGAATTTTTGCTTACTTGATACTCAAAATTTGAGAGAAGAAGACTAACCACCAACTTGAAGTTTTGCTTGATGAACACCAAAAGTTTCTTAGAACCAAGTTGATTGGAGAAATTTCCAGCAAAAGTTGCAAGATTAGGGCAAAACCCTACAAGAAAAGAAGTTTAAATGAAGAATATTTTAGGAAAAGTGAGGAGGGAGGTTAGGGTTGCTGAGTTTGTGTGTTTGAAATGAAGAGGAGAGGTGCAGAAAAGGGTTTTAATTGGGTGCAGGTACAGGTGGAAAAACAGGGCAAGTCGTGGCTTGAGCTGTGCGGTTGTAGACTTCACTCTGTGGGGCGCGGTGCGGCGACAGTTGGGTGCGGCGCAGGCTGGGGCGAGTTTGGCATCATTCTGTGGGGCGCGGCGTGGCGACAATTGAGGCGCGGTGCGACCTGATTCAAAAATAATCTTGTTTGTTTACCGAAAGAAAGAGAAAAATAAAATCAACCAAAATAATAAATATAATTTTAAAAAATAAGATTAAATTAAACTAAAACTAAAAATTAAAAATAAACTCGCAAAACGAAAAGACAAAAGAAAAGTAAAAATAAAAACGTACCTTTGTTGTGTGGTCAAGTTAAGGTAAATAGACCGGATCCATAAGTGGAATGTCTTCCACCTCCGGATCTTGCCTATTGATTAAGATCTTAAGGTGCTGACTAGTCATTTTAAAAATTCGACCATCCTTAGTGTCCTTAATTTCCACCGGTCCATTTTCAAAAACATTTTGTACTATGAAAGGAGATCCATCTTGACCGAAGTTTTCCAGGATACTGATGGAGTCTAGAATTGTATAAGAACACCCGATCATTAGGTCTAAATGTTTTCCTCAAAATATTTTTATCATGGAATACTTTCATCTTGGTCTTATAGATTCTAGACTTCTCATAAGCATCGTTTCTTAATTCCTCTAACTCGGTCAGTTGATACTTCCTAAGCTTACCTGCCTATCCTATGTCAAAATTAAAAGACTTGATGGCCCAATAAGCTCTATGCTCGAGCTCCATGGGTAAGTGGCAAGGCTTTCCAAAAACAAACTGATAAGGTGACATACCTAAGGGAGTTTTAAAAGCTGTACGGTAAGCCCAAAGCGCATCAAGTAGTCTCAAAGACCAATCTTTGCGATCCAATTTAACAGTTTTTTCTAAAATTTGTTTAATTTCCCTATTAGCAAGCTCTACTTATCCACTAGTCTGAGGATGATAGGCAGTAGAAATTTTATGTAACACCCCATATTTTCACATCAAAGCTTTAAAAGAATGGTTGCAAAAATGTGTACCTCGATCACTAATTATAGCACAGGGTGTACCAAATCGAGATAACATATTTTCTTTAAGAAATTTTATGACCGTTCTATTATCATTGCTTCGCAAGTTGCTGCCTCTACCCACTTAGATACATAATCTATCACCACGATGATATATTGGTGTCCAAAGGAAGGAGGAAAGGGTCCCATAAAATCGATGCCCCAACAATCAAAGATTTCAATTATTAAAATAGGGTTTAAGGGCATCATATTTCGACGAGACACAGCTCCTCACCTTTGGCACTTTTCACATGAGCGACAATGGGTGTTTGTATCTTTAAACAAGGTGGGCCAATAAAATCCACACTAAAAAATTTTTGCAGCAGTATTTTTCATTAAAAAGTGGCCTCCACAAGCTTGGGAATGACAAAATTCCAAGATGCTAGCAATCTCTTCATTCCGGATGCAACGCCTTAGAATTTGGTCAGGGCAGTAGTTGAAAAGATAGGGGTCATCCCAATAGAAATCACGTACCTCGTACAAGAATTTTCTCTTGTCTTGAGTGCTCCAATCCATTGGTATCTCACCTGTAGCCAAATAATTCATGATGTGAGCAAACCATGGTAAAGAAGTAACGGAGAGTAAATGCTCATCGGGAAAGTCATCTTTGATTGGTATGTCATCGTGAGTGTCCTCAAAAGTGACCCTTGATAGATGATCAGCCACTACATTCTCCACTCCCTTTTTATCTTTGATGGTGATGTCAAATTCTTGTAGTAGTAGGATCCATCGTATTAATCGTGCTTTAGCATCCTTCTTAGTAAGAAGGTACTTGAGGGCTGCATAATCTGTAAAAATAAGAATAGGGGAACCAATTAAATAAGCACGAAATTTATCTAAAGCAAATACTACAGCTAGCAATTCTTTTTCAGTTGTTGAGTAATTTATTTGAGCACTATTTAAAGTATTACTAGTATAGTAAATGACAAATGGTTTTCCCTCTCTTCACTGTCCAAGAACAGCTCCTACAGTGTAGTCACTAGCATCACACATAATCTCAAAAGGTAAAGTCCAATCTGATGACTGCATTATAGGTGTGGAAGTGAGCTTGCCAATCAGCGTTTTAAAGGTGTCTTGACAAGCTTAGGTCCATTCAAAGGGGGTATCTTTAACTAGGAGGGCACATAGTGGTCTAGATATGGTCGAAAAATTTTGTATGAACCTTCTAAAAAAACCAGCATGACCAAGGAAAGATCTAATATCCTTTATGGTCTTAGGGATAGGTAATTTAGAGATTAATTCAATCTTAGATTGGTCAACGTCTATTCCTTTAGAAGAGACAATATGCCCTAAAACAATACCGGATGGTACCATGAAATGGAATTTTTCCCAATTTAAAACCAATTATTTTTTGTCACAGCGAATTAGTACTCTTTCTAAATTCATTAAGCATGCTTCAAATGAAGATCCAAAAATAGTTAGGTCATCCATAAAGACCTCCATGCAATTTTCAACCATATCACTAAAAATACTCATCATGTAGCGTTGAAAAGTAGCAGGAGCATTACACAATCCAAATGGCATTCTACGAAAAGCATAGGTGCCAAAGGGACAAGTAAAAGTGGTCTTTTTTTGGTTTTCTAATGCAATTTTTATTTTATAATAACCAGAGTAACCATCTAGAAAACAGTAAAAGGGATGACCAGCTACACGCTCAAGAATTTGATCAATAAAATGGAGTGGGAAATGGTTTTTCTGGGTGGCAGCATTTAATTTTCTGTAATCAATGCACATACACCACCTGGTCAGAAGTTTGGTAGGGATTAGCTCTCCTAGGTCATTCTTTACCACCGTGATTCCGGACTTTTTAGGAACAACTTGTGTAGGACTTACCCATTTACTATCAGCTATGGGATATATAATGCCCGCATCTAATAGTTTCAGCACTTCATTTTTCACTACTTCTTTCATAATGGGGTTAAGCCTATGTTAAGGGTCTCTACGAGGACTAGTTCCTTCATCTAAATTTATTTTATAGGAGCAGATTAGGGGACTAATTCCCTTCAAATCAACCATGCTCTAACCTAAGGCTGATTTATGTGCATTCAAAGTTTAAAGTAATTTCTTACCTTCGGCCTCAAATAATTCAGAGGAAATAATAATAGGAAAGGTATCACCTGGACCGAGAAAAGCATGCTTTAAGCCCTTAGGTAGTGGCTTTAATTCAAATTTAGGTGCTTCCACACTTGAAGGGACTTGTTTCTCACTTCTTTCGGGAAGCTCCTCAAACTTTAGTTGCCATGCTCGAGTGCCATAATTTTTAGATTTATCAAAAACATCACAAATATCAATTATATCAGTTTTATCATTAAATAAATCAATCTCAGAATTCACAAGAAAATTTTCAAGAGGATCATAATCATGAGTTATGGAAACTCCCTCGTCAATGAGTGACTCGATCATGTACAGCTGGTGGTTTTCGTCCTCATCTTCGGGCTGTTTTGCAACATTGAAAATATTCACTTCAAGGGTCATGTTTCCAAAGGATAGCTTCATAAATCCATTCCTTCAATTTATTAGAGCATTTGCAGTAGCAAGAAAAGGTCTTCCCAAAATCAAAGGAATCTTAGAGTTAGTGTCAACAGCAGAAGTAGTATCAAGGATTAAGAAATCAACAGGACAATAAAATTTATCAATTTGAATTAAAACATCCTCTACCACACCCTGAGGTACTTTGATTGAACGGTCAGCCAATTGTAACACCACACTGGTTGGTTTGATCTCTCCTAAACCTAGCTATAAATAAATAGAGAATGGCATCAGCTTTACACTAGCTCCTAAATCTAGCAAGGCTTGTCCAACCTCATGATTTCCAATGCTACAAGCAATGGTAGGACAGCCTGGATCCTTATATTTTGGAGGAATTCTTTTCTCAATTAAAGCACTAACTTGCTCAGTTAGGAATGTTGTTTTCTTGACATGGTGTTTCTTCTTAATTGTGCACAAATCCTTGAGAACCTTTGCATAGGTGGGAACTTGTTTAATTATATGCAAGAGTGGAAGATTCAGTTTTACTTGCCTTAGGTTCTCTAGGATTTCATTATTTAGCTCCAGATTTTTCTTGTTTGATTTTAAGGCTTGAGGGAAGGGTGCCTTAATATGGCTTTTGGTCACTTCAGGGTCCTTGGGCAGCTCGGTATTACTACTAGCTTGCCCCTTTTCCACATCCTCGGATTTATTCATTGGTGGGATATGTAGTGACTTACCACTTCGGGTCACAATGGCATTTACATCTTTCAAATTTTATTGTGCCAGACCATGAGGTATGAACTGAGCTTGGGAAGGGAACTTACCTCGCTGAGTCACACTTAAGGAGCCCATTAATTTGGACATTTGGCTCCTAATTTCTTTGTTTTCCTCAACCATCTGCGTAATTAACGCCTCACACATCTGGTTTGTTTTACCTTGTGCTTCTATAAAAGCATGTAAGTTGTCTTCTAAAGAGTTCCTAGAGGATGAGGGTGCATGATAAGGTGCAGGGTATGATCTAGGGGGCTGTGCATGCTGCTGATTTTCAGATTTCCAGCTGAAGTAGTGGTGATTTCGCTACCCCGGATTATAAGTGTTAGAGAAGGGTGCTTGAGCCTTCTTGTACATGCCTAAGGCATTACATTGTTCCTCACACAGCCCTCTCATATCAACAAATGTGGGGCACTCTTGGGCGAGATGATCTACCTTGCAACACACAAAACATGGTTCCAAAGGTTCGGCTTGATTAACCATGTGTGTTGGCTTTTTAGTTTTTAATGCCTTTAACTCCCTAGTGAGTAATTCGACCTTAGCTTTCAGGTTGTCTTCTTCCCTAAGATGGTATATTCTTCCACCACTAGGGTTGCCTATAGGTCGTGACCTATTCGTGCTTTCAGTAGCACTAGGTCCAGTCCAAGTATGAACTTTTTCAGCAAGCTCATTGAGGTATTCAATAGCCTCATCAGGGTCTTTTTGCAGAAATTCACCATTGCACATCATCTCTACAAATTGGAGTTCTCTATAGGTAAGACCCTCATAGAAATAGATTACTAAATGCCAATTTTCATACCCATGATGTGGACACATACTTAACAGCTCTTTAAATTACTTCAAAGACTGATACAAAGTCTTGTTTTCCTTTTGTGCAAAGGTGGAGATTTGTCTTTTCAAAGCATTAGTCTTATGTTGAGGGAAGTATTTGTTAAAAAAGACTTGGGTCATCTCATTCCATGACCCAATTGATCGTGGTCTCAGCGAGTATAACTAGCTCTTAGCTTTATCCTTCAAAGAGAAAGGAAAAAACTTGAGTCTCAGTATATCATCCGTTGCATCTTAACTATGAAAAGTCGCAACTACTTCCTCAAATTCTCTAATGTGCACATATGGGTTTTCGTTTCCAAGCCATGAAAAGTAGGGAGTAATTGTATCATCCCTGTTTTAAAGTCTTGATGGCGAGTGTTGGCTGGAAACATAATGCATGATGGTGTGGCTATTCGGCTAGGATGTAGGTAATCTTTAAGTGTCCTAGCAACATTTTCATTAGGGTTTTCAACCATGTTATCAAAATTTTCTAAATTTTCAGGTGGGTACACTAGGGTTTGATCTAGGTGAGGTTTCACTAACGGAAGTGGAAGGGAAAGGTATCTCTATTTTTGGTCCCTTAATGACTCTCTCTCGCGAATCTCTCGGTCTAAGCATACACCAACTGATTTTGAAAGAAATAAATAGAACAGAAAAAAAAAAATCAGAAAATCAAAAACTTAAAGAAAAGAACAATAGTACCGTCTTGTCTTAGAGTTGACAAACTTCCTTGTATGTTAGTGCGTTTCCCCGGCAACGGCCCCAAAATTTGATTACGCTTAAAACATAACGTGGTAGTTGTAGCATAGCTTTGGGGTGTCGATTCCATAGGGAAACAAGTTAACTACAAAAGAAGGTGTGAACCATAACACAAACGATAAAGATTTAAGTGAGAAAGTATGAACTGTTGATAATGGAGTAATTGTGTAAAATAGATTGTAAAATATAATAGAGGGACAACAAGGATTCGGGAATCCTCCCTAGATTCATTGCCCTAATCCTAACTTGATTCAGTTTTTTTTATCTCAATTGCACGTTTCACATCCCAAACATGCTTTCGGCAAATATTCAATGAGAACATGGATAAATCCTAATTTGATTGTTATGAAATAATTTTTATTTTCGATTCATGCACACATGATCTATCCTATAGGTTTATCAAGAAATGACAATATATCTTTTATGAAAATATTACAGTAATGGACAAGCCTAAAGGATAAACCTACCGGACTCAATTATACCCAAACAATCTTAACATAAGGAAAGCATGACTAAATTTATATCAAGGAGGAAGATACAATCACCAGATTAGATGAAACCTTATAATTAGATTAAAAATTAAATCATAACAATGTCTTAACGATAAAGCTCTATTACAACTGAATCAAATAAAGGAAAATAGGAACAACTACACCTAGGGATTCATCCCTTCGCCTTGCTTGGAGATTAGTTAGCCATGGGGCTCATGGTTGAACACTTTGATGGAGGAGAAGTTGTTGCTTCCTTGAGTCTTCCAGCTTAATCAATGTCTAGTATCAAACCTTAAGTGAACTATTTATAATACAAGGGTCCAAGGGTGTTTTAGGGTTTTAAACAATCATTAAAGACCTAATTCAGACCTAACTCGGAGAGAAAAATTCATGTCCGCGCTTAGGCTTGGATTTTCTCGCGCCTAGGCTTGGTTTTAGGCCAGCCATGTAAACTTTTTGGAAGGTGCACCCCAGCACCATCTAGGGTGCGGTGCACACCTCAGGGTGCAGCGCAGCTCTATCCAGGGCGCGCCCTGACCTGATGGTCTTCTTTGCTTGTTTTGGCCTCTGATCTAGAGGGTGCACCCCAGCTCCATCCAGGGTGCGGTGCACATACTTCGATCTCTTTATTTAGCCTTTCCAAAAGCCCTCCTTTGCTCCGGTATACATGGAATCTTTGTGCTTCATTCAACAATAGTTTTTTCATCTCTTTAAGACTCAAAATGCCTGAAAATGCATCAAAACAAATAAGTGATCTAGGAATGATTCTTTAGAGTTGTTAACATATAAAAGTGTAATTATAACCTAGATCAACTCTAAAAATGCTTAACAATTAAGTACTATTAAGATGCATTTTATAACTCTCATCAATGTCTATCAACCTACAAAACACACCCAAAAAAAATTGAGCAACCCAACAAAAATTCAAAATTAAATATCAGGCACCAGAAAAGCATAATGCAGTGATCAAAAGATTATAAAGGGGTAACATAACCAAAAAGCCAAAAGATCATACCCAAAGTCTCAAAAAATGATAGCCCAAATAATAATTGAACCATTGATAACCAAAATAAAAGAGAATTTCACTTCATTCAGCCTCTATAAACATGTATAAAATATATAAATATACGTATGTACATATATGTATGTATATATTGAAGTTATATACAATTAGCTTAGCTTCATCTTCATGCCTACTTAGAGATTTTGGTGAACTTCAAATTTGTCAGAACTCAGAAATATAAAAATATCTTTACTTGGAACATTCTACTTCATGTTGAAGACATTAAAAGTGTATAGGCTCCTATAACTCGTTTTCAATATAGATCCACTATACCTACTTAGAACTATTTTCAGTCAAATGCTTATGATACCATATGACATAATTAGAACAACATCATAGTTTCAATTATATTTCATAGATACCAGCAAATTACTATCATATTCAACAGTGCTACAATAGACATATAAGATTACAAGCGAAAGACATTAATCTTACACCCTTATCTTTCTATGAAAATAAGAACTAACAGACCAAAATACATTTAAAAGATACCTAACTTAAAATATCAAATGTTATGGAACCAATAGTTTCATATTGAACCCGCAAGCACCATGTTCAACAAAGTTTCGATACTTAATGGTGAATGCAAAAATTATTTGTTGGATCAATGACATTGCTAGAATTGTGTATGAAATACTTTAGAAAGAAACGACATTGGTACATAATCAATGAACCTTTTAATTCTAAAATATGCACAAGTAATATACTTTTTTTTAATAGATTTGCTTGATTAGTGACAATGCTAAACAACAAAGTAATCA
Source organism: Bretschneidera sinensis (assembly GCA_023935145.1). NCBI lineage: Eukaryota > Viridiplantae > Streptophyta > Magnoliopsida > Brassicales > Akaniaceae > Bretschneidera > Bretschneidera sinensis. The sequence continues at coordinate 92,854,380 of CM043702.1, forward strand.
AATATTTAAAGTAATTGATAGGGGAACATACTATAATCAAATATAAAATAATAATTCTTCATTTCATACCTCAATGTTCACTATCCTCCAATCTAAATTATATCAGTTGTGTGAAAAAGGAAAAATAGAAATATATTAGATGAATTTTGTTAGAAGAAGAAGTTTTATTAAATTACTATCAAATTCAATAGTGTTGCAATAGACATATAAGATTACAAGCTGATATAGCGAATAATTCACTCTCCAATAGCCTGGTGACTAGTGGATAACACCCCTCCAATGACCGGATGACACGTGGCTGCTTCAATAACGAGAACGTAGCAGTTCAGATGACAAAGCCATAATCATTCACAGACTTCTCACACACAAGAATGGAAGCAAGATTTCAGGGACTGCACCATCCCTGAACAGGCAACAAGATCCTTTTCTAGGGAAGCGGCATCTAAGGGATAGCGTCATCCCGAGCACGTGGTCAACTTCCTCCCTAAACCACTATAAAAAGCCTAAAGTGTGTAGATCTCAATTCAATTTTAATTTCATCACTAAAATACTAATACCGTAACCCTTTCCATTTTCTCAAAACCTTGCACTGACAAAGGCATCAGAGAGTCCTCAGAGGCACCACCCCCCTTTCCTCCGGTGATACTTTAGTTCATCCCTCTTTCTTTGCGTAGACCGTGGAATCCTAGACTTCCAGCTTAGCAGCAGATTTTCGGCATTAATAGATTGGCGTTGTCTGTGGGAAAAACAGATATCTCGCTAACTAGTAGAAGCGAAGAAATCTAAAGAACTCATCTATTGCCATGCTGCCTAGAACACCATCTAGAACTCCAGCAAGGGAGTCGTCGAAACCAACACTGTACCTACACAAAACAGTTCCCACAACCAACATTCCGGCTCAAGGTTCCCTACTATGTCTAAAAACAAGACCTCTAGCTGCCACCTGCGAACCCTTCTAGGAACATAATGTCTTCGCTGCACAAAGATCGATCCACCTAAAAATCTCCAAGGAGCCGCTTCGTCACTTCCCGCTAACTTTATCTGGGAGACAGACTATCGTTATTGGGTATGCAATGATGTGATTGTCAGAAAGCACAATGGTAAATGGTGAATCTGCATTGACTTCACAGACCTAAACAAGGCCTGCCCAAAATACAACTTCTGTCTGCCGCAGATCGATAAGCTGGTTGACACCACCTGAGGGCATGAGCATCTAACTTTCATTGACACATATTCTGGCAAAAACCAGATCCTAATGCATGAGCCTGACCAGGAGAAAATAACCTTTGTCATGGACCAAGGGTTGTACTATTACAAATTCATGCCCTTCAGGCTCAAAAATGTCGAGGCAACCTATCAAAGGTTAGTGAACAAAATCTTTCGTGAGCAAATCGAAAGAAATATAGAAGTTTATGTGGACGACATGTTGGTCAAGAGTGTCAAAGCCAAAGAAAACAACTCCGACCTAGATGATGCATTCAAGGTGCTTTGGTATCACCAGATGAAGTTGAACCCCACAAAGTGTGCATTCGGAGTCATTGAGGGAAGTTCCTCAATTTTATTGTCACCTAAAGAGAAATAGAAGCTAACCCAGAGAAGATCGAGGCTATCCTCAGTATGACCCCACTCGGATGATAAAGGAAGTGTAAAGGCTGACAGGGTGTGTAGCTACACTCGGTCATTTCATGTCGAAATCTGCAAAGAAATACCTCCATTTCTTCAAAGCCATCAAGAAAGCAAAAGACTTTGCTTGGACTAAAGACTGTCAAAAAGCCTTTAAGGAGCTAAAGGAGTATCTAATTTCTCCCCACTTTTGACCAAACCAGTCACGGGAGGGGAACTCTTCCTATAATTATCGGTCGGGCAGTAAGTAGTTGCCTTTGTTCTGATTCGGGAAGAAACAGGTGTTCAGAAACCCATGTACTATGTCAGCAAAATCCTCCATGATACAGAAGTACGATATCTCCCGATGAAAAGACGGCGTACGCCCTCCTAATCATAGTGTATAAGCTTTAGTCGTATTTCCAAGCACACACCATCATCCTCTTAACAGATTAGCCACTAAGACAAGTGCTTCATAAGCTGAATGTCTTGGGGAGGATGGTTAAGTGGTCTATAAAGCTCAGGGAATTCAAAATCCAATATAATCCCCGAAAGCCCATTAAGGCTCAAGCCCTCATAGTTTTCATTATGGAGACAACACTCCAAGAAGGTCCAAACAAAATCCTAGAACCGGAGATAGCCGAGCAAATTCCGCAGTGGACCTTTCATGTTGATAGCTCCTCCAACAACACCAGAAGTGGGGTAGGGCTCATCCTTTGCAGTCCAGATGAATTCATCATTGAATACACCTTTAGGTTCAGGTTCAAAACTTCCAATAATGAAGCAAAATATGAGGCACTACTCGCCGGAATGAAGTTGGCAAAAGCAATGGCCGCTGGAATCCTAGATACGTACAACGACTCGTAACTAGTGGTAAATCAGATGAAGGGTGAGTTCGAGGCCCAGGGAGAAGATTGCTAAGAAGGCTAAAGAACACGCTGTTGGATTTAGAGTGTTCCGAATAACTCAGATTCCTCAGGCAGAGAACTCAAAAGCTGATGCTCTAGCCCGACTCATCTCTTCTTGTCAGGCCGAGGCAATCCAAGCCGTCTACATCGAGACTCTCGTCACCCCGAGCATTGATGAAGTACTTGTGCTGCCAGTAACCGAAGGATAAACCTGGGCAGACCCGATTCTCCGATATTTACATGATGGTAGTTTCTTGAGTAGAAAAGTGAAGCTAGGAAAATTGTGTCCTGTACTTCCCGATACACAATCATAGATGAATAGTTATACAAAAGAGGTCTTATGACTCCTTATTTGAGGTGTCTCGAGCCCACGGAGGCCAATTACGCTTCGGGAGGTTCACAAAGGGGTATACGAAAATCACTTGGGAAGTCAGGCATTAGCCTTCAAAGTACTCCGTCTATGATACTAGTGGCCCAAAATGCAGAGAGATGCCACAGAATTAGTTAAGAAGTGCAGAAGCTATCAGGAATACTCCCATATGCCCTACAGGCTGATGAACCCTTTTGACCTAGATCAGGAGTCCATTTTTCTTCACCATGTGGATGATGGATCTCCTTGGTCCTTTCAATGGGGCTCTCGACCAGAGAAAACATCTTATCGTAGCAATAGATTACTTCACCAAGTGGGTAGAGGCAGAACAACTTACCAGTATAACGGATCATGAAGCTTGAAGTTTTGTCTGGAAGTCCATAGTGTGTCGATTTGGCATACCCCGGATACTGGTCATTGACAATGGCAAACAGTTTGACAGCACCCGATTCAAGGCATTTTGCAAAGAGCTTTGCATCGAGGATCGATTCTCTTCTGTAGGGTATCCATAGGCTAACGAGCAAGCCGAAGTGACCAACATGACACTTCTACAGGTGAAAAGAGTCATGAAATGCATCGTACTATTTGTTAGCATTTTAGGGTTGATCTAGGGTTGAATTACACATTTATACCTTAACAATTATAAAGTTTCATTCTTGGATAATTGATCTATTTCAGTGCATTTTCAGGTGCTTTGGGTTCAAAAGAGATGGAAAAGCTATCGTTGCTTAAAGCACGATGACTTGAGGCATATAGGAGTGAAGGCATGATTACAGAAACACAAAACAAAGAGAACCAAGGCTGTGTGCCACGGCCTGGACCAGCTGAGACACGACCTCCAGTAGCATTCAGAAGTTGGGCCCCCCAGCTGAACCACGGCCTGGACAAGATGGAGCCGCTGACTGTATAGTGCGCACCGCGACCTAGATAGGGGGCCACAGCCTCCATAAATGTGAAAAAACTAGCACTCAAGGTGGCGCCGTGAAGCAAGCGCGATGCCCTGTTTCCTAATTAGGGTTTTAATGATAGTTTAGACCCGAAAATACCCTTAAAATTTTTGTATTATAAATAGATCACTTAGGGTTTGATAAAAGGAGAGGAGAGACCTCGAAAAACTAAAGAAAGCTGCCACATTCTTCTCTATTACGCTGTTCAAGCCTGAGCCCCATGGCCAACTAATCTCCAAGCAAGGCAAAGAGATGAATCCCTAGGTGTAGTTGTTCTTATTTCTATTCTTGATTCAGTAGTAGTTCGGATTTATTGTTAAACATTGTTATGATTTACTCTTTGATTTAGTAAGAAGTTTTACTTTTAATCCGGTGATTGCATCCTTCTCCTCCATATAAGTCTAGTCATGCTCCTCTTATGTCAAGTTGATTGGATGTGATTGATTCCGGTAGATTTATCTTTTAGGTTTGTCCATTACTGTGATATTGTTATTGAAATATATTATCATTTCTTGATAAATCCATAAGATAGGTCATGTGTGCTTAAATCGAAAGTAAAGAGTACTTCATAGCAATTATATTAGGGTTTTCATATTGAATATTTACTGATTGCCTGTTGGGGATGTGAAACTAGCAATCGAGATAAAAACAATTGAATCGAGATTGGAATAAGGCAACGAACCTAGGGAGGATTCCCAGAACCTTATTATTTCTCCATTATATTATTCATTATATTTACACAATTTTCTCACATTACTACATTATCGAAACTCATATTCTCTCATTTAATTTTTATCGGTCGTGTTAAGGTTTACACCTTCTCTTGTAGTTCGCTTTTCCTCGTGGGATCGACACCTCAACTATACACAATAACCACGTATTAGTTTGAGCGTAATCAACAGGGCATCAAGAAAAGACTAGACAAAGCTGATAGTTAATGGATCAACCATCTTCTGAACATACTATAGGCCTATCGAACCACCACTCAGACACCAATGGGATTAACTCTTTTCTTCGTGGCGTACGGCTTCGAAACGGTCATCCTCTTAGAAGTTGGGTTGCCGTCGTTACGAGTATAGAACTTCGAGTAAACTGACAACGAAGAAGCCTTGGAGATGAATGTTGATCTTATCGATGAAGCTCGAGATAAAGCTCAAATTCGATTAGCCATCTATCGCAAGAGAGCGGCTAGGTACTACAACTCTTGGGTTCGGGATATAAGCTTTAAGCTACGTGATGTCATTCTATGAAAAAATGAAGTTTCTCGTCCTCGAGAAACGAGAAAGCTCAACCAAAACTAGGAAGGCTCGTATTGCATAAAAAGAGTTTGTCGAGCTGGCACTTTCGAACTTGAAGAGTTGAATGGTAAGCCCATCCCTCGCACTTGGAACGCGGAGAACCTCTGTAAATTTTACCAGTAATGTACACCCCTCGACTTCCATGCTTCACATAAATATAACTTGTGAACGCCTTAGTTGTCAATGAAAGAACCCTTGTTTTCCAAGTTACCTCCTCTCGGCCTCTCTCACCAATAATAATAAAAAGTATTAAGTTTGCAAAATGCGATAAGGTGAAGAAAAAAAAACTAAAAATTTTATTAAATAGTATGATTACAAGCAAAATGAGGCATTATTGGCCTCAGTCTACAAAAAGAAAAGGAAAAAAAAAAATCTGAGTCCTCAAGCGTCGACCTCCCCATCGGACACAACCTCTATTGCGGCGCCACTCAGCTGGGCCTCTTGCTCGTTGCCAGATCTGCCAGCCATAGCCCTGTCCTCGTCCCCGAGGCGCTAAGCTCAAGGCTGAGAAGTCGACCTGAGAGTAGAGCGCCTTGTCCTTCCTTTTGGCCTCCAAGAACCCATTAAAAAACTGGAGCCCGACCTCCTCCTCCACGGCATCTTGGTAGGAAGTAGAGTTCTCAAAGCTGGCCAAGGCCTCCTCTACGGCCCTCCTCATTACCTCCTACATCTTCTCCTTCAGCTTCTACTTAGAGGCCATGGCAACATCCCTCTCTCTGCGCATGGCCTCTTTCTCCTCCACGGCCACAACCTTGGCCCGGTCAACACTCTCCTAGCTCAAGCGAGCTCTTTCCAAGGAGCCTTGCAACTGCTGGATGAGCCCGCAACTGTCATCTAACTTTGACTAGCACCAGGTCAGCCTCTCACCCATATCCAAGTTACGGCATGACAGTAACCCATGCACCATGCTTGACTAAAACAAAGAGCAAGAGGATAAGCTACCAAGAAATAGAAAAAACTCGCAATAAAAGTTCAAGGTAAAAACACTCACCTGGAGGCTAAGACCTTGGCCATGGAGCAAAGGCCCTCGATCGACTTTCTCGAGAGATCAATCATGTCGCATGGAGGGATCCTCAGGACAAGGTGCTCTCGAGCGACCCTAAGGTGAGTAAAGACCGAGTCATCCATCTTTATGCCATTGGATATAAAGACCCCAGCTTCAGAGGGAGCCCCCTAGGATGAGGACGAAGACCGCATCTGCTCAGGTGGAGGCACGACAAAGATATCCCTCGACTCATATGAGGGCTTAGAAGGGCTCAAAGTCTCCACATCAATGGGAATGGGAGAAGGAACCCACAGCAGCTTCTTCGAGCCTTGGGCTTGTGCAGGCTTCTTCCCAGCCTAAGCAAACCTCTTCCTCTCCTGGGCCATCTTCTTCACCCTCTCCCTAGCTTTGGCCATGGCTTTCATCTCTGCTAAAAAAAACACAAGTATGAGTAACTGGAAACAAATATGATAAAGTTATGAAAGCATAAACTGTCTTAGAATAAAGTACTTACACAAATACCACTCTCTAAGGTCCCCTCAGGACAGTAAGGACAGAGGTCATGCTTCACTAGCTCCTCGTTGTCATATAGAACACCCACGTCAATGGTGCGGCCACCATAGCCTTTAGTGTCTCTTACTCAAGGTGTAGGAGGTGCGACTTCTTGCACTTCCCCACACGGTCTAGGCTCCAAGACAGTGGGACCCCAAAGCTCTTCTCACTCTGAACATAGAAGAAGGCTTTCTTCCGCTTCTTGATGAAGGATGGTTTCTTCTTTGACAACCCATTTCTAGCTCTGGAACTGATCACGACCCACCCATGCTGGTCGTGCTTGCTAATTTGGAAGTGGGCTTTGAAAACATTAATGGTCATCAGCCCCTTCACGTCCGAGCAAACACAGATGGATGCCAAGATCAGACGCAATGAGTTGGGCACCAACTGGCACAACGCTATGTCAAAGAACCTCAACACCGACCAGAGGAAAGGATGGAATGGGAACTTGAGCCTGGCCCTCATGTGTTGTTCATAGACACATATCTCAAAGGGAACTTTGCTTGAGAGGATATCACAAGCCCTCTCCCTAACACCGGCATTCCTCAGGGTGTACTCTTCTAGGCTACGGTACATGCATCTGATGACCTCGAGGTCCCCCTCTCCTCAAACCTCATATCCCTCCTAAACTCAGCCAAAAAATTATCTACCTCATCTTCAGAAAAAGAATCCTCTTCCTCCTCATCTTCTTCTTTTCTAGCCCTATAAGGAACCGTTGCAAATGGCCCCAACCGAGTGTTGCCACTCCTTCAGGATTCACCCTCACTAGAGGTTCGGCCCATCCCCATGGCCTCCCTCAGTTCCCTAGATAATACTTCACTATCCTCACTACCACTAAGCCTATCATGGTACTTATCTACCGAAGACATTATAAGAAGGGAAGTAGAAAAAACTCATCAATGGTAGATCCCTGTGGCAAATCCAAGCACTTCAAAAAGGTAGATCCCTCCTTGCTCACACCTCGATCTTCCCCATGACAAAAAGCTCTCAAAACTCCAACAGAATCTGAGGGCTCTCAAAGTTTCTCTCTGAATAACAAATGAAGTGAAGTGAAGAAATGATAGAAAACTTCTCTCTTATATAAAAGCCCGGGCGTAATTAATGAGGAAAATTAACTCCTCTCCAGCTATATAGACACGATGTTTGGCAGAATATAGGTGTCTTTACACTCCCCAAGGCTTCCCTAGTTGTAAAGACATGACGTTTGGCATAACCAAGGCGCTAATACACTCCTCAAGACTGCAGAAGGTGTACCATCAAGGGCATGCGGCACCTTTACACTCCTAGAAACGACAGTGCACGCTCCAATATTTAATGTTCTAAAGCAGTCTAATGCTCTAGCAAAGAATGCCACCACCGAGGATCCTGAAACAGCCCAAAGGAATGCCTTCTATGGGCCCTGATGTGGAAATTTTAAATGCTCGCAAGTGCACGAATCACAAATAGTATTGCGATGAGTTTAATCTCGAGGTCGATCTCTCAAGGAATTACAGTGGTTTAAATCCTAAATTACTTTCTTAAATTATTAAAACAAACTCTGAAATTAAATCTTAAACACTCTAATTAAAAGATTAGTGAAGAGAAAATTGAAATAAAAACAGTTAAGTAAATTAAACAAAATGAATTATGAAGAGATGAGTATAATCAATGAGAACAATTGGGAGTTTAGTTTGCTATCCAATCATGAATTGGAACATTTGGTGAATATAAAGAATTAATCAACATCCAAGATTATTGGTATTTCCGCTAAAACTAGAGAATGCCATTGGTTGTGTTTATTCTCAATTTATAACTAATTAATTAAATCCCATGGATCATGTTTATCAATTAATTAGTTAAATTAAGTATAAGGAAAATGCAACCACCTGAATCACAATTTGATTTGAATCCTGATTTAAATTCCTATTCAAGAAAGCTTAATTAGGTCTAGATGATTTGTCCTCAACCTAATCTCAAATATTAGCCTTGACTATCAATAATAGATGGCTAATCCACAAGCAATAATCAACGGTATGAAGAAAAATGAATAAGAAATAATCTGGAAAATTTCATAAAACTAAATCCACCAAAATATTCAAAACAATCAAGGCAGCTAAACCAAACGCCCAATAATGCGTTCAGCTGCTCATGTTTAAATCCCAATCACATAATTCAAATACTAAGGTTACAAGCATATTGAAGGACAAAATGAGAAAAGATAGAATTTCTTCCCGAATTATAAGATGAATCCTCAAATTCTTGAAGTGATTGATCATTGTCTTCAATATCTTGATAAGTTGTGTTGATGATAGAAACTGTCTCCTTCTTCAATCTCCCAAAACTCCTCTTGATAATATCTCTCCAAGGACTGTTGTTGTCTCCCAAGAACTCCCTTCTCTGTGTCGAAAAGTTCCTATATATAGCTATATGGAGATGGCTTTGTAGACAGAAAAGTTGCCCTAGGGTTTCTGTTCAGGCCATGTGCTTCTGCTACTGTTCAGGCCTGGTTCTGCCTGACCTTTGTCCACTAAAACTGCCATAAATTTCTCTAAAAAAATCATATTTATGAGCCGTGAAATTCTTCAAAAAATAAACATTCGAATCTTTCCAAGAATATATGGCCTATCTCTTGGTTCTTCCTAAATCAATACAGTTTAATCCTCAAAAATGACACTTCTGCTACACTGAAATCACGCACAGCCTGACCTTTGTCTACTAAAACTGCCATAACTTTTTCTAGAAAAATCATATTTACGAACCGTAAAATTCTATAGAAAATAGACATCTAGATGTTTTAAAAAAAATGGTTCATCTCCTGTTCTTCCTAAATCAATATAGTTTAATTCCTCAAAAATGACACATCTATATGGGCAATTCTGGAAATTTAGTGAAACTCTTTTCCAAATGCTTGTGAACCTGTAAAATAATTCAAAGTAACAAATTCCTAAGCTAAACATATAAATAAATATTTGAAAAACAAACCAAATACTAGGACAAATATTTGTTCATCAAATACCCCTAAACCTATATTTTGCTAGTCCTCAAGCAAAACTAAAAGAAAACATAAACAAAACAAACCTAAAAACTTAAATCAACAAAACCCTCATGCCTTAATTCTTATTATGACTCATATCTAGATATCTTATGCACAATTATGTTCTTAGTCTCAACACTTCACAATTCATTGCTCAAATCAAGTAGAGATCATACATCCATATTCCAATGCTCAAAACACCTCACATTTATTACCCCCAAACCTAACGTCAAGAATCCAAATTTGCTTCAACTCTAGGCCTCATAGGATTCACTCATTAAGCACACCGAACCTAGGTTTCAAACACTCATCAAGTATATGCGAATAGAAGTTATGTAAACAAGAAATTTCAAATATAAATTGACATATGAATATGGATATCATCAAAGAACGCTCATATGTTCGCAAAATAGATCTCATGAAAGGAATCAAATGTTAGGATTGTAAAGCTATCACATCGCCTATATCATATCCTAGTCAAACACCTCAAGCTAAACATATTGAGTATAAACCTCTGCATAGATGGGTGTGGTTAGACGAACCTGATTTACACCAAAGCTCTTTCTTTTCAACTCTTTATAAGAGTGTCTTCAATACCCTTGAAGTATCTCAGGTCCTCTTTCTTGTCTAACCAAATCCCTTTTTGACGTGTTTCTCATATATATATATATATATATATGTATTCTTCTTCTTTTTTGTCTCTTTTTTTAATAGGAATTTGGATCATTCTCCAGAGACAGTGGCAACTAGGGCGTATAACAATAGGAATTTGGATCATGTAAGTCTCCATGATTAGTATAGACTACCTTTGTATGCATTTTATCTTTGTTTCTGTATAAGCTCTCATTGTAAATCCCTTGGGTATGCCCAGTGATTTTTTGTACATTTTTTTATCATTAATACAAGTTCATTTACAGATAAAAAAAAAATAAGCACATACTCAAACTTCTTACTCAAGTCATTCAACTAAAATAATGAAAATACACAACATGATACTTCAAGTGAGTTATATAATCCTAGCATTCAATGCAAAACCTATAGAGATCACCTAACAATTAAGGTCATAACGAAGAGTGTTTAAGAGTACCAAGAAACTAACTCTTAGAATAAAACACTTATGGCTCAAATAACTCACTAGGTAGTCTCCACTATTTGATTCTCAATTATTAGATCTAGGTTCATCTTAGTATCAACATCAAGAGCACGGTCTATGGCATATGAATATGCATCAATCCTCCTAACAACTAGTTAGTATTAAAGAAACTGAACTCAACGTGCATAAAAGACTTGATTACTAACCATAAAACAAATTGTAGCATGAAAATTTTGTCTCAACAAGTTCTAATTGCACCTCCAAACCTAAACTAAATATTGTCCTCAATGTATGAAATCAAACACACATGTAGAAAAACATTTATAAGGGAACAATGAAAATGAAAGAACAGAAAGCATGCTCTATCAAATGGGTGGGTTGCCTCCCATCAAGCGCTTTCTTTAACGTCTTAGCAAGATGTTGGTTGAACTTATTTAGGATCGTGCACCTCAATGCACTCAACAACCCCCTTCTTATGGACTCCTTCCAAGTAAGTCTTCACATGATGCCCGTTGACCTTGAATGTCACTTGAGTCTTCAGGTTCAGCAACTCTACCGCTCAATGAGAAAAAACATTGACTACCGAAAACGGTCCACACCATATTCACTTCAATTTTCTTGGAAATAATTTGAAACGAGTGTTAAACAAAAGAACTTTCCTTCCAGGATAAAGAGACTTACGGATAAGGCCTTGGTCATGGTAATGCTTAGTGCGTTCTTTGTAGATCTTTGCATTCTCATAGGCTTCAACATGAATCTCTTCTAACTCATTAAGTTATAGTAACCGCTTCTCTCCTGCCATTGCCATGTCCATGTTCAACTCCTTGATTTCCCAATACGCCCGATGCTCAAGCTTAACCGGTTTGGCACTGTCCTCTTAAATGATCTTATGCATACATGTAGCAGGACTAATACCCCTGATGTCACTTATACTCCATCCTATGGCTCTCCTAAGTCTGCTAAGCTCTTTCATAACTCTCTCCTCTTGGGTTTGGGTCAAAGTAGATGAAATAATCACAGGATATGTGTCTCCCTCTCCCAGAAATATGTACTTAAGGTGCTTAGGTAACTCTTTAAGTTCAAGCTTAGGTGGAGTAGTATCTTCCCTAGGTAGGGAACTTGGCAATTCTAAAGGTTTTCTAGACTCTTCTTGGGGTGACACTGGTATTGCACTATCTAACATCTTATGATACCCTTTGGTCTCCTCTTCTAGTGTTTTCTCTACTCTCTCAGTTATAAGAGCAACTTCAAGCTTGTCCTTTATTTATGTTTGCAAATAAGTGTCATAAACAAGTGAGTCCACATAATCAATAAAAGAACACTCATCGTTAGTAGAAATAGAAAAAGGAGTGGTTAAAGAATCAAACACTTTAAATTGTACAGTCTCTTCCAAGACTGTCATCGTTAACCTCCCATTATGGACAGCAATAATAGTCTTGGTTGTGGCCATTAATGGTCTACCAAGAAAAATTGTGTGCTCCTTGTCCTTAGATGGGGTTCCTTCCATCTCCAATACCACAAAATCCACCAACACAATCACTTTGTCTAACTGCACCAATATATCTTCAACTATTACCTTAGGATATTTAACTGACCTGTCAACAAGTTGAAAGGACATAGTTGTTGACTTAAGCTCCCCCAAACCTAGTTACAAGTATATCGAATATGGCATGAGATTTATACTTTCTCCTAAATCTAGCATTGCTTTGGCGATCTTCTTGTTTCCCATTGTGATTTTGATGATGAAACTTTTGGCATCTTTCAGCTTAGGTGGCAAGCTTTGTTGGAGCACTACACTAGCAACTTCTAACACCATCACTTTCTTGTTCTTCTCATATTTCTTCTTTTTGATGTTAAGTTCCTTAAAGAATTTCGCATATGATGGCACATTCTTGATAACATCCAAAAGAGGCAAATTAATATTCACTTTAGAAAGTATGTCAAAAATATTAGAAAACTGCTTATCCTGTTTAAAATCCTTCAGATGGCATGGATAACGAATAAGAGTCCTATAAGGCTCGGACGCCTTGTGCAGTGTCATGAAGATAGATGGCTCCTTCTCCTTGCTCTACTCAGATGTTTGAGAAGATTATGGATCTTCAACTGGATTTCCTTTAAGAGCGTCATGCTCCTTTTGCTTCTCAATTGATTTTCCTGTATCACATGGCAAGTCATAATAAATTTTATCATCAGAATTGTTGTTAAGAATTTTACCACTTTGAAACACTATGATAGCCTTTGCTTGCTCATGTTGGCTAGGCAACTTCCCTTTTTGATGTACTCGCAATTGTTTCGCAAGTTGTCCAACTTGTACTTCCACCCTTTTCATTGATGCCTCTAAGGAATCCAACCTTTGGCTATGTCTCTCATGGTTCTCTTTGCTAACTTGAATAAAAGCACTCAAGTTCTCTTCCAAAGTTGGATTTCTAAGTTGATTGGGAGCTGCAACTTGGTTTTGATATTGAACCGGTCTTGAACTTTGAGCATATATCGGAGCATTGTTAGTCTTCCAGGAGAAATTGGGATGATTTCTCCACCCAGGGTTGTAGGTGTTAGAATATGGATCATTCCTTGGCCTAGGTTGGTAAGACTCCATTGCATTAACTTGTTCTTGTTCATTTCCTGCATAAGATTCATAAGACAAATAACAAGTGTTAGCACCGTGACAAAAAACCCCCACAAACTCCACATATCTCATGATTGGGCGTGTTTGTGGTAGTGAGAAGTTTGAGTTGTTTGGTCAACTATGAAAGTTGCATTGCCATATCATTGTTAGAGCTCAATTCATTAACCCCAACTCTCCTTCCTCTTACACTCTTTTGTTGGGAATTCGCACCCAATATCTCATATAGCTCGCATGTCTCCTCAGCAATTTTTTCTCCCATGGCTCCACCGACAACGTTATCCACCGTATATTGACACTGTTGTGTCAATCCATCATAGAAGAATTGACTTTGTAGCTGCAATGGGTAATGATGGTAGAGATACTGGATTAGAAGCATCTTGAACTTGTCTTATGCTTCATGGAAGGGTTCTCCCTCCAATTGTGAGAACGTGGCAATCGTAATTCTCAACTCAGTGGTCTTCTAATGGGAGTAGAATTTGTTCATGAACCGATTGCAGACCGCTTCCCATGTAGTAAAAAAACCAAGTGGAAGAGTCATCAACCACACTTTTTCTCTATCTTTTAGTGTGTAGGGGAATAATCTCATCCTGAGTTGATCCTCATTCAGCCCCTATAGAGGAAAAGTCTGCACTATTGCATAGAAATCCCTTATGAAGGTTAATGGGTCTTCATTTGAAATTCCGTAGAATTAAGGGAGCATGCTAAAGTGGATATTTTCTATCTCATAATTCTGGTTAGCTTCCCCCAATTTGATGCAAGATGTTGAAGTGCCGATGATCAGCCTTGCGTACTCCTTCATCATAATTTGTCTTTTAGCTCCTTCACTTCTTTCAAGCTCCTCTTTTTCTATTCCCTCAACCTTTTCTTCTTCTTCCATAGGTTGTAACATCTCCCTTAGCCTATGGATGTTGTCTATTGCTATCAATAGATTTCTCCTTTGGGATCTTCTACCGTGCATGTACCTGAAGAAAACAAAAGAAAAATTTAGCTACTAGAAATTAAGAGAGCGAAAATCAAGAAACAAATTAATGCCAATTTAAATCAAGAAAATCAAGAAGCAAATAAAGAAAATTTGATGAAATAAAAGAAATAAAAATTACTCCTAAAGAAAGAAAAGAAAAGAAATAAAAATAAAATAAAAACAAAGAAAATAATTAAAGAATTAAACACCAATTCCCTGGCAATGGCGCCAAAAACTTGATGTGCAAATTTTAAATGCTCTCAAGTGCATGAATCACAAATAGTATTGCGATGAGTTTACTCTTGAGGTCGATCTCTCAAGGAATTGCAGTGGTTTAAATCCTAAATTACTTTCTTAAAAATACTATAACAAACTCTGAAATTAAATCCTAAACACTCTAATTAAAAGATTGGTGAAGAAAAAATTGAAATAAAAACAATTTAGTAAATTAAACAAAACGAATTATAAAGAGATGAGTATAATCAATGAGAAAAATTGGGAGTTTAGCTTGCTATCCAATCATGAATTGGAACATTTGGTGAATATAAAGAATTAATCAACATCCAAGATTATTGGTATTTCCGCTAAGACTAGAGAATGCCATTGATCGTGTTTATTCTCAATTTATAACTAATTAATTAAATCTCATGGATTGTGTTCATCAATTAATTAGTTAAATTAAGTAAACGAAAAACGCAACCACCTAAATCACAATTTGATTTGAATCCTGATTTAAATTCCTATTCAAGAAAGCTTAATTAGGTCTAGATGATTTGTCCTCAACCTAATCTCAAATATTAACCTTGACTATCAATAATAGATGGCCAATCCACATGCAATAATCAAAGGTATGAAGAAAACTGAATAAGAAATAATCTGGAAAATTTCATAAAACTAAATCCACCAAAATATCCAAAACAATCAAGGCAGCTAAGCCAAACGCCCAACAATGCGTTCAGCTGCTCATGTTTAAATCCCAATCATATAATTCAAATACTAAGGTTACAAGCATATTGAAGGACAAAATGAGCAAAGATAGAATTTCTTCCCGAATTATAAGATGAATCCTCAAATTCTTGAAGTGATTGATCGTTGTCTTCAATATCTTGATAAGTTGTGTTGATGATAGAAACTGTCTCCTCCTTCAATCTCCCAAAACTCCTCTTGATAATATCTCTCCAAGGACTGTTGTCGTCTCCCAAGAACTCTCTTCTCTGTGTCTAAAAGTTCCTATATATAGTTGTATGGAGATGGCTTTGTAGACAGAAAAGTTGCCCTAGGGTTTCTGTTCAGGCCATGTGCTTCTGCTGCTGTTCAGGCCTGGTTCTGCCTGACCTTTGTCCACTAAAACTGCCATAAATTTCTCTAAAAAAATAATATTTATGAGCCGTGAAATTCTTCAAAAAATAAACATTCAAATCTTTCCAAGAATATATGGCCTATCTCCTGGTTCTTCCTAAATCAATACAGTTTAATCCACAAAAATGACACTTCTGCTACACTGAAATCACGCACAGCCTGACCTTTGTCTACTAAAACTGCCATAACTTTTTCTAGAAAAATCATATTTACGAACCGTAAAATTCTATAGAAAATAGACATCTAGATGTTTTAAAAAAAAATGGTTCATCTCCTGTTCTTCCTAAATCAATATAGTTTAATCCTAAAAAATGACTCATCTGTATGGGCAATTCTGGAAATTTAGTGAAACTCCTTTCCAAATACTTGTGAACTTGTAAAACAACTCAAAGTAACAAATTCCTAAGCTAAACATATAAATAAATACTTGAAAAAAAAACCAAATACTATGACAAATATTTGTTCATCAAATACCACCAAACCTATATTTTGCTAGTCCTCAAGCAAAACTAAAAGAAAACATAAACAAAACAAACCTAAAAACTTAAATCAATAAAACCCTTATGCCTTAATTCTTATTATGACTCATATCTAGATATCTTATGCACAATTATGTTCACAGTCTCAACACTTCACAATTCATTGCTCAAATCAAGTACATATCGTACATCCATATTCCAATGCTCAAAACACCTCACGTCTATTACCCCCAAACCTAACGTCAAGAATCCAAATTTGCTTCGACTCTAGGCCTCATAGGATTCACTCATTAAGCACACCGAACCTAGGTTTCAAACACTCATCAAGTATATGCGAATAGAAGTTATGTAAACAAGAAATTTCAAATATAAATTGACATATGAATATGGATATCATCAAAGAACGCTCATATGTTCGCAAAATAGATCTCATGAAAGGAATCAAATGTTAGGATTATAAAGCTATCACATCGCCTATATCATATCCTAGTCAAACACCTCAAGCTAAACATATTGAGTATAAACCTCTGCATAGATGGGTGTGGTTGGACGAACCTGATTTACACCGAAGCTCTTTCTTTTCAACTCTTTATAAGAGTGTCTTCAATACCTTTGAAGTATCTCAGGTCCTCTTTCTTGTCTAACCAAATCTCTTTTTGACATGTTTCTCATATATATATATATATATATATGTATGTATTCTTCTTCTTTTTTGTCTCTTTTTAAATAGGAATTTGGATCATGTAAGTCTCCATGATTAGTATAGACTACCTTTGTATGCATTTTATCTTTGTTTTTGTATAACTTCTCATTGTAAATCCCCTGGGTATGCCTAGTGATTTTTTGTACATTTTTTTATCATTAATACAAGTTCATTTACAGATCAAAAAAAAATAAGCACATACTCAAACTTCTTACTCAAGTCATTCAACTAAAATAATGAAAATACACAACATGATACTTCAAGTGAGTTATATAATCCTAGCATTCAATTCAAAACCTATAGAGATCATCTAACAATTAAGGTTATAACGAAGAGTGTTTAAGAGTACCAAGAAACTAACTCTTAGAATAAAACACTTATGGCTCAAATAACTCACTAGGTAGTCTCCACTATTTGATTCTCAATTATTAGATCTAGATTCATCTTAGTATCAACATCAAGAACACGGTCTATAGCATACGAATATGCATCAATCCTCACAATAACTAGTCAGTATTAAAGAAACTAAACTCAACGTGCATAAAAGAATTGATTACTAACCATAAAACAAATTGTAGCATGAAAATTTTGTCTCAACAAGTTCTAGTTGCACCTCCAAACCTAAACTAAATATTGTCCTCAATGTATGAAATCAAACACGCATGTAGAAAAACATTTAGAAGGGAACAATGAAAATGAAAGAACGGAAAACATGCTCTATCAAATGGGTGGGTTGCCTCCCATCAAGCGCTTTCTTTAACGTCTTAGCAAGATGTTGGTTGAACTTATTTAGGATCGTGCACCCCAATGCACTCAACAACCCCCTTCTTATGGACTCCTTCCAAGTAAGTCTTCACATGATGCCCGTTGACCTTGAATGTCACTTAAGTCTTCAGGTTCAGCAACTCTACCGCTCCATGAGAAAAAACATTGACTACCGAAAATGGTCCACACCATATTGACTTCAATTTTCCTGGAAATAATTTGAAATGAGTGTTAAACAAAAGAACTTTCATTCCAGGATAAAGAGACTTACGGATAAGGCCTTGGTCATGGTAATGCTTAGTGCGTTCTTTGTAGATCTTTGCATTCTCATAGGCTTCAACATGAATCTCTTCTAACTCATTAAGTTATAGTAACCGCTTCTCTCCTGCCATTGCCATGTCCATGTTCAACTCCTTGATTTCCCAATACGCCTGATGCTCAAGCTTAACCGGTTTGGAACCATCCTCTTAAATGATCTTATGCATACATGTAGCAGGACTAATACCCCTGATGTCACTTATACTCCATCCTATGGCTCTCCTAAGTCTGCTAAGCTCTTTCACAACTCTCTCCTCTTGGGTTTGGGTCAAAGTAGATGAAATAATCATAGGATATGTGTCTCCCTCTCCCAGAAATATGTACTGAAGGTGCTTAGGTAACTCTTTAAGTTCAAGCTTAGGTGGAGTATTATCTTCTCTAGGTAGGGAACTTGGCAATTCTAAAGGTTTTCTAGACTCTTCTTGGGGTGACACTGGTATTACACTATCTAACATCTCATGATACCCTTTGGTCTCCTCTTCTAGTGTTTTCTCTACTCTCTCAGTTATAAGAGCAACTTTAAGCTTGTCCTCTATTTATGTCTGCAAATAAGTGTTATAAACAAGTGAGTCCACATAATCAATAAAAGAACACTCATCGTTAGTAGAAATAGAAAAAGGAGTGGTTAAAGAATCAAACACTTTAAATTGTACAGTCTCTTCCAAGAATGTCATCGTTAACCTCCCATTATGGACATCAATAATAGTCTTGGTTGTGGCCATAAATGGTCTACCAAGTAAAATTGTGTGCTCCTTGTCCTTAGATGGGGTTCCTTCCATCTCCAATACCACAAAATCCGCCGACACAATCACTTTGTCTAACTGCACCAATATATCTTCAACTATTACCTTAGGATATTTAACTGACCTGTCAACAAGTTGAAAGGACATAGTTGTTGACTTAAGCTCCCCCAAACCTAGTTACAAGTATATCGAATATGGCATGAGATTTATACTTTCTCCTAAATCTAGTATTGCTTTGGTGACCTTCTTGTTTCCCATTGTGATTTTGATGATGAAACTTTTGGGATCTTTCAGCTTAGGTGGCAAGCTTTGTTGGAGCACTACACTAGCAACTTCTAACACCATCACTTTCTTGTTCTTCTCATATTCCTTCTTTTTGGTGTTAAGTTCCTTAAAGAATTTCACATATGATGGCACATTCTTGATAACATCCAAAAAAGGCAAATTAATATTCACTTTAGAAAGTATGTCAAAAATATCAGAAAACTGCTTATCTTGTTTAAAATCCTTCAGACGGTATAGATAAGGAATAAGAGTCCTGTAAGGCTCGGATGCCTTGTGCAGTGTCGTGAAGGAAGATGGCTCCTTCTCCTTGCTCTGCTCAGATGTTTGAGAAAATTATTGATCTTCAGCTGGATTTCCTTTAAGAGCGTCATGCTCATTTTGCTTCTCAATTGATTTTCCTGTATCACATGGCAAGTCATAATAAATTTTATCATCAGAATTGTTGTTAAGAATTTTACCACTTTGAAACACTGTGATAGCCTTTGCTTGCTCATGTTGGCTAGGCAACTTCCTTTTTTGATGTACTCGCAATTGTTTCGCAAGTTGTCCAACTTGTACTTCCACCCTTTCCATTGATGCCTCTAAGGAATCCAACCTTTGGCTATGTCTCTCATGGTTCTCTTTGCTAACTTGAATAAAAGCACCCAAGTTCTCTTCCAAAGTTGGATTTCTAGGTTGATTGGGTGGTGCAACTTGGTTTTGATATTGAACCGGTCTTGAACTTTGAGCATATGTCGGAGCATTGTTAGTCTTCCAAGAGAAATTGGGATGATTTCTCCACCCAGGGTTGTAGGTGTTAGAATATGGATCATTCCTCGGCCTAGGTTGGTAAGACTCCATTGCAGTAACTTGTTCTTTTTCATTTCCTGCATAAGATTCATAAGACAAATAACAAGTATTAGCACCGTGACAAAAAACCGAACAAACTCCACATATCTCATGATTGGGCGTGTTTGTGGTAGTGAGAAGTTTGAGTTGTTTGGTCAACTATGCAAGTTGCATTGCCATATCATTGTTAGAGCTCAATTCATTAACCCCAAATCTCCTTCCTCTTACACTCTTTTGTTGGGAATTCGCACCCAATATCTCATATAGCTCGCATGTCTCCTCAGCAATCTTTTCTCCCATGGCTCCACCGACAACGTTATCCACCGTATATTGACACTATTGTGTCAATCTCATCATAGAAGAATTGACTTTATAGCTGCAATGGGTAATGATGGTAGAGATACTGGATTAGAAGCATCTTGAACTTGTCTTATGCTTCATGGAAGGGTTCTCTCTCCAATTGTGAGAATGTGGCAATCGTAATTCTCAACTCAGTGGTCTTCTAATGGGAGTAGAATATGTTCATGAACCGATTGTAGACCGCTTCCCATGTAGTAAAAAAACCAGGTGGAAGAGTCATCAACCACGCTTTTGCTCTATCTTTTAGTGTGTAGGGGAATAATCTCATCCTGAGTTGATCCTCATTCAGCCCCTATAGAGGAAAAGTCTGCACTATTGCATAGAAATCCCTTATGAAGGTTAATGGGTCTTTATTTGAAATTCCGTAGAATTAAGGAAGCATGCTAAAGTAGATATTTTCTATCTCATAATTCTGGTTAGCTTCCCCCTATTGGATGCAAGATGTGGAAGTGCCGATGATCAGCCTTGCATACTCCTTCATCATAATTTGTCTTTTAGCTCCTTCACTTCTTTCAAGCTCCTCTTTTTCTATTCCCTCAACCTTTTCTTCTTCTTCCATAGGTTGTAACGTCTCCCTTAGCCTATGGATGTTGTCTATTGCTATCAATAGATTTCTCCCTTGGGATCTTCTACCGTGCATGTACCTGAAGAAAACAAAAGAAAAATTAAGCTACTAGAAATCAAGAGAGTGAAAATCAAGAAACAAATTAATGCCAATTTAAATCAAGAAAATCAAGAAGCAAATAAAGAAAATTTGACGAAATAAAAGAAATAAAAATTACTCCTAAAAGAAAGAAAAGAAAAGAAATAAAAATAAAATAAAAACAATGAAAATAATTAAAGAATTAAACACCAATTCCCTGGCAACGGTGCCAAAAACTTGATGTGCAAATTTTAAATGCTCTCATGTACACGAATCACAAATAGTATTGCGATGAGTTTACTCTTGAGGTTGATCTCTCAATGAATTGCATTGGTTTAAATCCTAAATTACTTTCTTAAAAATACTATAACAAACTCTGAAATTAAATCCTAAACACTCTAATTAAAAGATTGGTGAAGAAAAAATTGAAATAAAAACAATTTAGTAAATTAAACAAAACGAATTATAAAGAGATGAGTATAATCAATGAGAAGAATTGGGAGTTTAGCTTGCTATCCAATCATGAATTGGAACATTTGGTGAATATAAAGAATTAATCAACATCCAAGATTATTGGTATTTCCGCTAAGACTAGAGAATGCCATTGATCGTGTTTATTCTCAATTTATAACTAATTAATTAAATCTCATGGATTGTGTTCATCAATTAATTAGTTAAATTAAGTATAAGGAAAACGCAACCACCTGAATCACAATTTGATTTGAATCCTGATTTAAATTCCTATTCAAGAAAGCTTAATTAGGTCTAGATGATTTGTCCTCAACCTAATCTCAAATATTAACCTTGACTATCAATAATAAATGGCCAATCCACAAGTAATAATCAAAGGTATGAAGAATATTGAATAAGAAATAGTCTGGAAAATTTCATAAAACTAAATCCACCAAAATATCCAAAACAATCAAGGCAGCTAAGCCGAACGCCCAACAATGCGTTCAACCGTTCATGTTTAAATCCCAATCAGAGAATTCAAATATTAGGGTTACAAGCATATTGAAGGACAAAAGGAGCAAAGATAGAATTTCTTCCCGAATTACAAGATGAATCCTTAAAGTCTTGAAATGATTGATCGTCATCTTCAATCTCTTGATAAGCTGTCTTGATGAAAGAAACCATCTCCTCCTTCAATCTCTCAAAACTCCTCTTAATAATATCTCTCCAAGAACTGTCATTGTCTCCCAAGAACTCCCTTCTCTATGTCTAAAAATTCCTATATATAGCTGTATGGAGACGAATTTTTAGACAAAAGAGTTGCCCTAGGGTTTCTGTTCAGGCCATGTGCTTTTGCTGCTGTCCAGGCCCGGTTCTGCTGCTGTCCATACCTGGTTCTACCTGACCTTTGTCTAATAAAACTGCCATAACTTTCTTTAGAAAAATTATATTTATGAGCTGTAAAATTCTCCAGAAAATAGACATCCAAATCTTTCCAAAAATATATGGCTCATTCCTTGGTTCTTCCTGAATCAATATAGTTTAATCCACAAAAATGACACTTCCGCCATGCTGAAATCACGCACAGCCTGACCTTTTTCTACTAAAACTGCCTAAACTTTCTCTAGAAAAATCATATTTATGACCTGTAAAATTATCTAGAAAATAGACATCCGGATATTTCCAAGCATATATGGCTCATCTCCTGGTTCTTTCTAAATCAATACAGTTTAATCCACAAAAATGACTAATCTGTATGGGTAATTCTAGCAATTTAGTGAAACTCCTTTCCAAATGCTTGTAAACCTGTAAAACAACGAAAAAAAACTCAAAGTAACAAATTCCTAAGCTAAATATATAAATAAATACTTGAAAAACATACAGAATACTAGGAAAAATATTCGTTCATCAGGCCCAAAGAAAAAAAAAATCCTTCTATGGGCCCAATGCAAAAAGTCCTCTATGAGCCCAAGAAACCACATTGGCCTTCTCCTTGTCGCTAATCTCCAAGGCCAAGCATTTTGACTACTGCTCAAATGCTCGGTCCCACGTGTCCAAGGTCGAGCATTTTGACTGCTGCGTAAATGCTTGGTCCTACGTCTCCAAGGCCGAGCATTTTGACTACTACTTGAATGCTCGGTCCCACATCTCCAAGGCTGAGCATTTTGACTATCGCTCGAATGCTAAGTCTTGCATCTCTAAGGCCGAGCATCTTCACTGCTGCTCATATGCTCGGTCCCCACACCTCTAAGACCAAGTATTTTGATTGAGGTCTATATGCTCGATGCCATGCGTCACAAGCCGAAGCATGCAACCAACGGCACGAAGCTCTATTATACTTCCTCAAGCACATAAATATACTTAAGGAAGTGGGGGGCCTCTGATGTAGCGAATAATTCACTCTCCAATATCCTGTTAACACGTGGATAACTCCCCTGCAATGATTAGATGACATGTGATTGCGTCAATGATGGGCACATAGCAGTACAGATGACAAAGCCATAATCATTCATAGAGTTCTCACACACAAGAATGGAAGCAAGATTTCAAGGACTGCGCCATCCCTCAACACGCAACAAGACCCTTCGCCAAGGAAGCGAGATCTCAAGGATCGCACCATCCCTAGCACATGGTCAACTTGCCCCCTAGACCACTATAAAAAGCCCAATGTGTGTAGATCTCAATTCAATTTTAAGTTGATCACTGAAACACTAATACCACAACCCTCTCCATTTTCTCAAAACCTCTCACTAACAAAGGCATCGGAGTGTCCTCATTGGCACCACCCCCCCTTTCCTCTGGGGACTCTTTAGTTCATCCTTCTTTCTTTACGTAGACCGTGGAATCCCATACCTCCAATTCAGCAGCAGATTTTCGGCATCAACACAAGTAAAAGACATTAATCTCCTTATCTTGATGTGGAAACAAGAACTAACACACCAAAATATGTTTAAAAGATACACTAAATATAATAATAATTATGTGGTACTATGTTTATGTGTCTAGATCACTAGAATATAATTCTATTAGTGAAATTATAAATTCCTTTCTAATTCTCACCCTACCTTGGCCGAGGAAATTTTTGAATTATATCTTAGTAGATCACATAGGACATTCTCCCTTTTTACTTACGAGTGATAGATCCCTTATTATACACTCACATATCTCTATATGAAATCCAGTATACCCAATTACTATCAATTAATAATCCATGCATAGAACCATATTAAATGGAATCGAAGTATAATAAGTCACTTTCAAGATAACTATAGTGCCTCAGTGTAAGTCTGCAAGCATAAAGTACGCAACAAAAAATTAAAAATTTATGCCTATAGACTTAAATCTCAAGATAAATATCTATGGATCTATTAGAATGATGATCCAAATAATATTTTAATACAAGATTAGAGATTTTTTACCTTTAAAGGAAATTTTTGTTGATCTTTGAAACGGATCTACCAGTCGTTCAAGTGTTCAGCCTCAAAATGTATCCACACGAGCAATCAAGAATAAGAATTTTCTTCTCAGGGATGTCGAACACTGTGCAATGAAGAACACTAGAGCTAGGTGAAAATTCCTTGAGTGCTAGCTCTGAAACTTCGGCTAATCTAGAGAGACAAATTGTCTAAAACTAATTTTAGTAATAATAATATAATTCTTAGGATTTCTATCAAATAAAAAATTTATATAGAGCCCTTACTCAAAAAAAAAAAAAAGCTCTAAGATTTCTAGAATTACAATTAAACCCCTGGTTTAATTCATTTTAGTAGCCCTTACTCACATACCTCTAACATTATATAGAATCATATTTTAGTAGCATCAAAGCATGATGACTCATACACAAGATATCTATGGTGCCTAAAATCCAAGGATCACTTGTACAATTGCAATGTAAGAATTCCAATTGATAGCCAATAAAATTTCAATTAGAAATTCCTTAGTCGAGTCAGTTTGCTTTATATGTTCTCTAACAAGCAACTACATAAATAGTTTTAGTACCTCATAAACTAGTGACTATGAGATCAATCACTCTCAACTCCTTGAGGAAACATAGTGTCTACTAATCTATCTGGATTCACTAATGCAATTCTTATTAATGCTATGATTAGGAACATTTAAGAATAAAGTTTAAAGAAACACATTTCACTATCATGATCTCATAATGGTATTTATTTTCATTGCTCTTATTTTATGGGCGTTATCATGTAATGCACATACAATGATTTGTAATAAATATGATAAATAAAATGATTTCCATTAATAACTATTTATTATCAATAAATGATTTAGATTAATTTACAAATAGCATGCCTATAACATCAAATGATATTAGCTTGTAGGTACACTACTATCACTCAGGTCTAAGGATCACATACACAACTGCAGCATAAGAATTACCTATTGACAAGCAAGTAAAACTCCATTAGGTGTTCTAAATTCAAGTCATCTTTAGTGAACCCATTCTCCAATGAGAACCCATATACTTGTTTTAGTGTCTACCACACAAGTGACATTGAGATCAGTCGCCCTCCTAATTAAGCAAATATAGTATATGCTAGTCTAATCAGATTATTAGCATCTAATTAGTAAGAACATTTAAGAGAAAAGATTTCAAGAAAACTAGGTCTCAGAATTATGATATCATCATAATCATATATCCATTGCTCTTACTATATGGTAAAATATTCATGATAAATAAACTTGTCATTACTTATGATAAAAAATTTAATAAGAATGTTTTACAAATAATATTCCTAGACATCAAATGTCATTGGCTTGAAAGGCATACTTCTAAGATTTTTTCACTTTCATAAAAGCCAAATGTTTATGTATCTAATAACAATCTTCTCAAGATAACAATCAAAGTGTTATTGTGTCAATGCCTTACTTAGTTATTTTGTTGTATTCTTGGCTAACACAACCTTTTGTATCCTCAAGTGTCCTTTTCCAATGATTATGCTAATCAAGTGGATTAGCTACTTAGTGTGCTTGGATTTTTTTATGAGAACATGGTTCCTTGGCTTGAGCTATCTCCCCATTGCTATCACAGTACAAGGTCTTACGAATTCAATGTTAGTAACAACACCAAGCTCGATGATGAAATTTTCATCCAAACTGTCTCATTCGCAGCCCTAGATGCAGTAATATATTCAACCTCAATGGTGTAATCTAAAGCCATAACTTGATTAGAACTCTTCCACTTACTTCTCCATCATTTAAGGTGAACACAAATCCAGAAATGGACTTTCTGGTCATCCATATCAAACTAAAAGTCTAAATAAATATACCCTTCCATTTCAAGTCACCTCCTCCAAATATGATTGAAAAACTTTAATCATTTTTAATTACTTAAAAAATGTTCTTCATAGCATCTCAATGTTCCAAACATTTATTAGACTAACATCTGTAAGTAACACTTATAGCATGACTGATATCAGGCCTACTACATAACATACTTAAGATTTCCTGTTGCCAAAGCATATGGGATCTGACTCATATTCTATCTCTCTTCAGGAGTCTTTGTGGACATCTACCTAAAAAGATATACTCCATGCTGAAAAGGTAATAATCTTCTCTTTGAGTTTTTCATATTGAACCTCTTCAACTTTTTGTCTATGTATGTAGATTAGGACAAGTTAAGCATCATTCCTAATGTGTAGTATGTCATCAATGTACAATATCAAAAATGTACATGCATCTCACTTGTCTTCTTGTACAAACACGGTTCATCCACATTTTTTAGAAAACCAAACGTTTTGATTGCCTCATCAAATAGGATGTTCTAGCTTTGGGAAGCTTGCTTTAATCCATAGATTGATCTTTATAGTTTGCATACTTTGTCATAACTACCACTAGATGAAAAACTTTTTGGGTGCTCCATGTATATATCTTCCTCTATGTTACCATTAAGGAAGGCAATTTTAACAACCATTTCCCATATCTCATAATCGTAGTGTTTGGCTATTGTGAGCAAGATCCTAATGGACTTACGCATGGCTACAGGAAAAAATATTTCATCAAAGTCAATTGTCTTTGTTTTTAAATTTTCATCACTAGCCTTGCCATAAAGGTCTCTACCTTTCCATCAACACCCATCTTTCTTTTATAAACCCTTTTGCAACCAATAGGTACAAAACCTTCAGGAAGGTCAACCAAATTCCAAACTTCGTTAGAATATGTGGATTTCATTTCAAATTTCATGGTTTAAGCCATTTTCCCAAATCGATGTCTGACATCGCTTTCTTGTAGTTTGTAGGATCTTTATTCCCAATAAAGTGTACCTCTATGCAACTATCGATGAAATACCCATATCTCTCTCATTCTTTCGGTATCCTACTTGATCTATGAGGAGGTTGTGTGATAGGAGATTTTGTTACAATAGGCTTCTTAAGTTGATCATTGTTGATTTGTGGTTGTTAAGACACCTCTTCAAGTTCTATTTTACTCCCACTACTACTTACTAAAACAAACTCTTTCTCAAGAAAGGTAGCAAATTTAGAGAAAAATACTTTTTACTCATTAGAGAGATAAAAGTAATGTCCCAAGCTTTCTTTGGATATCTCATAAATCTACACTTATCAGACCTTGCTTATAACTTGTTTGCAACTAATCGATGAAGGTAATTTAGTGAGAAAAACGCCCTTAGGAATTGAGCTTAATGGCCCACAAACATCTGTGTGGATCAATCCTAATATGTCAACAGCTCTTTCTCTATGTCCACTAAATAGAGTCTTAGTCATTTTCCATGAGACAAGATTTTCCTGTTAGGTATGACTCAAAATTCAATGAATCAAAGTATTCATCTTTTGCCAACTTACTAATCCTACTCTCATTGATATTACCAAGTTTGACATGCTATACATTGGAAGAATTATTTCATCTCTTTTTCTTTTATTACCTTGTTATTTAATATCAAATAATTTAACCATAAAATTCAAGATGATAAAACTAAATAAAAATTCTTTTCGGCTAATGCAACAACACTTGCAACATTTCCAAGGCAAAGATTGACTTCTCCTTTTCTTTACTTTCTGTTTCTTCTCAGTACTTGCAACCATTTGCAAATGTGAGAACCTTATATGGTATCTAATACACTAGTAGAAGCTTCTTTAGTTAATAAGTTAATTTCAATAAGTAATAACTCAGACAATACTTCCAAAGTTTTTCCTTTTAATCTTGCAAGATGATCACTGAGATTCTTCTCCAGTATCAATTTTTGCCACAATGGAAGCAATGTCTTATTCCTTCTTGGTTTATGAAGAATTTCCCTCTCTTAACACCTCTATTTGCTTTCAATGGTTTTTTCTTATTCTTTGAGACATTCTCACCCTTAGGCTTAGACGGGGAAGCCCCATCAACAAGCATAATGGATGTCTTACCTTTCTTGATTGTTGCTTCCATAGTCTAAAAAATTTTAACATGCTCTGGAATCGTATCTTCTATCTTGTTCATGTTATAGTTCATAACAAACTATGAGAATGAATTTTGAAAAGACTACATGATTGTAATGACCTATCCCGGGTTGGCCACCCCCGAGACAGTGTTGTCACATTTTGAAAATCCCAGCACGACACATATATGCTACAATTAAAATAATACCAATTGTAATTATTACATCAATTCTCAACCCTCAACGGGGGAGATACATCATTCAAATCCTGACTTAAACATTATATACAACTTAATATGCATGAATATTTACAATTTTTTTTCTCATTAGTCTGAGGATGTTGACCACGTGGCTTACAGATAATGAATCTGTCTAAATCTCAACTCACCAACTATTTGTTCTGCCTACTGCCTGATATCATTTAACATTAAGGGATGAGCTTCACAAGCTCAGTGAATTAAATTTACTAGAAGTATTCAATTTGTATAAATAGTCTTTTAATATTCAATCATTTATATCTCATATAACTTGATAATAGCATTCTACTATCACTACACATATCATAAGCCCCATTCTCTATCAATCTCTTCTTCTTATATATTTATTCATCTTAAGACCATTAATTATATCTCATAATTACCTCGTTATGAGGTTCATAGCATATAGTCTACCATTTAGATAGTTCTTATCATATCATACTTCCATGTTTCTTTCTCACCATAACCATCTCTCTGTGAGACTCATTCATCTATAAATAAACTTACAATAAAAAAAACAATTCAAGTATTTCAGTAATAAAATTAATATTTAAAACATATGCAATGCATGAATTATTATTAGGGAACGTCTTCCCACATGTCGACATATTTTTATCTTAGACTGGCTGCCTTCCCGGTTCTTTTATTTTATTTAGATCGACTACTTTCTCGATTCTTTTATTTCTAGTATATACCGACTATCATAGTTTTCATTTATTTTTAGCATATACCGCGCATCACGGTTTTTCATATATTTCCAGCATATACCGGCTGTCACGGTTTTCATTTAGAACGGCTGCCCTCCTGGTTCTTTTATTTCATGTATATGCATATGAATAATGACATGAAGTATGCATATGCGCAAATATATAAAAAAAACACACATGTATTCATACATTCAAATTAGTTATCATGCTTCTTCTCAAATCATTATTTGAAAATTTCCACTAAATTTCTCTCCTCATAAATCATATCAAATCATCAACCATAGCTCGTCAAGAATTTCACTTATCACCTTTATTATTAAATCGACTCATTTTTTCAATAATATTATTTCTCATAAAATAATTCTCTACACATCCATTATTCCGAACATACCTATCAACCAACTTTCATCTATCACCAAATCATAAGTTAATGATTTATTCAAATACTATCACTATATATTTCATATTTATCTTGATTACTTAAAGTAAATCTAACTCACCACTTAGCACTTAGAGCTACTCGTGGATCATCTCCTTGCCTTTCCTGCTCCTTTCAGCGATTTCCTCCGGTTGCTGATTGTCAACACCTGACATAATTTTATATTAAATTTCTAATTTATTCTTCAATTTCTCCATAATTCACACCCTTTGAAAATTCCCACATTGAATTTCCGGAAATTTCATGTATGTTCAATTCCAAAAATAAACTTCACGTTATTACCTTTTGTTTTTTTAGAGCTTCCCATGACTCTCTATACAATTCTCCTATAAACTCCTTCAAAATTTTACTCTTTCAACCTTTCTTTCGGTCCCCAAGTGTTTAGAGAAATAGAGTAGTTTGAATTATAGAAGGAAGAAAACCAATCAGGATTTGGTAAGTATAATTAAAGTGAAGAACTATACATATATATAAATTTGCCGCCACTTTCCACCGTTTCACTTTTGAGCTGCTTAACATGCAGCAAATTGAAAGTTTTGAAGCAACACCTGTGTTGGTATTTGTCTAAGGTTTAAACATGTCTAAACATGGTTCAAAGATGGTTAAAGTCTAAACCAAGGTTGGAAGTTTAAAATACAGCAAGTTAAAGGACTGCACACATGTGTGTGCATCACTTTGGAGCAAGGTAAAGGTAGGCACACTAGTGGGTGCGCTTCAGCTCACAATCTGGAAAAGGTGTGCTCGCTGCTGTGTGAAGGGCAGCATCAGTGTGCGCCATGCCCCTCCGTCACCAACACCGCGCCACCCAGGAAGAAAGGTGCTGAAAGAAGGCCAGTGTCGCACTGCTCCTCCACCAGCGCCGTACCACCCAGAAAGTGTTCAAAGGGACTCTGCCCAACGTCGCACCGCCCCTTGTTCAGCACCTAGGCGCTAGGCAAACTGAAACACACTTTGGACAGCTTGCTTGAACCTCCTCTTAGGTGAGTGGATGCAATGTTAAAATGTATAGCACCACTTAGGATTGATGGAGGGCCATGGTTAAGTGGTCATCAAGATCTAAGGGTGAGGATTGACTCTCAAGAATGCACAAGAAGTTGGTGCACTATATAAAGGGTCACCTAGCTTCATTCTCATCATGAATTACATTGTGACATTGTTTGAGATCAATTATAAAGAGTGACATACAAGAGAGAATTGTGTGAGAGTGCAAAGACACAAACATAAGAGGGACTCATTGTAGAGAGGCTGGTTGTAAAGAGAGAGGAGTCTAGATTAGATAGAAAGCATTGTTAATTCTTATCTTCTTCCTTTCTTCTCTTCTTGGTTTCTTCAAGAACTTGAGCTTCTTGAAGAGGGTTGCTGTAATTGTAAAGAACCATTGATTTAGTGCCGAGAGTTCAGAGGAACTCACGAGGACGTAGGCACATTGTCGAACCTCGATAACAAATCGCTTGTCTTCTTTTCTTTCTTGCTTTCGATTGCTGTATTTCTTTCTACAAGTCATTCTAGACTTGGGTGTTTAGAAGATCACCACCTAGGCATCTTGTCAAGGTGATTTCCAACAGTGGTATCAGAGCTTGCACAGCTAGGTATTGGAGCAAGAACAAGAAGATGACGGAGCCAAGACTCCAAGAATCAAAGATCAACTTCTTGAGTGATTCAAGAACGGTGTAAAGATCAAGATCTGATTGTGTTCTTAAGGGTGATTCAAGAACGGTGTTAAGATCCATGTTCGATCTGTGTTATTGAGGTTTAGAAGAAAGCATTTGTGGGTAGTGCATAAATCAAGGGATCTTCTCTGCAAGATGGGTTCAAATTTTGGTATTAAGAAGTTTGATGGAAAGGGAGATTTTTCCCTATAGAAGCGGAAGATCAAGGCATTTCTAGTGCAACAGAAAGTGGACTTGGCTATTGGAGAAGATGATGCTTTTCCAACAAGTGTCACAGAGGACCAGCGGGTTAAGATGAAGAAGATGGCTTACAGCACCATCTTCTTGCATATGTCAGATAATGTCACAAGGGAGTGTGGAGACTCGGAAGATCCAGCTGTAATATGGAAGAAACTAGATGAGTTATTTCTTGCCAAGACTTTCCCGGATAAGAGATATCTTCGTAAATGAATCTTTACTTTTAAATTTGATCCTAATGAAGAGTTGCAAGATGATCTTGATGCCAATATGAGGAGTGCTTCAAATGGAAGAAGGTTGTTCTTTAAAAGAAGGCCAACAACTCGGTATGCCAGCAACCATGGCTACTATCGGGACAGAGGTAGAAGAGAGAGACATGGGAGAGTGCACAGCTACATACATGGCTACTACTGGGATAGAGGTAGAGGAGAGAGCTATGGGAGAGTGCACAGCAACATGCATGGCTACTACCAAGATAGAGGTAGAGGAGAGAGCCATGGGATAGTGCACAGCAACATGCACGGCTACTACCGGGACAGAGGTAGAGAAGAGAGCCATGGGAGAGTGCATAGCAACATGCATGGCTACTATCGGGACAGAGGTAAAGGAGAAAGCCATGGGAGAATGCATTCTAAACTGAGATTTGGAGGGAAGAGTTGCTACTACTGCCATAAGGAGGGTTATATCAAGAAAGATTGCAAGAAGATGACAAAGGATAGAGGAAGAAGCCATACCAAGAATGGAGAGGCTTCGGTTGCCAAGATAGAATAGCAAGATGGTGATGTTCTTGTTGTGTGCTCAGATGTAAGCAAGGGGCAAGAAGGCAGTGAGAAATGGATCTTAGATTCCGAGTGCACTTATCACATGTGCCCTCACCGGAGTTGGTTCAAGAATTTCAAGGAAACCAATGATGAAAGGGTTTTCTTGGGGAATGATATTTCTTACCAAGTGAGGGGCACGGGAGACATCCAGGTGAGGATGTTTGATGGAATGACAAGGCTGCTGGAGAATGTGAGGTATCTCTCGGATTTGAGGAGGAATTTGATCTCACTGGAGCAGTTGGATTCTATGGGATACACATGCAAGATAGAGGGAGGAAAGATCAAGTTAGCCAAGGGATCTTTGGTAGTGATCAAAGCAGCAATGAATGATTGACTCTATGAGATCATTGGAGACATGGAGATCAAGGATCAAGCAACAAGCTTGATGGCTGAGATGGATGAGGCAACCCTTTAGCACACTCACTTGGGACATATGAGCGAAGAGGGCCAGCAAGTTCTCAGCAAGGATGGCCTACTTGGTGGAAACAAAGTAGAGGAACTTGATTTCTGCGAGTGTTGTGTTCTTGAGAAGCAACACCAGGTCAGCTTCAACACCGGAGTGCACAAGTCTAAGGGCATTCTTGACTACATTCATGCGGTCCTTTGGGGACCAGCAAGGACACCAACACAAGGAGGTAATATTTACTTTCTATCTTTAATTGATGATTATTCAAGAAAGGTTTGGGTTTATTTGGTTAAAAATAAATCAGATGCTTTGAATAAATTAGTGGTGTGGAAAGGGCTGGTAGAGACTCAAATGGGTAGGGTAGTTAAGGGGATAAGAACCGATAATGGCTTAGAAATTTTTAACTAAGAACTTAATCAATTCTATAGGTTAAATGGCATTCTAAGACATAGGACAGTTGTGGAAACCCCTGAGCAAAGTGGAGTTACTGAGTGGATGAATAAAACCCTTATGGAAAAGGTTAGGTGCATATTAGATGGATCTGGATTACCTAAATGTTTTTGGGGGGAAGCTGTGTCTACTACTGCATATTTGGTTAATAGATCACCCTCTAGAGCTTTAGAGCTCAAGACTCCCGAAGAGATGTGGAGTGGAAAACCCCCTGAGTTGGACAACCTTAGAACTTTTGGGTGTGCTACGTATGCACAACAAAAGGATGATGAGCTTAGCCTAGGATCTAGAAAATGTGTGTTTCTAGGATATGGGGAAGGGGCTAAGGGGTATAGGTTGTGGTCCTTAGAAGGATTGAAACTCATAATAAATAGGGATGTTATTTTTAATGAATTATTATTTCCCTATTTGGAGAAAACTAACCCTGCAGGGGCTAGTGAGCAAACCAGTCCAGAAGTTGTGGAGCATCACATCAAGAAGGATTCAGTTCAGGTAGAGCAAGGAAGGCAAGAGGGTTCAGACCAGGTAGAGCCCATTGATGAATGCCAAGCTTAGGACACTCTTGAGGAGGCTGAACTGAAAGAGGATGATGCAGGGAGTCAGAATGACTATTAGCTCACAAGATGTAGAACCCGATATTTCTTTTAAGCTTTTATAATCTTGTTTTATAATTCAGTTTTTTTTTAGGGATCTCTTAGTAAGAAACAAAAACTTTGGGGTTGTTTAAATACTAGAAAGAAAATTTAAGGAAATGGCATGTAAATTAATAAAAGAAGAAGGGGAAGGGTAGATTGGTAAAATGCCAAGACTTAGAGGGAGTATATAAGCTAAAAGTTGACCTAGAATGGCAAATCTCTCATTTGGCAATTTGCAATTTCGTCTTAAGGAGAGAGGAAGAAAGAAAAGCTCCAGATTTTTTTTTCCTTCTCAAAACCCATTTCTTCTGAACTTTGACCTAGCCTTAACCTAACCATTCAAGATCCGTTTGCCCCCAAACTTTGAAACCTTCTTCTGCCACCATCAGCTATCTTTGGGCTAGGGAGGTGAGCCTCCACCCTCCGAGCAGGGGAGGAATAGCCGTTTTGTTCCCTTGGCACTTTTCGTGCAGATTTTGAGGTAATTTCGAAACGTGTTCAACTATAAACTCAAAGTATACTTCTTGATGTTTATTTTTGGATTTTATTTGAGGTCATTTGGATTTAAATTTATGGATTTATGAGTTGTCTAAGTTGGGAGAATTGTGTAGAAATTCTGGAAATAATTTGTGTTCTGGGCTGTTTTGTGAGCTATTTTTCAGCAAGAATTTGAGGTAGTTTTGTGTCCCAACTATTTTTAAGTTAAATTATACTTTCTAAAGTTTATTTATAACTTTATTTGGGATGATTTGAATTTAAATTGTTTTAGTTTGAAATATTTGAAGTTGGGAGAAAATTTGAGAGAAATCTGGAAATTTCTGTATTATGGAACTTTGGAAGAAAGTAATAAGAATGTATGAAGTTTGAAGATTTTTAGGGTGATTGTATGTACAAAGTGTGAAGTTTTATTCTTGTATAACATGATTTTTGAGATGGGTATTGTTACAGAATTTTACTATTGGCTGTAAATTTGAAACCCTTTTAGGAGTTAAAAGAAATTCCTCTAAGTAAGAGATTTTTCTTGATTAGGAAATTATATTTAGAATGAATACTTTTTACAAGTTGAGATTTGTTGGTAATTACCCTAAGTTAGTGTCTTGAAATTTAAGTCTATATGAATTGAGAGTTTTATGGAGTAAAGAATGAAGGAAAGAAGAGAAAGAGTGAAAATAGGTGATTAAGGAGAAGAATGAACTTTAGTAGTATTTTCTTTGATTTATATGTGTAAGTAAATGGAATGATTGATTTCTTATTAAGTGTCTAAGTTTTAAATACTATGCTCATTGGCTATTTGTATATATAGTTTTCTTTAATTATTAAAAATTATATTTCAATAGGTGAGGTGGATGATCGTAGTAAAGGTAAAGAAGTTATCCACGACTAGTGTTTGGCGTAAGGTGAGTATTACCCTACTCTTGGTAAGCATGAATGTTAGTGGGGAAACTAAAACAATAAGGTTACATAAAAAATTTAATTTGCTATTTAGATATAATAATTATATTTATAATTATGTGGTAAGATAAGTTAATTAAAAATTAATGATGAGATAGTGATTTCAAAACCTTTGTGCTGAATGTTGTGTGATTGTATGGATTATTGAGAATTTGATGATGTTCATCACTTGATTTCATTTCATTTCATGCATTAAAATTTACGGTATGTTATTGAGGGGGGGTGATGTGTGAGGACGATAGGTCCCTACCCACAAGGGGTGAAAAAGGGTACCGAATATATTTGGATGATTGGACCCAGCCCGGATCAATGGGGGGTTCCAAAAATTTATTGTTTGAGAAACGTACCGATACTTGGGGCGACGTCTCCGATGGATTATGATTGATTATGAGATGATACATTTCATTGCATAATGTTGCATTGGCATATCATACATGAATTTGAATTACCTGGCCATTAGGGGGCATATGAAATGTTTGTTTGTATGGATAAATTGTGATATTTTGACGGACTATGGAATGGCGATTCCAAGTTGGTTGTGGGTCATATAGGACCGTATTATGATTACTAAGATTGTTGTTTTGCAAAGTGTTAAATGACTACGTATACGAACAAACAAAGTAGAAAGGAAAAATAAATAATAATAAGCCCTCAACTTTTTCTAACAAGTGATTACTTTGTGTAGTGTAAGAACTCGCTGAGCTTTATAGCTTACCCCCCCTTCCTATTTATAACCTTTCAGGTAAGCTTCCAGGTGATTTCGGATTTTAAATGGTGAAGCTTTGAAGTTCAATGAAGTTTTAGGTGGGTCCATGAGCGTCGCATCCTCGGTCATCTTTTTTTTAGTGTTATATTGTATATTAGGGGTGAAGCTGTAACTGGTTGGTTGTGTCTCTTTAAACACCTTGTAAAGCTACAACCTTATAGTTTTAATCTCTGTATGATCTTAACTAATATATATACGGTATGTTCATCACTTGATTTCATTTCATATCATGCATTGAAATTTACGGTATGTTATTGAGGGGTGAGTGATGTGTGAGGACGATAGGTCCCTACCCACAAGGGGTGAAAAAGGGTACCGAATATAATTGGATGATTGGACCCAGCCCGGATCAAGGGGGGTTCTGAAAATTATTGTTTGTGAAACGTACCGGTACGTGGGGAGATGTCCCCGATGGATTATGATTGATTATGAGATGATACATTTCATTGCATCATGCTGCATTGGCATATCATACATGAATTTGAATTACTTGGCCCGTAAGGGAGCATATGAAATGTTTGGTTGTATGGATAAATTGTGATATTTTGATGGACTATGAAATGGCGATTGCAAGTTGGTTGTGGGTCTTATAGGACCGTATTATGATTACTAAGATTGTTGTTTTGCAAAGTGCTAAATGACTATGTATACGAACAAACAAAGTAGAAAGGAAAAAGAAATAATAATAAGCCCTCAACTTTTCTAACAAGTGATTACTTTGTGTAGTGTAAGAACTTGTTGAGCTTTATAGCTCACCCCCCTTCCTATTTCTAATCTTTCAGGTGATTTTGGATTTTAAGTGGTGAAGCTTTGAAGTTCAATGAAGTTTTAGGTGGGTCCACGAGCGTCGTATCCTCGGTCAATCTTTTTTCTTAGTGTTATATCGTATATTAGGTGTGAAGTTGTAACCGGTTGGCTGTCTCTTCAGACACCTTGTAAAGCTACAACCTTATAGTTGTAATCTCTGTATGATCTTAACTAATATATGTTAGATGTTGTTCTGTTGTAGTATATATTTGTGTGTCCAGGTGCTCGATTTCGAAAGGTAATTGATACCGTCCTGAGTGGGCCCGCTCGGGATGGATCGTTACACAAGAGGCCGGGAAAGAGGGCTGGTCAGACCACCTTCAAGATATGGTTTTACAGATGCTATGGATGCAACATCTCCTTGGACAGAAGGAGAGATGAGTGAACAAGAGACTTACATTGATTCCATGGGATATAAGGATTCACCAAGATGGAAGCTATCTATGGAGGAAGAAATGGATTCTTTGAGGAAGAATAACTTCTGGGAATTGGTGCACATTCCGGGAAATCAGAGAGCTATGGATTGTAAGTGGACTTACAAGATCAAAGAAGGGTACCCTCTAGGAGAAGAAGTCCGGAACAAGTATATGTATTATTTCTTATATATGTATTATTTTAATTCCATGTCATATTTATTAAATTACTTATTTACTCTTTCTTTACGAATACAAATATTACAATTCTATCCACCTTACAAAAATTTTGTCCTCGAAATTTCCTTACCTAACTCATGAAAGAGTTGGGGGTATTCTTTCTTAATTCTTGCTTCATGCTCCCAAGTAATTTCTTCAACATCTTGGCTTCACCATAGTACTTGAATCAAGGAAATGACTTTATTGCGCAAGACTTGTTCCTTTCTGTCTAGAATTTTGACCGGTACTTGCATAAAAGTCAAATCCTCTTGAAGTTCTATCGCTTAATTTGAGATACTATGGGATTCATTGTGTAAGTACTTTCTCAAAAGTGACACATGAAACACATTATGTAATTGCTTTAACTCTGGGGAAAAATCAAATCAATATGTTACTGGTCCAACTCTCTCAATCATCTCATATGGCCCCACAAATCTCGGGCTCAACTTTCACTTCTTTTTAAACCTCAACACACCCTTCCACGGAGATATCTTCAAAAATACCCAATCACAAACTTGAAACTCGAGAGGTCATCTTTTACTATCAGTATATCCCTTCTATCTGTTTTGTGCTGCTCTAAGGTTCTCTCTAACTAGTTTGATCCTCTCAATAGTAAAATCTATCATTTTTGGACCAAATATCTTTCTCTCTCCAACTTCTTCCAAGCATGCTGGAGTTCTACACCTCCTACCATATAAATCCTTAAATAGTACCATCCCAATACTAGTTTTATACTGATTATTATATGCAAACTCGATCAAAGGAAAATAAGCATTCCACCTCACTGAGAAACTTAATACACTTGCCCTCAACATATCTTCTAGTATTCTGATGATTCTCTCCATCTACCTATCAGTTTGTGGACGAAAAGTTGTACTAAACCATAATTGCATACCCATAGCTTCTTGAAAACCTCTCCAAAATCTAGAGGTAAATCTAGAATCTCTATCTGATACAATACTCAAGGGTACTCCATGTAATCTTACAATCTCCGCTACATACAATTCAGCCAACTTTGCAAGACTCCGGGTAGTTTTAATAGGAAGAAAATGTGAAGACTTACAAAGTCCATCTACTATAACCCATACAACGTCATGACCCCTCTGGGTACAGGGAAAACCAGAGACAAAATTCATACTCACATTTTCTCATAGAAAAATTTTGGATGAATCTCCTATAATAACCAACTAACCCCAAAAAGCTTCTAACTTCAGTTACACTAGTAGGTCTTTCCCAATTCAGCACTGCTTCTACTTTCTGTGGGTCAACTGCTATTCCCTCTCCTGACACAACATGCCCCAAGAAAGATATTTCACTTAACCAAAACTCACACTTAGAGAACTTTGTATATAATTTCTCTCTCCTCAGAATTTCCAACACTATCTATAAATGCTGCATATGCTACTCTTCGTTCTTGGAATATACCAGAATATCATCAATAAACACAATCACAAATCTATCCAAGAATGGTTTAAACACCCGATTCATTAGATCAATAAATGTTGCAGGAGCATTAGTCAACCCAAATGGCATGACCAGGAACTCATGATGGCCATAACGTGTCCTAAAAGCAGTCTTAAGCATGTCCCCCTCCTTTATCCTCAATTGATGATAACCCGATCTCAGGTCTATCTTAGAAAACACCCTAGCTCCCTATAACTGTTCGAACAAATCATCTATCCTGGGAAAAGAATATTTATTCTTGATAGTGATCTTATTCAACTGTCTATAATCAATACATAACCTCATTGTCCCATCCTTCTTCTTGACAAAAAAATATAGGGGCTCCCAAAGGTGACATACTAGGTCGAATAAAATGTTTATCTAGCAACTCCTAAAGCTGAACTTTTAACTCTCTCAATTTAACTGGTGCCATTCTATAAGGTGCTATAGATATGGGTGCTGATCTTGGAATCGCCTTAATAGAAAACTCAAACTCCCTATTGGGAGGCAAACCACACAACTCTTCAGGGAATACATCAGAAAAATATTTTACAACCAAGATTTCTTCTAACTTCCTACTCTCCTTGCTAGAATCCACCACATATGCCAAATACCCCTCATAACCCTTCTTCAACCATTTACTGGCAGTTAAGGCAGAAATAAGACAGTTAGCAAGTATCTTACATTCTCCTTGAAAATTAAACTCTTCTTGTCTAGGTATCTTGAGCACCACATTCTCCCTAAAACAATCTACCCAAGTATGATATGCAGATAACCAATTCATCCCCATAATTAAATCAAAATCTACCATATCTAAAGGTAATAAATCAACTTCAAATTCTCTATCAGCCATATAAATCACACAACTTCGATAAATTGTCCTGATAATAACCTTATCCTCAGTAGGAACCTCAACAACAATAGCATGCATCAAAGGACTAGCACTAGCATCAATAGATTTCATATAAACACTGGATGCGAAAGAATGGGTTGCACCAGGATCAATCAATAATCTAGTAGGTCTATATGGGATAGATACCATATTCATAACAACATCAGGAGTTGCTTGTGCATCCTGTTGGGTCAATGCATAGACTCTGCTATCTTTGGACTATAATTGGCTACCACATCCTCTCTTAGCTATTGATCCTTGACCTCTGCCCCGAACATTCCCTGATCCACCACCTCTCTCCACCAGTCTTCTCCCAACACTTTTAACGCTTATGTCAGCAGATTTCCCCACTAGACAATCTACAGCAACATGTCCTCCCTCACCATATACAAAGCATATCTACGTAGGGTAATTCTGAGATAGATGCCCCGCCTGATTACATCTAAAACCAACCCTTAGTTCTCGATCATACATCAGATTACGACCTCCCCTTGGTGGCATACTTACTCTTCTACTATAACTCCCACTTCCCATAGCCTGTCTCCCAAATCTAGGGCTCCCACCGATATTACTCTAAGTGACAGAAGTAATAGATCCTGCTTGCCTTTAACTCTGTACTACAGTTCCTTGTGATAAGGAACACCCCCTCTAGAGTGGTCTCCCACCCTACACACTTATGTTGCCACCACCTCTAGGTACCTCAAATCTAAACCTCTTCAGCCACTCCCTCCTACGTCTAAATTCCATCAAATCCTTCTCAATTTGTAATGCTTTATCCACCAGTATAGCATAATTTTCAATGCCTATATAAGAGAGTTTAGTCCGAATGTCATAGTGTAATCCATCTAAAAATCTCTTACACTTTCTCTCCTCCATATTTATTAATTGAGGTAGAAACCTTGACAAGGCTATGAATCTATTATCATATTCAACCACCGATAAATTACCCTGCCTTAGATGAATAAAATCTCTCTCTTGTTGTGCCCGAAAGGTATCTGGAAAATACTTCGCAAAGAACTCATCCTTAAACTTACTCCAAGTTAAAGTTTATTCTACCTGTGTGCTTACCCTGGGCAAAATATCTGCCCACCATTGAGAAGCCTCACTTTTCAGCACAAATGAAGCTAAAGTAACCTTTTGTTTATCTGTCACTGGGAAGACCTCAAAATATTTCTCAACAGGTCTAATCCACTGCTCAGCTTCTATAAGATTTATAGATCCTTTAAAAGACTGGGGTTTAAACTTAAGAAATCTCATAAAACAATCACCTTGCATCTCATGTGCAAACACACCTTCTCCCTCATGAACCTCTTATCTCACCACATCAGGTTCTATTTTACCCCTCTCCTCTAATCTCTTTTGCAAATTATCAGCCCTTTTTTTAGTTGTATTCATCCTCTCTAGGCCATGCTCAAGAGCTTCTCTCAATTTATCCCTCCTAACCTCAGATTCTCTCCCAGCTCTACTAGTACCTATCGCACTATTAATTTGTTCCCTCACAGGAACCATAGACTCAACTTCCTCATCTACTTCAGTTCTTCTAAATATTGGGGGTCTACCACATCCCCTCTTATTCAGAACTCTAGCTCTAACTCTAGCTCTAGCACATCCACGTGTCATCCTCAGACTCTACATTAAAATATAGTTTATTTAGATCTTCCACTTCTTTAAGTTCTTATGCAGTCTATAGAATCATAAAACCTAATGCTCTAATACCAAAATTGTAAAGACCCATCCTGGGTTGGCCACCCCCGAGACGGTGTTGTCACATTATGAAAATCCCAGCACGACACATATATGCAACAATTAAAATAATACCAAGTATAATTATTACATCAATCCTCAACCCTCAATAAGGGAGATACATCATTCAGATCTTAACTTAAACATTATATACAACATAATATACATGAATATTTACAAAATGTTTTTTTTCTCATTAGTCTGAGGATGTAGACCACATGGCTTACAGATAATGAATCCGTCTAAATCTCAACTCACCAACTATCTGTTCTGCCTGCTGCCTGAAATCATTTAACATTGAGGGATGAGCTTCACAAGCTCAATGAATTAAATTTACTAGAAGTATTCAATTTGTATAAATAGTCTTTTAATATTCAATCATTTATTTCTCATATAACTTGATAATAGCATTCTACTATCACTACACATATCATAAGCCCCATTCTCTATCAATCTCTTCTTCTTGTATATTTATTCACCTTAAGACCATCAATTATATCTCATAATTACCTCGTTATGAGGTTCACAGCATATAGTCCACCATTTAGATAGTTCTTATCATATTATACTTCCATGTTTCTTTCTCACTATAACTGTCTCTCTATGAGATTCATTCATCTATAAATAAACTTACAATAAAAAAAAAACACTTTAGCATTTCAGTAATAAAATCAATATTTAAAACAGATGCAATGGATGGATTATTATTAGGGAACATCTTCCCACATGTCGACATAATTTTATCTTAGACCGACTACCTTCCCGGTTCTTTTATTTTATTTAGACCGGCTGCCCTCCCAGTTCTTTTATTTCATGTATATGCATATGAATAATGACATGAAGTATGCATATAGGCAATAATATAAAAAAAAAACGAACATATATTCATACATTTAAATTAGTTATTATGCTTCTTCTTAAATCATTATTTTAAAAATTCCACTAAATTCCTCTCCTCATAAATCATATCAAATCATCAACGATAGCTCGTCAAGAATTTCACTTATCACTTTTATTATTTAATCGACTCATTTTCCAGTAATATTATTTCTCATAAAATAATTCTCTACACATCCATTATTTCGAACATACCTGTCAACCAACTTTCATCTATCACTTAATCATAAGTTAATGATTTATTCAAATACTATCACTGTAGAATCCGATATTTCTTTTAAACTTTTATAATCTTGTTTTATAATTCAGTTTTTTTTTTAGGGATCTCTTAGTAAGAAACAAAAACTTTGGAGTTGTTTAAATACTAGAAGGAAAATTAAAGGAAATGGCATGTAAATTAATAAAAGAAGAAGAGGAAGGGTAGAGTGGTAAAAGGTCAATATTTAGAGGGAGTATATAAGCTAAAAGTTGACCTAGAGTGGCAAATCTTTCCTTTGGCAATTTGCAATTTCGGCTGAAGGAGAGAAGAAGAAAGAAAAGCTCCAGATTTTTTCCTTCTCAAAACCCATTTCTTCCAAACTTTGACCTAGCCTTAACCTAACTATTCAAGCTCCGTTTGCTCTCAAACTTTGAAAACCTTCTTCTACCACCATCAGCTATCTTCGGGCCAGGGAGGTGAGCCTCCACGAGCGGGCTACAGTGGCGCGTGGACCCCACGCTCCAAGCAGGGGAGGAATAGCCGTTTTGTTCCCTTGGCTTTTTTCGTGCAGAGTTTGAGGTAATTTCGAAAAGTGTTAAACTAAAAACTCAAAGTAAACTTCTTGATGTTGATTTTTGGCTTTTGTTTGAGGTCATTTGGATTTAATTTGAGGGAGTTATGAGTTGTCTAAGTTGTGAGAATTGTGCAGAAATTCTGGAAATAATTTGTGTTCTGGGCAGTTTTGTGAGCTGTTTTTCAGCAAGAATTTGAGGTAGTTTTGTGTCCCAACTATTTTTAAGTTAAGTAAACTTCTTAAAGTTTATCTAAAACTTTATTTGGGATGATTTGAATTTAAATTGGTTTAGTTTGAAATATTTGAAGTTGGGAGAAAATTTGAGAGAAATCTGGAAATTTCTGTATTATGGAACTTTGGAAGAAAGTAATAAGAGTGTGTGAAGTTTGAAGATTTTTAGGATGATTGTATGTACAAATTTTGAAGTTTTATTCTTGCATAACATGATTTTTGAGATGAGTATTGTTATAGAATTTTACTATGGGCTGTAAATTTGAAACCTTTTTTGGAGTTAAAAGAAATTCCTAAGTAAGAGACTTTTTCTAGATTGGGAAATTATATTTAGAATGAATACTTTTTAAAAGTTGATATTTGTTGGTAATTACCCTAAGTTAGTGTCTTGAAATTTAAGTCTATATGAATTGAGAGTTTTATGGAGTAAAGAATGAAGGAAAGAAGGGAAAGAGTGAAAATATATGATTAAGGAGAAGAATGAACTTTAGTAGTATTTTCTTTGATTTATATGTGTGAGTAAATGGAATGATTGATTTCTTATTAAGTGTCTAAGTTTTAAATACTATACTCATTGGCTATTTGTATATGTAGTTTGCTTTAATTGTTAAAAATGACATTTCAATAGGTGAGGTGGATGATCGTAGTAAAGGTAAAGAAGTGATCCACGAGTAGTGTTTGGCGTAAGGTGAGTATTACCCTACTCTTGGTAAGCATGAATGTTAGTGGGGAAACCAAAACAATAAGGTTGCATAAAAGTTGTAATTCGCTATTTAGATATAATAATTATATATATAACTATGTGGTAAGATAAGTAAATTATATATTAATGATGAGATAGTGATTTCAAAACCTTTGTGCTGAATGTTGTGTGATTGTATGGATTGTTGAGAATTTGATTATGTTCATCACTTGATTTCATTTCATATCATGCATTGAAATTTACGGTATGTTATTGAGGGGTGAGTGATGTGTGAGGACGATAGGTCCCTACCCACAAGGGGTGAAAAAGGGTACCGAATATAATTGGATGATTGGACCCGGCCCGGATCAAGGGGGGTTCTGAAAATTATTGTTTGTGAAACGTACCGGTACGTGGGGAGACGTCCCCGATGGATTATGATTGATTATGAGATGATACATTTCATTGCATCATGCT
This sequence comes from Bretschneidera sinensis, assembly GCA_023935145.1. Taxonomy (NCBI): domain Eukaryota; kingdom Viridiplantae; phylum Streptophyta; class Magnoliopsida; order Brassicales; family Akaniaceae; genus Bretschneidera; species Bretschneidera sinensis. Next base: position 92,898,977 of record CM043702.1, read on the forward strand.
GCATTGGCATATCATACATGAATTTGAATTACTTGGCCCGTAAGGGAGCATATGAAATGTTTGGTTGTATGGATAAATTGTGATATTTTGATGGACTATGAAATGGCGATTGCAAGTTGGTTGTGGGTCTTATAGGACCGTATTTTGATTACTAAGATTGTTGTTTTGCAAAGTGCTAAATGACTATGTATACGAACAAACAAAGTAGAAAGGAAAAAGAAATAATAATAAGCCCTCAACTTTTTCTAACAAGTGATTACTTTGTGTAGTGTAAGAACTTGTTGAGCTTTATAGCTCACCCCCCTTCCTATTTCTAATCTTTCAGGTGATTTTGGATTTTAAGTGGTGAAGCTTTGAAGTTCAATGAAGTTTTAGGTGGGTCCACGAGCGTCGTATCCTCGGTCAATCTTTTTTCTTAGTGTTATATCGTATATTAGGTGTGAAGTTGTAACCGGTTGGCTGTGTCTCTTCAGACACCTTGTAAAGCTACAACCTTATAGTTGTAATCTCTGTATGATCTTAACTAATATATGTTAGATGTTGTTCTGTTGTAGTATATATTTGTGTGTCCAGGTGCTCGATTTCGAAAGGTAATTGATACCATCCTGAGTGGGCCCGCTCGGGATGGGTCGTTACAATCACTATATATTTCATATTTATCTTGATTACTTAAAGTAAATCTAACTCACCATGTAGCACTTAGAGCTACTCGTGGATCACCTCCTTGCCTTTCCTGCGCCTTTCAGTAATTTCCCCCGGTTGCTAATCGTCAACACCTGACATAATATTTATATTAAGTTTCTAATTTATTCTTCAATTTCTCCATAATTCACACCCTTTGAAAATTCTCACATTGAATTTCAGAAAATTTTGTGTATGCTAAATTTCAAAAATAAACTTCACGTTATTACCTTCTGTTTTTCTTAGAGCTTCCTGTGACTCTTTATAAAATTCTCTTGTGATCCTCTTCAAAATTTTACTCTTCCAAACTTTCTTTCGGTCCCCAAGTGTTTAGAGAAATAGAGTAGTTTGAATTGTAGAAGGAAGAAAACCAATCAGGATTTGGTAAGTATAATTAAAGTAAAGAATAAATTATATATATATTCCATCACTCTCCACCGTTCACTTTTGAGCTGCTTAACATGCAACAAATTGAAAGTTTTGAAGCAACACCTGGAAGTCCAAGTGTTGCAAGCCCTTTTTTTTTAAAGAGTTGTTTTATAAAAATTAAATCTTTCGCATATATGTATTATTTTAATTCCATGTCATATTTATTAAATTACTTCTTTACCCTTTCTTTACGAATATAGATATTACAATGATCATATCATTACATAATTTTTCATTCATTCAAAAATCGAGTCCATTTAACTACTCGATGTTGTTGATCATTTTCAATCCATGCTCATAGACTGATGATCCCTCAGGCATCCTAGGCTTAAAGAGTTTCTTTGAGATCAAGAACCTCGCAGTGCGACTGTTCTCACCATACAACTCTTGTAAGTGAAGCAACATCGTATAAACGCTTTTCATTTTCTCATGTTGCTTCTGAAGCTCATTAAACATTGAAGCTAGCATGTAGCACCTATCCTTCATGTCATCCTCCTGCCACTTCTCAAAAGTAGTGACCTCTTCTTCTAGTGCATTCTAAGTAAACTTTTTAGAAGCATGTGATCAAGAACATAGCTAATTTTCTTGGAATTGAGAACGATTCGCAAGTTTCTCAACAAGTCCAAGAAATTGGGCCTAGTTAGTCTATTGGTATCAATAATTCTGGATAGTAGATTAAGATTGGTCATTACGATCTACAAGTCAACAACAGCAAAAAATTAGCACATATTCATTTTATTATATATCAATAGATTTGGTCTTTAATCATATTGTTACCTCCTAATATTCTTTTCGAATTCCATAATCCTTCGGAATAAAATTCAGGAGGCTCCATTGGAAAGTCCCCTAGTGGTGATTAGGATACTATTACTCATTTAAAATAGCTTTACATAATAGTTTATTGGCTATAATAAACTTTTAATAGGTAGATAGCACTTATCAATTAAATCTCATGTAATTTCCAATCATTCTTTCAGCCTCTAAAATATACAATCCTCACATGATAATTTCTTAGACAATATATTATAGTTAAGTCAAACCCACAATTTTCACAAGTGTAGGTGTTTAAACAAATGAGCCCTCACATAATAGTTTCTTAGACCAATTAGTTTCTTACCTCGTTATACCATATATTTAATAGGGCATCATGAATATCCCATAATGTAAGTCTCACATGTATGTGACAAAATATATTTAGAACAATAGATTCTATATATCCCTACAATGGTGGAATGTCATGATAAGACATTCATAATGTCTCCTTGTTACAACTTTATAGCAATTACTTTCATGAAGGAATTTAATTAGTCTTTAGTCTCATCATTGATTGAACGTGCATCACATATATATCATACATCCTATAATATTAAATAAAATATGACTCTGGGTTATTATGAACTTTTGTGCATTAATTATTTGAGCCACTAATGAATCATTGGTCTTAATTTAGGGTTCCACAATATTTTCACTAATTCCCACATAATGAGTCTTGTAATCTTCAAACGAGCCTCCATTGGTTCCCTATACACTCGATCATCCTCCAGCTTTACATGAAAAATTCATATCAACTCCTATCAAACTATTCTAACTAATTACATTACATAATCAATAAGAAACATTTATTCAAAATCAAGGGGGGTTACAATAAGAAGGAGATAGAATTTTACAACCAAATAAGAAAGAAAGTCATGACATGCAAACCCCATTTAAAATTAATAAATTAGAAAATAAACATTACAACCCATAAAATTACAACCATTCATTGAATCGCATTGAATAATGACCAATTACATAGCTCAATTACGTTGTATATATAAAATTTAAATGTAATTTATTCTATTTAAGGCTTTAATTCTAAGATTGCTTATCCTAACCAAATTAGATTTCCATAAACTTTTCTTAAACCTATTCCAAATAGAATTTAGATTTTTTATTCACTAGAATTCATAATTCTAATGCAATAAGGATTTTAGAGTTTTATTTCTAATCAAACTCCAATTTCTTAAAAAATTTAATCCAAAATTAAGAAAAAATATCTTAACAAACCAAAATATAATTTTTGACAATCAAAATTTAATTATTTAGTTGAATAAAATTTAGATTTCAAAATTCTGATTTTTACACTACCTGATTTTTTAATCATAGTAGAAAAGTACTTCAATTTTTTAATCATTATCAATGGAATATGTAACTATACATCTGTATCTTTCCAAAGCCACCACAAACACTACAATCCAACTTAAAATGAGTAACTTATGCTTGTTTGAATTTGGACTAGAAAATTTGTTTTCTTGCAGTTTTTTATGCGATTTTCACGATTTTCATCCCCAAAGCAAATTTTCTTTGATGCAAAATCATATATTCATCGTAAAAAAATAGTCAATATACATTGATTTAATATGTTTCAAAAACAATCCAAAATACTTTTATCATCATCACATGACTATAATCAAATCAATAACACAGTCTTGAATTTTTTTCACCTATAGTTTCACAAACTAAATCTAACTTTTAGATTATCAATTTGTAATCTTTAAAATTATAATATCAAATCTTTTATATCCATAACAATAAATTACCATATTCTACATAAATCGTAAGTATGGCTCTGATACACTTGAAGGAAATCGATCAAGAAAAATGCATCGAAAATTTAAAAAATTTATCAATTCTCGAAAACCCTAATAACCTTATGATTAACGTAGAACATCTTTAACATTAAGAACATTCAAAGATATAATTATTACCTTTGATTTGTTATGTTCTTGACTCCCTGAATATGTTGTAGTCGAATTCTCCAACACATCCGAATCCAAATTCCTTCGCATTCTTAAATTCACAATGATTATAAGACTATGTAATCTCTAAAGATAGTCCACACATGGAAAATCATGAATTAGGATTTCTCTCTATGATTTTTATTTCTTTGGGAATAGGAGAGGCTACAAGCTCTTGGGAGAAACTTGTGTGTAGAATAATGGGCTAACAAAAATTTGTATACTAATAAAGTATTTATAGTGTTAGGGTTAGGTGCAACTAACCATTAATTTCAAACTAAACCCCTACAATTATTTCTTAATTATATAGTTTTCCTTCTATGTATAACCTTTAATGTTCAAGCTAATCTAATTGTAAGTCATAACTTTTATGTAATTGCAATTGAAACCCTTTTCAGTTAATTAGAAGTCCTTCTAATTTATTTTGAATCAAAACTACTTTTGATTCTCCCTTTGTAAAAATTAATTAATTGTCTATTAAATTAATTCTTAGGGCTTTTACAATCATGAGAGATACCTAGCAACATTTCATGACTGCCTAAACAGTGTGAATTTAGTTGTGAAACCTTGAACCTTCGTGTTATCAATAACCGTGCAATGCAAGCCTTCCATCATGCATTGTTTCAATTAAGCTAATTAGGGTATGGAATTACTGTTAAACCCTTAGCATTAATTTTATGTGTCTAAATCTCAAGTGTATAATTCTAATGGTGAAATTAGAAACTTCTTTCTAATTCTCCCCTACTTTGGGCAAGAAACTTCACAAATTATATCTTAGTAGATCACATAGGGCATTCTCCCATTTTACGTAGGAGTGATAGATCCCTTATTGTACACTCACATTTCTCCATATAAAACCAATTATACCCAACTATTATCAATTAATAATCCATAGAGAGAACCATAGTAAATAGCATCATAGTATAATAAGTCACATACACGATAACCATGGTGACTCAAGTGTAAGGATCACATACACAACTTTCACATGATAATTACCTATTGATAGGAAAGTAAAATTCCATTAGCTGTCCTTAAGTTAAGTCATGTTCAGTGAACTCATTCTCTAATGAGCACCTACATACTTGTTTAACTGTCTACCACACAAGTTAAGTGACACTGAGATCAATCACCCTCCCAATTGAGCAAACATAGTGTGTGTCAGTCTAACCGGATCACTAATGTCTAATTAGTATCCCACGACCAAGAAAATTTAGGAGAAAAGCTTTTAAGAATACTAAGTCTCAAAATTATGATCTCATCATAATCTTATCTTCGTTGCTATTACTTTATAAACTTAACGATGACAATGTAATTAGACAAATATTCATGATAAATAAACTTGTCATTAATTATGACATCAATTTGACTAATATTTTTTTACAAATAATATCCTTAGACATCAAATGTCATTGTCTTGTAACGCATACTACTAACATACCAGTCTAACCAGATTACTAACATCAATTAATATCCGACAACTAAAAACATTTAACACTTTCAAAAAGATTAGGTCTTGTAATTATGATCACATCATAGTCCTATATCCATTGCTCTTATTCTATGATCTTGATCATGATAATGTAATTTAACAAATATTCGTGATAAATAAAACTTACCACTAATTATGATAACAATTTTATTAAGATTGTTTTACAAATAATATCTTAAGACATGAAATGTCATTGGCTTATAGGGAATACTACTGAGAATCGCCCACTCGCATTAAATCTAATTGCTCATGTATCTTATACCTATCTTTTCAAGATAAAGATCAAATTGATACTGTGATAATGCCTTACTTAGTCGATCTAATATACCCTCTGCTAAAGTAACCTTTTTGTATTCTCATGTCCCCTATTCCTATGATTATGCTAATCAAGTGGATGAGCTACTTAATGTGCTTAGATTTCTAATGAGATCTTGGTTCATTGGCTTGAGTTATTTTCCCATTTTTATCACGGTACATGGTATTGTAAATTCAAGGTTAGGAACAACACCAAGCTCAGTGATGAACTTTTCATCAAAACTGTCTCATTTGCAGCCCTAGACGCAACAATATATCCAACCTAAGTGATGATATCTATAGTTGTATCTTGTTTATAACTCTTCCAGCTTACTACCCCACCATTCAGGATGAATACAAATCCCGAAGTTGACTTTCTATCATCCATATCAGATTGGAAGTCTAAATCAGTATACTCTTCCAATTTCAAGTCACTTCCTCCATATGTGATGAACAAATATTTAGTCCTTCTTAAGTAGTTAAGAATGTTCTTCATAGCATTCTAGTGTTCTAAATTTGGATTAAACTGAAATCTATTAGTATCACTTATAGCATGACTGATATCAAGTCTAGTACATAATATAGCATACATAAGACTTCCTATGGCAGAAGCATTGGGGATTTGACTCATGTTATCTCTCTATTCAGGTGCCTTTGGGGATATATACTTATAGAGATGTACTCCATGCCTGAAAGGTAACAATCGTCTCTTAATGTTTTCAATGTTAAACCTCTTAAACAATTTATCTATGTATGTAGATTGGGATAAGCCAAGCATATTTCTAGATCTATCTCTATAAACCTTTATCTCCAAAATATAGAATGCTTCTCCAAAATGTTTTATGGAGAAGTTCTTTGAAAGCCAGACTTTAACTAATTTTAGCATCCCTATGTCATTCCCAATTGTTGTTCTATTTATTTTGAGAAATGATATTGGAACATTGAATAATGATTTTTATATTCTTGAACTACATGGTAAAATTTTCAATATCAAACAAAATATAAGGAACAGAGATAATAATCTAAATCAATCCTACATGAAAAACTTAAGACTAAGTCATATCAATGGAGATACACTAACCAAGTTGGTAAAAGATGGATATTCGAATCTATCGAATTTTGAATCCTAACCAACTTATAAAGCCTGTTTCATAGGGAAGATGACTAGATCTCCATTTAATGGACATAGAGAAAGAATTGCGGATGTATTAGGGTTAATACATATTAATTTGTGTGGGCCCCTAATAGTTAATGCTAGAGGAGGTTACACCTACTTCATTACCTTTACGATGATCATTCTAGGTATGGGTATGTGTACTCAATGATGTACAAGTTTGAATCATTTGAAAATTTTGAAGAATTCGTAAATGAAGTTGAAAAGCAATCTGGGAAATGTATTAAAGCTCTTTGATCTAATAGAGGAGGTGAATAATTGATTTATGATTTTATCGATTATCTTAAAGAGAATTGGATTCTCTCTTAGTTAACTCTTCCTAGAACACCACAGTTGAATGATGTCTCTGAAAAGACAAATTGTACTCTATTAGATATGGTACAATTTGTGAAAAGTTACATTGATCTTCCTATATCTTTTTGGGGATCTGCCGTCCTAACTACCATGTACTTATTGAATAAGATTCCCTCAAAAGCAATAGCTAAGGCACCATAAGATATATGAAAAGGGAGAAAACCTAGTTTAAAATCATTGAGATTTGGGGTTGTCCTGCATATGTAAAGAAGTTACATATAAACAAGTTGGGATTTAGGCCTAATAAATGATGGTTTGTGGGTTATCCACAATAAAGTTTAGGATATTATTTTTATCATCCTCAGGAACAAAAGGTGTTTATTTCTAAGTACGCTGCCTTTCTAGAAAAAGAGTTTATGCTAGAAAGGAGCAATGGGAGCAAGATAGATCTTAATGAAGTGTCACAAGAACCACAACCAAGTACTATTCAAATTGAGGAACTTGAATCAATAGATCTTCGTATTACATAAACAGTTTAAAGATCTAGCAGAATACTTAAGGCTCTAGAGAGATATTGATTTCTCATAGATGGCGAGCTAGAGATACAGCTTATAGATGATAAGGAACATACTAACTACGAAGAAGTGTTGTCTGTCAACTCAGAGAAGTGACTAGAAGCAATGAAATCCAAATTGAATTCTATATACTCCAACAAACTATGGACTTTGGTCGATGCTCTTGAAGTTATATTACTTATAGGTTATAAATAGGTCTTAAAGGGAAAATCTTAGTAGATGGAAAGGTAAAGACCTATAAAGCAAGTCTAGTATCAAAGGGTTTCAAACAAAGGCAAGGAATTAACTTTGATGAAGCCTTCTCTTCAATGGTCTTGCTTAAATCCATTAAGATTTTACTTGCAATAGTTGTATACCATGACTATAAGATATGGTATATAGATGTAAGTAATGTATTCCTCAAAGGAATTTTAGAAGAGGATCTGTACATGACACGACCTAAGGTTTTTACATCTAGTGATAATGATCACATAGTATGCAAACTTCAAAAATTAATTTGTGAATTAAAGCAAGCTTCCAGAAGTTGGAACATTCGTTCTAATGAGACAATCAAATCGTTTGATTTTATAAAAAAAATGAAGATGAACCATGTGCGTATAAGAAGGTCAGTGGGAGTGCAGTGACACTTTTGGTGTTGTACATTTATGACATACTACTCAATGGGAATGAGATAGGTATGTTACAATCAATCAAGGTTTGGCTATTAAAGAATTTCTCTATGAAAGATTTGGGAGAAGCGTCCAACATTTTGGAGATAAAAGTCTATAGAGATAGATTTAGAAGGATGTTAGGCTTGTCTTAATCCACATACATAAACAAAGTGCTTAAAAGGTTTAACCTAAAAAATTCCAAAAGGGGACTCTTACCAATGAGTAATGGAATTTATCTCTCTAAAGATATGTCCCTCAATACTCTAGAAGAGAGAGAACGCATGAGTAGTATGCTATATGCATTGACAATTAGTTCCATCATGTATTCAATAATGGTAAATGGATAACTGTGAAAAACATTCTAAAGTTCTTGAGACGAACTAAATATTTGTTTTTCATATATAGATGAGCATATTTGAAACTTTAGTGCTTCACATACTCTAGTTTCCAGTCTGACAAAGATGATAGTAAATCTATTTCTAGATATGTGTTCACCTTAAATGGTAGTGTAGTCAGTTGGAAAATTTCTAAGCAAGAAACCACTATGGATTCGACCATAGAGACCGAATACATTGTTGCATTAGAAGCTGCGAATGAGGTAGTTTGGATGAAAAAGTTCATCACTGAACTTGGTGTCGTTCCAAACATTGTCAATCTAGTAACTCTGTACTATGATAGAAATGGTGTTATTATGCAAGTAAAGGAAACAATGTCTCATCAGAAGTCCAAGCACATTTTGCAGCTATTCCATTTGATTAGAGATGTAATTGGAAGAGATAACTAAAAGAAGTTTTAATTCAAATTCAAATTAAAAGTAGTTTTAATTCGAATTCAAATTAAAAAGGAGTTTTAATTCGTTGGTCAAGGTCCAATTGTTGCGTAAAAGTTACGACCTACTACCAGCGCAATATTTAGTCTAAAGAGTCACACATAAGAGGGCAATTGTAAGAATTAAAAAAATAAAAATAAATAAAAAAAAAACTAAAGGGCCAATAAAGAGAGTTTTAGGATTTAAATTAAATCAGGGGTTCAATTGTAATTTTAGAAATCCTATAGCTTCTAGGAGAAAGAATCTATATAAATGCTTCTATCTAATAGAAACCCTAATGCAATTTTTGAGGCTTAAGATCAAATCTTAAACTCTCTCTAAAGGTAAAAAGCTAAAAGATAAACCTTGAGCTAGCACTCTTGGTTTTCGGCAATCTAGTTAAGGATCTTTGTTCTTGATTGCTTATGTGGATACACTTAGAGGTTGGAGGCTTAAGCAACTTTCTGAACTCATCTACAAAGGATCAATCAGAATCTCCATCAGCGAAAACTATAAATCTTTAACCTTTTATGGAGATCTCTTATCTCGTTCCAATATATTCATAGAGAGTTTCTTGGGTTTTTAAGTTTCGCAATATAAAAATTTTAAATTTTCGCTACGTTTCTATACCAGTAAACTTATGAAAATTACTTATTTCGAGTCAGTTTAATGTACATGTTCTCTAACGAGAACCTACATAAATGTTTTTAGTGTCTTATACACATACTATGAGATCAATCACCTTCAACTCCTTGAGGAAACATAAATTGTATTAATCTTTTCGGATTCACTATTACCCTTCTTAATGATTTTATGATTAGGAATATTTAAGAATAAAGGTTTAGGAAATATATCTCATTAGAATGATCTCATCATGGTTCGTATTTCTATTGCTTCTATTTTATGGGCTTTATCATGTAAATACATGTAATGTGATTTGTAATTACCACGATAAATATTATAAATTCTATAAATAAATATTTATTGTCAATAAATAAATGATTAATTACAAGTAATATGCCTAGATATCAAATGATATTGGCTTGTATGGCATACTACTATCACAAAATTGGCATGCAAGATGAATGTGTTGTCAATATTAAACCATGAATTTGATCATTAGTTAAAAAACAATCTTCTACCATTATCATGGAACTGAATGATTTGTTTGGATAATAAATTATGTTATAGTTTCAGTAGGTCAGTACAAGGCGAGATTAAATCTCAAAATGGAAATGATTGTTGTGCCCCATGTTTGTTCAAACTATGTTAAGTCTAATCCCCAAGGAGGTATGTAGATAAGTCATATGTTTGAGTGCGACCATTTGCTTGATTTTTTGTGTGAGTCATTTTTTTTTTTTTTGCATGATTTTCCTAATTTTTAATTATTAAATAGCAAAATAAATGTCTTTCAAGCCTTTGAGCACTATATACATGTTCATGTATATATCCTCAAAGGGGCAAACTATAGACATCGTATTTTGCGCCCTTTGATAATTAACAATCGTTCACCTTATTCTTCTTTGAAAGCAATAATGATTCGTATGAGTGATAGAGATGTACTATTTCTGAAGTTCAATTATTTTTATGATGAAGAGATAACTCAATTAAGGAATAAATTTCACAAAAAGAATTGAAGAGAGAAAGGTAAAAACGCCAATTTTCACTATTTTGAAGAGAAATTATTTTATAATAAATGGGTAAGGAATTAATTTTTTACTAAAACAACTCTAGAACTATCCAATATTAGTATTTCAGGTGTCATCTAAAATTTGGGATGCATTTGCATTTCCCAAAACTTATAATTGAAAGAAGACCTTTTGGGATTTTCAAAAAGTCCGTACACGCATCCAAAATCTTCCAAACGAGTGAGAATGGCTTGTTTGAAGTTGAGGTCCAGAATTTGAAAATTTTCCAAATCTAACTGAGATTTATGTTTTTGAAATAAACCAAAATGAGAGACTCTCTCCAACTCAACCAAAAATGATTCCTAATTCTAATAGGACCTTTGGTAGCTTATAAATACTCCTTTATAAGACTTTAAAATGACCCCTTTTAAGACTTTTGAGCCTTAAAAATTGCAATTCTATTTTTGAGAGCAAATCAAGAGAAAAATAGTATTAAAGAGTGAGTTTTGTGAGAAAAACCTTCATTTTTTAGCCTAAACCTTAAACACAACCCTAAGGTTTGATACTTTAAATAAAATACAGAAATAATCCTCCATAGAAACTTGATTCTCTGATCATAGCAAAAAAAGAACAAAGTTTAGAATTACATCAAAAATTGTTTACACTCGGATCGTCATTTTCTCAAAGAGAATAAGAAGACCACCACATCCCCTATTCACATTAGAACAAGGGTTTGGTGACCTTAATTTTACATGCACAATTGCTTAAGGAGGATCTTAGAATTTTCCTTTGATCTTCACAAGCATTCATGCACACTTCAAAGGTAGAACTTGTTATTTCTCTCTCTAGGGTTTGATATTATGTAATATCCATATTTGCTTTGATATTTTGTTTGATTTGATTCTTTTACTTGATAAATATTAAAATATGATTGTCATGAAGTAGTCTAAGTAGCTTTTTGCATTGGAATAACTTTTAAACTCATAAAAATCAAGTTTTGACAAAAGAACCAAGTAAACTCAAAGCCCGTTAAAGTCTTTGTTTGGGCGCCAATTTAGGGAATAAATTGACCTTGGTACCAGTCTGAATTAACACTTGCAAAGGGTGGCACTAGTTCAAATTAGCAACCCCACCTGATTATTCTTCAATTTTTTTTTTCTTCGACTGCTTTCGTATTCAATGCTTTTGATGAGTGCCAAATATTGCATATTTTGACCACTTAATTTATATTTGTTAGCTTAGGAATTTGTTACATTGAGTTGTTTTTCGTTGTTTTACAGGTTTACAAGCTTGGAAAGGAGTTTCACTAAATTGCAAGAATTGCTCGTACAGATCAGCCATTTTTTAGGATTAAATTGTATTGATTCAGGAAGAACCAGGAGATGAGCGATATATGTTTGGAAAGATCCGGATGTCTATTTTCTGAGGAATTTTATAGATCAATAAAATAATTTTTCTAGAGAAAGTACTGGCAGTTTTAGTAGACAAAGGTCAGGCTGTGCATGATTTCAGCGTGACAGATCAGCCATTTTTGAGGATTTAACTGTATTGATTTAGGAAGAACCAGGAGATGAGCCATATATGCTTGGAAAGATCTGGATGTCTATTTTCTGGGGAATTTTATGGATCAATAAAATGATTTTTTTAGAGAACGTTATGGCAGTTTTTGTAGACAAAGGTCAAAGAGAAAAAGCTGGAATCTACAGTATCCCACATCGGATGGGAAACACATTGCACTTGTGATGTTTCCCTATATAAGCCCCTCTTCACCTCATCTTTAGTGAGCAATCCAAGTGCCATTTTGGTGCAATTTGGAGGACTTCTACTAGCATTCTAGTGGATCTTCAAAGGCTTTGCTACCACAAGGGGAAGCGCCACCCAACAGCGAGTGGAATTTCTCCCATGTATAGTCAGTTTTTAATTTACTACTTTTGTTAGTTTTAAAGTTTAATGTTTAGCACTGTTATTGTGAACTTTAGTTTCATGATTATGAGTGGCTAAAATCTTCAGCTAAGGTTGAAGATGAAGTGTCGCTGTTGTTTGGCATAATATTTTCAGATTTGTTTATACAATTCTGATGTTTTTTTAGTATAAATGTTCTATTCAATTATTTGAGTAAAATCTTATGATTGATTGAGTTTAAATTGTTCTGTTGGATATTTCATGTGTTTCATCTGATGGATACATCGAATCGTTTTTGATTAAATTGGATATCCTTTGTGATTTGTTAAAAGCGGATACATTGGATTGTTTTGGTTTAATTGGGATATTTGTTGTGATTTGTTTAAAGTTGGATTCATGGAATGTTTTGATAGATTATTTTTATATAGAACATGAAGATATATGCTTTACTTTGGTGGGATGGATTCAGAAACCTTAATGTTTTTATCATTAGTCTTTAAATCAATTTAGTTTAGTTTATATTTGTTTTACAAAAGACAGTTCAAAACTTGAAACTAGGTTAAAATAGGCTTAGTTTAGATAAAAATATTTTCACAACGCAATTCCCTATGGATTCGACCTCACACTTCCACAACACTATATTGCAAACGACTCGTGCGCTTGCAAGTAATTTAAAACTCACAACAAGTTTTTGGCGCCGTTGTCGGGGAATTGTTTTGTTTGTGAAATTTTTGTCTAAATAAATTTTATTTTTCTACTAGTTTAGTTAGCATTTTTGTTTTATTTTTTAAAATTTTAATTTTAATTTTAATTTTATTTTAGTTTATTTGCATTTGCCCAAAAATAAAATAAAATAAAAATATAAAAAAATGTGGATGAATCAAACACCAGTTTCACCGTCTTTAGAGGACGCCCTCAAGGATTTTATGAATATGACCGACCAGTCCATCAATACAACCAATACATTCAATGTTGATAGTTGTTCCATCTGTGCTAGTCCTATGCATTTAGCACAGAATTTTCCATCTACACCGGCTTTTGTCGAGTATCCCATGGAACAAATGAACGATTTCAATGACTATTGGTGGCAATCAAATGGATCTTACTCCGAGACGTACAATCCAGGGTGGTGGAACCACCCTGATTTTTCATGGAAGCAGAACCAATTGATAAATCAGAGAGGAACCCCTCATCATCCTCACAATCAATACCCTCCCGGATTTCCTCCACCAATTCCAAGTTATGGTTTCTCAGCTCATTCAGCATCATCACCCACTTACCAAGCTCCCACTAAAGCGCCAGCATCGGTTTCACAGTCATTGGAGGATGCCCTCAATGATTTCAGAAAGATGATCGGTCAATCCATAAGTGAAGTAAGGAGTGCGCAAATAGTAAACACCCAAGCGATTGCTAAGCTAGAGAGTCAAATGGATCAAATCGCAAGTCACTTGGGTGAAGGAGAGAAGGGAAGGTTCCCCAGTCAACCTGAGCCTAACCCAAAGAAACAGTTTGTGGTGGAAAATTCATCAACACCTATGCATAGGCAGGAACAAGTACAATTGATTGTCCCATTGAGGTCTGGGAGACAAGTGGACAATCAAGTGGAAGAGAATCCAACTATGCAACAAGGGCAAGAAAGTGGCAACAAGGAAAAGAGATATGCTGAGCCATCTACAGCCACACCTATTATTAAGGATCTCCCTAGGTCGTTTGTACCTAAAGCACCTTACCTTGAGAGATTACAAGCGCCCGAGAAAGGAGGGGAGTCTGAGGACATTCTGGAGGCATACTTTGCTCAGTTTGGAGAGGATTTGGATTTTGATAAGTTACTTGAGCAAAAAAATGCCATTTTGGAGTCTGCTCCTCAAAAGAGCAGTGAGACAGAGGAGACTGTAGATGAATCCCGCATTGAGGACCCCTTGGAGGCATACTTTGCTCAGTTTGGAGAAGATTTGGATTTGGATAAGTTATTTGAGCAAGCAAATGCTACTTTGGAGTCTGCTCCTCAGAAGAGCAATGAGATGGAGGAGACCACAGCACCTGAACCCCTCAAGAAGGAACTTAAGCCTTTACCAGACAATCTTAAGTATAAGTTCCTAGATCCAGCAGATTCTTTGCCTCTGACTATAGCTTTAGATTTGGTTGATGCTCAAGTGGATAAATTATTGGACGTTTTAAGAGAACACAATGAAGCTATAGGCTAGACTATTGAGCATATCAAGGGGATCAGCCCCTCGATGGTGATGCACAAGTTACATTTGGAGGAGAATGCCAAGCCATCGAGGGAGCCACAAAGATGGCTCAACCCAGCTCTACAAGAGGTTGTGAGGACTAAAGTGATAAAGCTGTTGGATGTAGGGATCATTTATCCAATCTTTGATAGTGAGTGGGTGAGCCCGATTCATGTCGTGCCAAAGCAGGCTAGATTGACAGTAGTGATAAATAAAGACGACGAGTTGGTTCCAACTCGTGTGCAATCAGGATGGAGAGTGTGTCTAGACTACCGTAAGTGGAATGCTACCACAAGGAAGGATCATTTTTCACTCCCATATATTGATCAGATGGTGGAGTATTTAACTGGGCACGATTACTAATGTTGGGTCTGGCTGAAGACGTTAAACTTAGCGCTCATGGGAGGCACCCCACAGCATATTGATGAGTGCCAAATATTGCATATTTTGGCCCTTTAATTTACATTTGTTAGCTTAGTAATTTGTTACTTTGAGTTGTTTTCATTGTTTTTCAGGTTTACAAGCACTGGGAAAGGAGTTTCACTAAAATTGCCAAAATCTCCTTACAGATCAGTCATTTTTGTGGATTTTACTGTATTGATTCCGGAAGAACCAGGAGATGAGCCATATATGCTTGGAAAGATCCGGAAGTCTATTTTCTGAGGGATTTTACGGCTTGCAAAAACGATTTTTCTAGAGAAAGTTATGGCCATTTTAGTAAACAAGGGTCAAGCTGAAGAAGTCTAGTGCGCTCGATCGCACCAGACTTGCGATCGATCGCAAATGCGCTCTTGCACATCCCACATCGGTTAAAAATGCTCTGTAGTGCGCCAATGTGCGCTCGAGCGCACCAGAGTGCGATCGATCGCACTCGGGCAGTATCCCACATCGATTTTGAAACCCATTGTGCTCCGGGACTCCCCCTATATAAACACCATCTGACCTCATCATTCAGTGTACAATTCCTGAGCCACTTTGGTGTTTACCGGTGGACGTCCGCTAGCATTCTGGTGGATCCCGAAGGCATTGCTACCACGAGGGGAAGCGCCGCCCGACAGCGAGTGGAATTTCTCCCATGTAAAGTTGTTTATTTATTTCTTTATATTCAGTTGTTTTAGTTTAAATGTTTAGCACTTTTTATTATAGTTTTATAGTTATGAGTGGCTAGACTCTTCAGCTAAGGTTGAAGATGAAGCCCCGCCGTTGTTTGGCGTAGTAGTTCAGATTTGCTTGTACAAATCTGACAATTTTTAGTATAAATGTTCTGTCAATTATTTGAGTTAATCTTATAATTGATTGAGTTTAAATTGTCTGTTGGATTTTCTTTGTGTTTCATCGGATGGATACATTGAATGCTTTTCGATTAAATTGGATTCCCTTTGTGATTTGTTAAGAGCGGATACATCGGGTGCTTTTGGTTTAGTTGGGATATTCTTTGTTTTTTGTCTTATAGTTGGATTCATTGAATGTTTTGATAGGCTATATTTTTAGAACATATATGCTTAACTTCGGTGGGGTGGATTCGGAAACCTTAGTGCTTTTTTTTATTATTAGTTTTAAAATCAATTTAATTTAGTTTTAATTTATTTTACAAATTATCATTCAAAATTCGGAACTAGGTTAAGATAGAGTTAGTTTAGATTAAAAATTATATTTTCACAACGCAATTCCCTGTGGATTCGACCTCGCACTTGCACACGCTATACTGCAAACGACTCGTGCGCTTGCGAGTAATTTAAAACTCACAACAAGTTTTTGGCGCCGTTGCCGGGGAGTTGTTTGGTTTGTGAAAATTTTTGGTCTAAAATGATTTTATTTTTCTACTAGTTAGTTATCTTTTTATTAAAAAAAAATAAAAATAAAAAAAATCATGTGGATGAATCCAGCGCCGGTTTCACAGTCTTTAGAGGACGCCCTCAAGGATTTCATTAAAATGATCGGCCCGTCCCTCAATGCTGCCAACACTTTCAATGTTGAAAGCTGTTCCATCTGTGCTAGTCCCATGCATCTAGCACAGAATTGCCCATCAATGCCGGCTTGTGCCGAGTATCCTATGGAACAAATGAATGCTTTCAATGACTGTTGTTGGCAATCAAATGGATCTTGCTCCGAAACATACAATCCAAGGTGGTGGGACCACTCTAATTTTTCATGGGAGCAGAACCAACCAATGAATCAGGGAGGAGCCCCTTACCATGCTCACAATCAATACACTCCCGAATTTCCTCCACCAATTCCAAATTATGGTCACTCAGCTTATCCAGCACCATCACCCGCTCACCAAGCTCCCATTCAAGCGCCAGTGTCGGTTTCACAGTCATTGGAGGACGCTCTCAATGACTTCATGAAAGCGACTAGCCAATCTATGAGTGAAGTGATGAGTGCAACAATAGAAAACACCCAAGTGATTTCCACACTAGAGAGTCAAATTGATCAGATCGCAAGTTACGTGGGTGAAGGCGAGGAAGGAGAGTTCCCCAGTCAATCTGAGCCTAACCCAAAGGAACAGTTTGCGGTGGGAAATTCTTCAACTCCAATGCATTGGCAGGAACAAGTGCAATCAACTGTCCCATACTTGTCTGGGAGACAAGTGGACAATCAAGTGGAAGAGAACCCTGCTATGCACCAAGGGCAAGAGAGTGGCAACAATGAGAAGAGAGATGCTGAGCCATCTACAGCCACTCGTATTATTAAGGATCTCTCTAGGTCGTTTTTACCTAAAGCGCCTTACCCTGAGAGACTACAAGTGCCCAAGAAAGAAGGGAAGTCTGAGGACATTATGGAGGTATGCTTTGCTCAGTTTGAAGAGGATTTGGATTTAGATAAGTTACTTGAGCAAGCAAATACTATCGTGGAGTCTGCTCCTCGAGAGAGTAGTAGGACAGAGGAGACTATGGATGAATCCCGTATTGAGGATCCCTTGGAGGCATGCTTTGCTCACTTTGGAGAGGACTTGGGCTTAGATAAGTTACTTAATGAAGTAAATGTCATTTTGGAGTCTGATCCTAGAGAAAGCAATAAGACGGAGGAGACCGCCGCACCTGACACCCCCAAGAAGGAACTTAAGCCTTTACTGGATAATCTTGAGTATAAGTTCCCAGGTCCAGCAGATTCTTTGCCTATAATTATAGCTTTAGATTTGGGTGATGCTCCAGAGGAGAAATTATTGGACGTCTTAAGAGAGCATCAGGAAGCTATAGGCTGTACTATTGAGGATGTCAAAGGAATCAACCCCTCGTTGGTGATACACACGATACAGTTGGAGGAGAATGCCAAGCCATCGAGGGAGCCACAAAGAAGGCTCAACCCTACTTTGCAAGAGGTTGTGAGGGCGGAAGATATGAAGCTGTTAGAGGCAGGGATCATTTATCCCATCTCTGATAGCAAGTGGGTGAGCCAGATTCTAGTCGTGCCCAAATGTGCTGAATTTACGGTTGTAAATAAAGATAACAAGTTGGTTCCAACTCGAGTGCAGTCAAGATGGAGAAAGTGTCTAGACTACCGTAAATTGAATGCTACCACTAGGCCTGATCATTTTCCATTCCCATTTATTGATCAGATGGTGGAGCACTTAGTTGGGCATGTTTACTAATGTTGGGTCTGGCTGAAGACATTAAACTTAGCGCTCATGGGAGGCACCCCACAGCTTATCTTTTCTTTTGTTTATTTATTATTTCACATTTTTATGATTAATGTTTGTTTTCAGTATTTTTTGTTTTCCAGTTTTTATTTTTCAGGGACAAAGCGTACTTCAGTTCAAGTTTGGGGGTATGCTATGAGCCATACCAGTCCAGATAGTTCTCCATATCTCAGGTTAGCTCTTTCCATATTAGCCACACATTGGGGTCAATGTGTAATTTAAGTTTGGGGGTATAGGAGACACATCACACACTTTGTCCTAATTTGTTGTCTTATCGTCATAGAGATAAATGCATGCTTATGTTATCGTGAAATTTTGGTTGATCTAAACATTTTCTGTGATGTGATGTCATTGGTGAGCTTAACATTTTGAACACATGATCTGGTGATAAATTTTTAAAATTTAGTTACTTACTTTAGGCATTTTGAGAATTCACATGTTTGATCTAATCTAACATGAGCACATTAGCACAAATTATGTGAGGTATGACACGTGATTTTAATGTGTGTTTTTCCTTATCTTAACTGAAACTGGATGACTTGTTGGATGAACTCTTGGGCATAGGAAAATATAAAAAAAAAATTTATCAATAAACTTTTCGCTGAGTAACTGGACCTCTTGCCTCAGTAAGCAGTGAGTGTTCACGTCAAAAGGTGGAATTTTGCTTGGTAATATTAAGGTCGGTTTAATTTCGTAGCCTTTTTGACTCGAGTTAGTAAGTCCTTAGGGGTGTCTTTACACCTAATGCCCTAAAACCACCTGGTTTGGGAGTCATTGACTTAACACTCGCTACATGGGTCAATTAGAAAGCTTAAGGGAACTAACCAATAGACGTGCATTATTAAAAAAAAATAAAAAAATAAAACAAAAACTATGCCTTTTCGTTCATTTTTGATGGGAAATTCAGTGAATCTTGAGACATGGAGACCTTACACATTAGAGTTACTTGGAAGCTTCATTTTTATGTACTAATTCACCTTACACTGATTCAAGCGTGTGATGCCTTATCCTGCCTTTTGTAAGTAATTAGATTTTAACATTTCTATTCATTGTGAAGATAGGTTTACCTTTTCAAGCTTGCTTATGAATGAATATCATGGTGATGTGTGCTCCTTAAATTTTTGGATACCATGAGTGATGACTTTATCTTTATGTTCTTTGTTTTTCATTAAGTCTTTTATTTTGTTTTGCTAAGGGACTAGCAAATTGTAAGTTTGGGGGTATTTGATGAGTGCCAAATATTGCATATTTTGGCCCTTTAATTTACATTTGTTAGCTTAGTAATTTGTTACTTTGAGTTGTTTTCATTGTTTTTCAGGTTTACAAGCACTGGGAAAGGAGTTTCACTAAAATTGCCAAAATCGCCTTACAGATCAGTCATTTTTGTGGATTTTACTGTATTGATTCCGGAAGAACCAGGAGATGAGCCATATATGCTTGGAAAGATCCGGAAGTCTATTTTCTGAGGGATTTTACGGCTTGCAAAAACGATTTTTCTAGAGAAAGTTATGGCCATTTTAGTAAACAAGGGTCAAGCTGAAGAAGTCTAGTGCGCTCGATCGCACCAGACTTGCGATCGATCGCAAATGCGCTCTTGCACATCCCACATCGGTTAAAAATGCTCTGTAGTGCGCCAATGTGCGCTCGAGCGCACCAGAGTGCGATCGATCGCACTCGGGCAGTATCCCACATCGATTTTGAAACCCATTGTGCTCCGGGACTCCCCCTATATAAACACCATCTGACCTCATCATTCAGTGTACAATTCCTGAGCCACTTTGGTGTTTACCGGTGGACGTCCGCTAGCATTCTGGTGGATCCCGAAGGCATTGCTACCACGAGGGGAAGCGCCGCCCGGCAGCGAGTGGAATTTCTCCCATGTAAAGTTGTTTATTTATTTCTTTATATTCAGTTGTTTTAGTTTAAATGTTTAGCACTTTTTATTATAGTTTTATAGTTATGAGTGGCTAGACTCTTCAGCTAAGGTTGAAGATGAAGCCCCGCCGTTGTTTGGCGTAGTAGTTCAGATTTGCTTGTACAAATCTGACAATTTTTAGTATAAATGTTCTGTCAATTATTTGAGTTAATCTTATAATTGATTGAGTTTAAATTGTCTGTTGGATTTTCTTTGTGTTTCATCGGATGGATACATTGAATGCTTTTCGATTAAATTGGATTCCCTTTGTGATTTGTTAAGAGCGGATACATCGGGTGCTTTTGGTTTAGTTGGGATATTCTTTGTTTTTTGTCTTATAGTTGGATTCATTGAATCTTTTGATAGGCTATATTTTTAGAACATATATGCTTAACTTCGGTGGGGTGGATTCGGAAACCTTAGTGCTTTTTTTTATTATTAGTTTTAAAATCAATTTAATTTAGTTTTAATTTATTTTACAAATTATCATTCAAAATTCGGAACTAGGTTAAGATAGAGTTAGTTTAGATTAAAAATTATATTTTCACAACGCAATTCCCTGTGGATTCGACCTCGCACTTGCACACGCTATACTGCAAACGACTCGTGCGCTTGCGAGTAATTTAAAACTCACAACAAGTTTTTGGCGCCGTTGCCGGGGAGTTGTTTGGTTTGTGAAAATTTTTGGTCTAAAATGATTTTATTTTTCTACTAGTTAGTTATCTTTTTATTAAAAAAAATAAAAATAAAAAAAATCATGTGGATGAATTCAGCGCCGGTTTCACAGTCTTTAGAGGACGCCCTCAAGGATTTCATTAAAATGACCGGCCCGTCCCTCAATGCTGCCAACACTTTCAATGTTGAAAGCTGTTCCATCTGTGCTAGTCCCATGCATCTAGCACAGAATTGCCCATCAATGCCGGCTTGTGCCGAGTATCCTATGGAACAAATGAATGCTTTCAATGACTGTTGTTGGCAATCAAATGGATCTTGCTCCGAAACATACAATCCAAGGTGGTGGGACCACTCTAATTTTTCATGGGAGCAGAACCAACCAATGAATCAGGGAGGAGCCCCTTACCATGCTCACAATCAATACACTCCCGAATTTCCTCCACCAATTCCAAATTATGGTCACTCAGCTTATCCAGCACCATCACCCGCTCACCAAGCTCCCATTCAAGCGCCAGTGTCGGTTTCACAGTCATTGGAGGACGCTCTCAATGACTTCATGAAAGCGACTAGCCAATCTATGAGTGAAGTGATGAGTGCAACAATAGAAAACACCCAAGTGATTTCCACACTAGAGAGTCAAATTGATCAGATCGCAAGTTACGTGGGTGAAGGCGAGGAAGGAGAGTTCCCCAGTCAATCTGAGCCTAACCCAAAGGAACAGTTTGCGGTGGGAAATTCTTCAACTCCAATGCATTGGCAGGAACAAGTGCAATCAACTGTCCCATACTTGTCTGGGAGACAAGTGGACAATCAAGTGGAAGAGAACCCTGCTATGCACCAAGGGCAAGAGAGTGGCAACAATGAGAAGAGAGATGCTGAGCCATCTACAGCCACTCGTATTATTAAGGATCTCTCTAGGTCGTTTTTACCTAAAGCGCCTTACCCTGAGAGACTACAAGTGCCCAAGAAAGAAGGGAAGTCTGAGGACATTATGGAGGTATGCTTTGCTCAGTTTGAAGAGGATTTGGATTTAGATAAGTTACTTGAGCAAGCAAATACTATCGTGGAGTCTGCTCCTCGAGAGAGTAGTAGGACAGAGGAGACTATGGATGAATCCCGTATTGAGGATCCCTTGGAGGCATGCTTTGCTCACTTTGGAGAGGACTTGGGCTTAGATAAGTTACTTAATGAAGTAAATGTCATTTTGGAGTCTGATCCTAGAGAAAGCAATAAGACGGAGGAGACCGCCGCACCTGACACCCCCAAGAAGGAACTTAAGCCTTTACTGGATAATCTTGAGTATAAGTTCCCAGGTCCAGCAGATTCTTTGCCTATAATTATAGCTTTAGATTTGGGTGATGCTCCAGAGGAGAAATTATTGGACGTCTTAAGAGAGCATCAGGAAGCTATAGGCTGGACTATTGAGGATGTCAAAGGAATCAACCCCTCGTTGGTGATACACACGATACAGTTGGAGGAGAATGCCAAGCCATCGAGGGAGCCACAAAGAAGGCTCAACCCTACTTTGCAAGAGGTTGTGAGGGCGGAAGATATGAAGCTGTTAGAGGCAGGGATCATTTATCCCATCTCTGATAGCAAGTGGGTGAGCCAGATTCTAGTCGTGCCCAAATGTGCTGAATTTACGGTTGTAAATAAAGATAACAAGTTGGTTCCAACTCGAGTGCAGTCAAGATGGAGAAAGTGTCTAGACTACCGTAAATTGAATGCTACCACTAGGCCTGATCATTTTCCATTCCCATTTATTGATCAGATGGTGGAGCACTTAGTTGGGCATGTTTACTAATGTTGGGTCTGGCTGAAGACATTAAACTTAGCGCTCATGGGAGGCACCCCACAGCTTATCTTTTCTTTTGTTTATTTATTATTTCACATTTTTATGATTAATGTTTGTTTTCAGTATTTTTTGTTTTCCAGTTTTTATTTTTCAGGGACAAAGCGTACTTCAGTTCAAGTTTGGGGGTATGTTATGAGCCATACCAGTCCAGATAGTTCTCCATATCTCAGGTCAGCTCTTTCCATATTAGTCACACATTGGGGTCAATGTGTAATTTAAGTTTGGGGGTATAGGAGACACATCACACACTTTGTCCTAATTTGTTGTCTTATCGTCATAGAGATAAATGCATGCTTATGTTATCGTGAAATTTTGGTTGATCTAAACATTTTCTGTGATGTGATGTCATTGGTGAGCTTAACATTTTGAACACATGATCTGGTGATAAATTTTTAAAATTTAGTTACTTACTTTAGGCATTTTGAGAATTCACATGTTTGATCTAATCTAACATGAGCACATTAGCACAAATTATGTGAGGTATGACACGTGATTTTAATGTGTGTTTTTCCTTATCTTAACTGAAACTGGATGACTTGTTGGATGAACTCTTGGGCATAGGAAAATATAAAAAAAAAAATTTATCAATAAACTTTTCGCTGAGTAACTGGACCTCTTGCCTCAGTAAGCAGTGAGTGTTCACGTCAAAAGGTGGAATTTTGCTTGGTAATATTAAGGTCGGTTTAATTTCGTAGCCTTTTTGACTCGAGTTAGTAAGTCCTTAGGGGTGTCTTTACACCTAATGCCCTAAAACCACCTGGTTTGGGAGTCATTGACTTAACACTCGCTACATGGGTCAATTAGAAAGCTTAAGGGAACTAACCAATAGACGTGCATTATTAAAAAAAAATAAAAAAATAAAACAAAAACTATGCCTTTTCGTTCATTTTTGAAGGGAAATTCAGTGAATCTTGAGACATGGAGACCTTACACATTAGAGTTACTTGGAAGCTTCATTTTTATGTACTAATTCACCTTACACTGATTCAAGCTTGTGATGCCTTATCCTGCCTTTTGTAAGTAATTAGATTTTAACATTTCTATTCATTGTGAAGATGGGTTTACCTTTTCAAGCTTGCTTATGAATGAATATCATGGTGATGTGTGCTCCTTAAATTTTTGGATACCATGAGTGATGACTTTATCTTTATGTTCTTTGTTTTTCATTAAGTCTTTTATTTTGTTTTGCTAAGGGACTAGCAAATTGTAAGTTTGGGGGTATTTGATGAGTGCCAAATATTGCATATTTTGGCCCTTTAATTTACATTTGTTAGCTTAGTAATTTGTTACTTTGAGTTGTTTTCATTGTTTTTCAGGTTTACAAGCACTGGGAAAGGAGTTTCACTAAAATTGCCAAAATCGCCTTACAGATCAGTCATTTTTGTGGATTTTACTGTATTGATTCCGGAAGAACCAGGAGATGAGCCATATATGCTTGGAAAGATCCGGAAGTCTATTTTCTGAGGGATTTTACGGCTTGCAAAAACGATTTTTCTAGAGAAAGTTATGGCCATTTTAGTAAACAAGGGTCAAGCTGAAGAAGTCTAGTGCGCTCGATCGCACCAGACTTGCGATCGATCGCAAATGCGCTCTTGCACATCCCACATCGGTTAAAAATGCTCTGTAGTGCGCCAATGTGCGCTCGAGCGCACCAGAGTGCGATCGATCGCACTCGGGCAGTATCCCACATCGATTTTGAAACCCATTGTGCTCCGGGACTCCCCCTATATAAACACCATCTGACCTCATCATTCAGTGTACAATTCCTGAGCCACTTTGGTGTTTACCGGTGGACGTCCGCTAGCATTCTGGTGGATCCCGAAGGCATTGCTACCACGAGGGGAAGCGCCGCCCGGCAGCGAGTGGAATTTCTCCCATGTAAAGTTGTTTATTTATTTCTTTATATTCAGTTGTTTTAGTTTAAATGTTTAGCACTTTTTATTATAGTTTTATAGTTATGAGTGGCTAGACTCTTCAGCTAAGGTTGAAGATGAAGCCCCGCCGTTGTTTGGCGTAGTAGTTCAGATTTGCTTGTACAAATCTGACAATTTTTAGTATAAATGTTCTGTCAATTATTTGAGTTAATCTTATAATTGATTGAGTTTAAATTGTCTGTTGGATTTTCTTTGTGTTTCATCGGATGGATACATTGAATGCTTTTCGATTAAATTGGATTCCCTTTGTGATTTGTTAAGAGCGGATACATCGGGTGCTTTTGGTTTAGTTGGGATATTCTTTGTTTTTTGTCTTATAGTTGGATTCATTGAATCTTTTGATAGGCTATATTTTTAGAACATATATGCTTAACTTCGGTGGGGTGGATTCGGAAACCTTAGTGCTTTTTTTTATTATTAGTTTTAAAATCAATTTAATTTAGTTTTAATTTATTTTACAAATTATCATTCAAAATTCGGAACTAGGTTAAGATAGAGTTAGTTTAGATTAAAAATTATATTTTCACAACGCAATTCCCTGTGGATTCGACCTCGCACTTGCACACGCTATACTGCAAACGACTCGTGCGCTTGCGAGTAATTTAAAACTCACAACAAGTTTTTGGCGCCGTTGCCGGGGAGTTGTTTGGTTTGTGAAAATTTTTGGTCTAAAATGATTTTATTTTTCTACTAGTTAGTTATCTTTTTATTAAAAAAAATAAAAATAAAAAAAATCATGTGGATGAATTCAGCGCCGGTTTCACAGTCTTTAGAGGACGCCCTCAAGGATTTCATTAAAATGACCGGCCCGTCCCTCAATGCTGCCAACACTTTCAATGTTGAAAGCTGTTCCATCTGTGCTAGTCCCATGCATCTAGCACAGAATTGCCCATCAATGCCGGCTTGTGCCGAGTATCCTATGGAACAAATGAATGCTTTCAATGACTGTTGTTGGCAATCAAATGGATCTTGCTCCGAAACATACAATCCAAGGTGGTGGGACCACTCTAATTTTTCATGGGAGCAGAACCAACCAATGAATCAGGGAGGAGCCCCTTACCATGCTCACAATCAATACACTCCCGAATTTCCTCCACCAATTCCAAATTATGGTCACTCAGCTTATCCAGCACCATCACCCGCTCACCAAGCTCCCATTCAAGCGCCAGTGTCGGTTTCACAGTCATTGGAGGACGCTCTCAATGACTTCATGAAAGCGACTAGCCAATCTATGAGTGAAGTGATGAGTGCAACAATAGAAAACACCCAAGTGATTTCCACACTAGAGAGTCAAATTGATCAGATCGCAAGTTACGTGGGTGAAGGCGAGGAAGGAGAGTTCCCCAGTCAATCTGAGCCTAACCCAAAGGAACAGTTTGCGGTGGGAAATTCTTCAACTCCAATGCATTGGCAGGAACAAGTGCAATCAACTGTCCCATACTTGTCTGGGAGACAAGTGGACAATCAAGTGGAAGAGAACCCTGCTATGCACCAAGGGCAAGAGAGTGGCAACAATGAGAAGAGAGATGCTGAGCCATCTACAGCCACTCGTATTATTAAGGATCTCTCTAGGTCGTTTTTACCTAAAGCGCCTTACCCTGAGAGACTACAAGTGCCCAAGAAAGAAGGGAAGTCTGAGGACATTATGGAGGAATGCTTTGCTCAGTTTGAAGAGGATTTGGATTTAGATAAGTTACTTGAGCAAGCAAATACTATCGTGGAGTCTGCTCCTCGAGAGAGTAGTAGGACAGAGGAGACTATGGATGAATCCCGTATTGAGGATCCCTTGGAGGCATGCTTTGCTCACTTTGGAGAGGACTTGGGCTTAGATAAGTTACTTAATGAAGTAAATGTCATTTTGGAGTCTGATCCTAGAGAAAGCAATAAGACGGAGGAGACTGCCGCACCTGACACCCCCAAGAAGGAACTTAAGCCTTTACTGGATAATCTTGAGTATAAGTTCCCAGGTCCAGCAGATTCTTTGCCTATAATTATAGCTTTAGATTTGGGTGATGCTCCAGAGGAGAAATTATTGGACGTCTTAAGAGAGCATCAGGAAGCTATAGGCTGGACTATTGAGGATGTCAAAGGAATCAACCCCTCGTTGGTGATACACACGATACAGTTGGAGGAGAATGCCAAGCCATCGAGGGAGCCACAAAGAAGGCTCAACCCTACTTTGCAAGAGGTTGTGAGGGCGGAAGATATGAAGCTGTTAGAGGCAGGGATCATTTATCCCATCTCTGATAGCAAGTGGGTGAGCCAGATTCTAGTCGTGCCCAAATGTGCTGAATTTACGGTTGTAAATAAAGATAACAAGTTGGTTCCAACTCGAGTGCAGTCAAGATGGAGAAAGTGTCTAGACTACCGTAAATTGAATGCTACCACTAGGCCTGATCATTTTCCATTCCCATTTATTGATCAGATGGTGGAGCACTTAGTTGGGCATGTTTACTAATGTTGGGTCTGGCTGAAGACATTAAACTTAGCGCTCATGGGAGGCACCCCACAGCTTATCTTTTCTTTTGTTTATTTATTATTTCACATTTTTATGATTAATGTTTGTTTTCAGTATTTTTTGTTTTCCAGTTTTTATTTTTCAGGGACAAAGTGTACTTCAGTTCAAGTTTGGGGGTATGCTATGAGCCATACCAGTCCAGATAGTTCTCCATATCTCAGGTCAGCTCTTTCCATATTAGTCACACATTGGGGTCAATGTGTAATTTAAGTTTGGGGGTATAGGAGACACATCACACACTTTGTCCTAATTTGTTGTCTTATCGTCATAGAGATAAATGCATGCTTATGTTATCGTGAAATTTTGGTTGATCTAAACATTTTCTGTGATGTGATGTCATTGGTGAGCTTAACATTTTGAACACATGATCTGGTGATAAATTTTTAAAATTTAGTTACTTACTTTAGGCATTTTGAGAATTCACATGTTTGATCTAATCTAACATGAGCACATTAGCACAAATTATGTGAGGTATGACACGTGATTTTAATGTGTGTTTTTCCTTATCTTAACTGAAACTGGATGACTTGTTGGATGAACTCTTGGGCATAGGAAAATATAAAAAAAAAAATTTATCAATAAACTTTTCGCTGAGTAACTGGACCTCTTGCCTCAGTAAGCAGTGAGTGTTCACGTCAAAAGGTGGAATTTTGCTTGGTAATATTAAGGTCGGTTTAATTTCGTAGCCTTTTTGACTCGAGTTAGTAAGTCCTTAGGGGTGTCTTTACACCTAATGCCCTAAAACCACCTGGTTTGGGAGTCATTGACTTAACACTCGCTACATGGGTCAATTAGAAAGCTTAAGGGAACTAACCAATAGACGTGCATTATTAAAAAAAAATAAAAAAATAAAACAAAAACTATGCCTTTTCGTTCATTTTTGAAGGGAAATTCAGTGAATCTTGAGACATGGAGACCTTACACATTAGAGTTACTTGGAAGCTTCATTTTTATGTACTAATTCACCTTACACTGATTCAAGCTTGTGATGCCTTATCCTGCCTTTTGTAAGTAATTAGATTTTAACATTTCTATTCATTGTGAAGATGGGTTTACCTTTTCAAGCTTGCTTATGAATGAATATCATGGTGATCTGTGCTCCTTAAATTTTTTGTTACCATGAGTGATGACTTTATCTTTATGTTCTTTGTTTTTCATTAAGTCTTTTATTTTGTTTTGCTAAGGGACTAGCAAATTGTAAGTTTGGGGGTATTTGATGAGTGCCAAATATTGCATATTTTGGCCCTTTAATTTACATTTGTTAGCTTAGTAATTTGTTACTTTGAGTTGTTTTCATTGTTTTTCAGGTTTACAAGCACTGGGAAAGGAGTTTCACTAAAATTGCCAAAATCGCCTTACAGATCAGTCATTTTTGTGGATTTTACTGTATTGATTCCGGAAGAACCAGGAGATGAGCCATATATGCTTGGAAAGATCCGGAAGTCTATTTTCTGAGGGATTTTACGGCTTGCAAAAACGATTTTTCTAGAGAAAGTTATGGCCATTTTAGTAAACAAGGGTCAAGCTGAAGAAGTCTAGTGCGCTCGATCGCACCAAACTTGCGATCGATCGCAAATGCGCTCTTGCACATCCCACATCGGTTAAAAATGCTCTGTAGTGCGCCAATGTGCGCTCGAGCGCACCAGAGTGCGATCGATCGCACTCGGGCAGTATCCCACATCGATTTTGAAACCCATTGTGCTCCGGGACTCCCCCTATATAAACACCATCTGACCTCATCATTCAGTGTACAATTCCTGAGCCACTTTGGTGTTTACCGGTGGACGTCCGCTAGTATTCTGGTGGATCCCGAAGGCATTGCTACCACGAGGGGAAGCGCCGCCCGGCAGCGAGTGGAATTTCTCCCATGTAAAGTTGTTTATTTATTTCTTTATATTCAGTTGTTTTAGTTTAAATGTTTAGCACTTTTTATTATAGTTTTATAGTTATGAGTGGCTAGACTCTTCAGCTAAGGTTGAAGATGAAGCCCCGCCGTTGTTTGGCGTAGTAGTTCAGATTTGCTTGTACAAATCTGACAATTTTTAGTATAAATGTTCTGTCAATTATTTGAGTTAATCTTATAATTGATTGAGTTTAAATTGTCTGTTGGATTTTCTTTGTGTTTCATCGGATGGATACATTGAATGCTTTTCGATTAAATTGGATTCCCTTTGTGATTTGTTAAGAGCGGATACATCGGGTGCTTTTGGTTTAGTTGGGATATTCTTTGTTTTTTGTCTTATAGTTGGATTCATTGAATCTTTTGATAGGCTATATTTTTAGAACATATATGCTTAACTTCGGTGGGGTGGATTCGGAAACCTTAGTGCTTTTTTTTATTATTAGTTTTAAAATTAATTTAATTTAGTTTTAATTTATTTTACAAATTATCATTCAAAATTCGGAACTAGGTTAAGATAGAGTTAGTTTAGATTAAAAATTATATTTTCACAACGCAATTCCCTGTGGATTCGACCTCGCACTTGCACACGCTATACTGCAAACGACTCGTGCGCTTGCGAGTAATTTAAAACTCACAACAAGTTTTTGGCGCCGTTGCCGGGGAGTTGTTTGGTTTGTGAAAATTTTTGGTCTAAAATGATTTTATTTTTCTACTAGTTAGTTATCTTTTTATTAAAAAAAATAAAAATAAAAAAAAATCATGTGGATGAATTCAGCGCCGGTTTCACAGTCTTTAGAGGACGCCCTCAAGGATTTCATTAAAATGACCGGCCCGTCCCTCAATGCTGCCAACACTTTCAATGTTGAAAGCTGTTCCATCTGTGCTAGTCCCATGCATCTAGCACAGAATTGCCCATCAATGCCGGCTTGTGCCGAGTATCCTATGGAACAAATGAATGCTTTCAATGACTGTTGTTGGCAATCAAATGGATCTTGCTCCGAAACATACAATCCAAGGTGGTGGGACCACTCTAATTTTTCATGGGAGCAGAACCAACCAATGAATCAGGGAGGAGCCCCTTACAATGCTCACAATCAATACACTCCCGAATTTCCTCCACCAATTCCAAATTATGGTCACTCAGCTTATCCAGCACCATCACCCGCTCACCAAGCTCCCATTCAAGCGCCAGTGTCGGTTTCACAGTCATTGGAGGACGCTCTCAATGACTTCATGAAAGCGACTAGCCAATCTATGAGTGAAGTGATGAGTGCAACAATAGAAAACACCCAAGTGATTTCCACACTAGAGAGTCAAATTGATCAGATCGCAAGTTACGTGGGTGAAGGCGAGGAAGGAGAGTTCCCCAGTCAATCTGAGCCTAACCCAAAGGAACAGTTTGCGGTGGGAAATTCTTCAACTCCAATGCATTGGCAGGAACAAGTGCAATCAACTGTCCCATACTTGTCTGGGAGACAAGTGGACAATCAAGTGGAAGAGAACCCTGCTATGCACCAAGGGCAAGAGAGTGGCAACAATGAGAAGAGAGATGCTGAGCCATCTACAGCCACTCGTATTATTAAGGATCTCTCTAGGTCGTTTTTACCTAAAGCGCCTTACCCTGAGAGACTACAAGTGCCCAAGAAAGAAGGGAAGTCTGAGGACATTATGGAGGCATGCTTTGCTCAGTTTGAAGAGGGTTTGGATTTAGATAAGTTACTTGAGCAAGCAAATACTATCGTGGAGTCTGCTCCTCGAGAGAGTAGTAGGACAGAGGAGACTATGGATGAATCCCGTATTGAGGATCCCTTGGAGGCATGCTTTGCTCACTTTGGAGAGGACTTGGGCTTAGATAAGTTACTTAATGAAGTAAATGTCATTTTGGAGTCTGATCCTAGAGAAAGCAATAAGACGGAGGAGACCGCCGCACCTGACACCCCCAAGAAGGAACTTAAGCCTTTACTGGATAATCTTGAGTATAAATTCCCAGGTCCAGCAGATTCTTTGCCTATAATTATAGCTTTAGATTTGGGTGATGCTCCAGAGGAGAAATTATTGGACGTCTTAAGAGAGAATCAGGAAGCTATAGGCTGGACTATTGAGGATGTCAAAGGAATCAACCCCTCGTTGGTGATACACACGATACAGTTGGAGGAGAATGCCAAGCCATCGAGGGAGCCACAAAGAAGGCTCAACCCTACTTTGCAAGAGGTTGTGAGGGCGGAAGATATGAAGCTGTTAGAGGAAAGGATCATTTATCCCATCTCTGATAGCAAGTGGGTGAGCCAGATTCTAGTCGTGCCCAAATGTGCTGAATTTACGGTTGTAAATAAAGATAACAAGTTGGTTCCAACTCGAGTGCAGTCAAGATGGAGAAAGTGTCTAGACTACCGTAAATTGAATGCTACCACTAGGCCTGATCATTTTCCATTCCCATTTATTGATCAGATGGTGGAGCACTTAGTTGGGCATGTTTACTAATGTTGGGTCTGGCTGAAGACGTTAAACTTAGCACTCATGGGAGGCACCCCACAGCTTATCTTTTCTTTTGTTTATTTATTATTTCACATTTTTATGATTAATGTTTGTTTTCAGTATTTTTTGTTTTCCAGTTTTTATTTTTCAGGGACAAAGCGTACTTCAGTTCAAGTTTGGGGGTATGCTATGAGCCATACCAGTCCAGATAGTTCTCCATATCTCAGGTCAGCTCTTTCCATATTAGTCACACATTGGGGTCAATGTGTAATTTAAGTTTGGGGGTATGGGAGACACATCACACACTTTGTCCTAATTTGTTGTCTTATCGTCATAGAGATAAATGCATGCTTATGTTATCGTGAAATTTTGGTTGATCTAAACATTTTCTGTGATGTGATGTCATTGGTGAGCTTAACATTTTGAACACATGATCTGGTGATAAATTTTTAAAATTTAGTTACTTACTTTAGGCATTTTGAGAATTCACATGTTTGATCTAATCTAACACGAGCACATTAGCACAAATTATGTGAGGTATGACACGTGATTTTAATGTGTGTTTTTCCTTATCTTAACTGAAACTGGATGACTTGTTGGATGAACTCTTGGGCATAGGAAAATATAAAAAAAAAAATTTATCAATAAACTTTTCGCTGAGTAACTGGACCTCTTGCCTCAGTAAGCAGTGAGTGTTCACGTCAAAAGGTGGAATTTTGCTTGGTAATATTAAGGTCGGTTTAATTTCGTAGCCTTTTTGACTCGAGTTAGTAAGTCCTTAGGGGTGTCTTTACACCTAATGCCCTAAAACCACCTGGTTTGGGTGTCATTGACTTAACACTCGCTACATGGGTCAATTAGAAAGCTTAAGGGAACTAACCAATAGCCGTGCATTATTAAAAAAAAATAAATAAATAAATAAATAAAACAAAAACTATGCCTTTTCGTTCATTTTTGATGGGAAATTTAGTGAATCTTGAGACATGGAGACCTTACACATTAGAGTTACTTGGAAGCTTCATTTTTATGTACTAATTCACCTTACACTGATTCAAGCTTGTGATGCCTTATCCTGCCTTTTGTAAGTAATTAGATTTTAACATTTCTATTCATTGTGAAGATGGGTTTACCTTTTCAAGCTTGCTTATGAATGAATATCATGGTGATGTGTGCTCCTTAAATTTTTGGATACCATGAGTGATGACTTTATCTTTATGTTCTTTGTTTTTCATTGAGTCTTTTATTTTGTTTTGCTAAGGGACTAGCAAATTGTAAGTTTGGGGGTATTTGATGAGTGCCAAATATTGCATATTTTGGCCCTTTAATTTACATTTGTTAGCTTAGTAATTTGTTACTTTGAGTTGTTTTCATTGTTTTTCAGGTTTACAAGCACTGGGAAAGGAGTTTCACTAAAATTGCCAAAATCGCCTTACAGATCAGTCATTTTTGTGGATTTTACTGTATTGATTCCGGAAGAACCAGGAGATGAGCCATATATGCTTGGAAAGATCCGGAAGTCTATTTTCTGAGGGATTTTACGGCTTGCAAAAACGATTTTTCTAGAGAAAGTTATGGCCATTTTAGTAAACAAGGGTCAAGCTGAAGAAGTCTAGTGCGCTCGATCGCACCAGACTTGCGATCGATCGCAAATGCGCTCTTGCACATCCCACATCGGTTAAAAATGCTCTGTAGTGCGCCAATGTGCGCTCGAGCGCACCAGAGTGCGATCGATCGCACTCGGGCAGTATCCCACATCGATTTTGAAACCCATTGTGCTCCGGGACTCCCCCTATATAAACACCATCTGACCTCATCATTCAGTGTACAATTCCTGAGCCACTTTGGTGTTTACCGGTGGACGTCCGCTAGCATTCTGGTGGATCCCGAAGGCATTGCTACCACGAGGGGAAGCGCCGCCCGGCAGCGAGTGGAATTTCTCCCATGTAAAGTTGTTTATTTATTTCTTTATATTCAGTTGTTTTAGTTTAAATGTTTAGCACTTTTTATTATAGTTTTATAGTTATGAGTGGCTAGACTCTTCAGCTAAGGTTGAAGATGAAGCCCCGCCGTTGTTTGGCGTAGTAGTTCAGATTTGCTTGTACAAATCTGACAATTTTTAGTATAAATGTTCTGTCAATTATTTGAGTTAATCTTATAATTGATTGAGTTTAAATTGTCTGTTGGATTTTCTTTGTGTTTCATCGGATGGATACATTGAATGCTTTTCGATTAAATTGGATTCCCTTTGTGATTTGTTAAGAGCGGATACATCGGGTGCTTTTGGTTTAGTTGGGATATTCTTTGTTTTTTGTCTTATAGTTGGATTCATTGAATCTTTTGATAGGCTATATTTTTAGAACATATATGCTTAACTTCGGTGGGGTGGATTCGGAAACCTTAGTGCTTTTTTTTATTATTAGTTTTAAAATCAATTTAATTTAGTTTTAATTTATTTTACAAATTATCATTCAAAATTCGGAACTAGGTTAAGATAGAGTTAGTTTAGATTAAAAATTATATTTTTACAACGCAATTCCCTGTGGATTCGACCTCGCACTTGCACACGCTATACTGCAAACGACTCGTGCGCTTGCGAGTAATTTAAAACTCACAACACATATCCTTTTTGTTTATTTATTATTTTACATATTTATGATTAATGTTTGTCTCCAGTGTTTTTTTTTTGTTTTCCAGTGTTTATTTTTCAGGGACAACGCATACTTCAGTTCAAGTTTGGGGGTATGCTACGAGCCATACCAAGTCCAGATAGTTCTTCATATCCCAGGTCAGCTCTTTCCATATTATTCACACGTTAGGGTCAATGTGTAATTTAAGTTTGGGAGTATGGGAGACACATTGCACACACTTTGTCCTAATTTGTTGTTGTTTTTCTTCATTTTAAAAAAATATAATAATAAGAAGGTAAATGCATGCTCATGTTATTTTGAAATTTTAGTTGATCTAAACAAATATTGTGATGTGATTTCATTAGTGAGCTTAAAATTTTGAACACATGATTTGATGATAGAGTTTTAAAACTTTGTTACTTACTTTAGGCATTTGAGAATTCACATGTTTGAGCCAATCTAATACGAGCACATTAGCACATATTTGTATGAGGTATGACATGCGATTTCAATGTGTATGTTTCCTTGACTTAACTGAAACTGGATGACTTGTGGGATTAACACTTCGGCATAGAAAAGCAAAAAAAAATAAAAATAAAAAATAATGATCATCATCAATAAACTTTCCACTGAGTAACTGAACCTCTTGCCTCAGTAAGCAGTGAGTGTTCATCTCAAAATGTGGGAATTTTATTCATAATGATCATTGCAAAACTTTTCGCTGAGTAACTGGACCTCTTTCCTCAGTAAGCAGTGAGTGTTCACTTCAAAAGGTGGAAATTTTGCTTGGTAGCATTAAGGCCAGTTTAGTTTTGTAGCCTTTTTGACTCGAGTTAGTAAGTCCTTAGGGGTGTCTTTACACCTAATGCCCTAAAACCATCTGGTTTGGGAGTCATTGACTCAACACTCACTACATGGGTCAATTAGAAAGCTTAAGAGAACTAATCATAGTAGAGCCTTATATAAAAAAAAGGTAAAATAAAACTATGCCATCGTTGTTCATTCTGATGAGAAACCTGTGAATCTTAAGACATGGAGACATTGTACATTGAAGTTATTTAGAAACCTCATCTGTATATGCTAATTCACTTTACACTGATTTAAGCTTGTCATGTCTTGCTTGCCTCTTGTAAGTAACTAGGTTTTAAAATTCCTATTCATTGTGAAGATGGGTTATATTTTTTAAGCTTGCTCATGAATGAATATCATGGTTTTGAGTGCTCCTTAAATTTTTGGATACCATGAGTGATGAACTTATCTTGATGTTCTTTGTTTTTCATTTAGTTTTTTTTATTTTGTTTTGCTAAGGGACTAGCAAAATGTAAGTTTGGGGGTATTTGATGAGTGCCAAATATTGCATATTTTGGCCACTTAATTTACATTTGTTAGCTTAGGAATTTGTTACTTTGAGTTGTTTTTCGTTGTTTTACAGGTTTACAAGCTTGGAAAGGAGTTTCACTAAATTGCCAGAATTGCTCGTATAGATCAGCCATTTTTGAGGATCAAACTGTATTGATTCAGGAAGAACCAGGAGATGAGCCATATATGTTTGGAAAGATCCAGATGTCTATTTTCTGGAGAATTTTACGGATCAATAAAATGATTTATCTAGAGAAAGTTATGGCAGTTTTAGTAGACAAAGGTCAGGCTATGCATGATTTCAGCGTGACAGATCAGCCATTTTTGAGGATTTAACTATATTGATTCAGGAAGAACCAGGAGATGAGCCATATATGCTTGGAAATATCTGGGTGTCTATTTTCTGGGGAATTTTACGGATCAATAAAATGATTTTTCTAGAGAAAGTTATGGCAGTTTAAGTAGACAAAGGTCAAAGACCAAAAGCTGGAATCTGCTGTATCCCACATCGGATGGGAAACACATTGCACTTGTGATGTTTCCCTATATAAGCTCCTATTCACTTCATCTTTAGTGAACAATCCAAGTGCCATTTTGGTGCAATTTGGAGGACTTCTACTAGCATTCTGGTGGATCTCCAAAGGCTTTGCTACCACGAGGGGAAGCGCCGCCCAACAGAGAGTGGAATTTCTCCCATGTATAGTCAGTTTTTAATTTACTGCTTTTGTTAGTTTTAAAGATTAATGTTTAGCGCTGTTATTGTGAACTTTAGTTTCATGATTATGAGTGGCTAAAATCTTCAGCTAAGGTTGAAGATGAAGCCTCGCCGTTGTTTGGCATAATATTTTCAGATTTGTTTATACAATTCTGATGTTTTTTTAGTATAAATGTTTTGTTCAATTATTTGAGTAAAATCTTATGATTGATTGAGTTTAAATTGTTCTGTTGGATATTCCATGTGTTTCATCTGATGGATACATCGAATCATTTTTTATTAAATTGGATATCCTTTGTGATTTGTTAAAAGCGGATACATTGGATTGTTTTGGTTTAATTGGGATATTTGTTGTGATTTGTTTAAAGTTGGATTCATGGAATGTTTTGATAGATTATTTTTATATAGAACATTAAGATATATGCTTTACTTTGGAGGGGTGGATTCAGAAACCTTAATGTTTTTATCATTAGTCTTTAAATCAATTTAGTTTAGTTTATATTTGTTTTGCAAAAGACAGTTCAAAACTTGGAACTAGGTTAAAATAGGCTTAGTTTAGATAAAAATATTTTCACAACGCAATTCCCTGTGGATTCGACCTCGCACTTGCACAACACTATATTGCAAACGGCTCGTGCGCTTGCGAGTAATTTAAAACTCACAACAGCTTTCAACTAGTTTAAATAAATTATATAACATCTAGAAACCCTAAGTTAACATGAAATAAAGTTTTTAATATGAAATAAAAGTGATGGAATTTAATTGAATTTGGACTTTAAAGAACATGTTTTGATGGAATTTAGATGACTTGACATGCTATAATTTAATACTGGATGTTTCTAGGTTAAAGTATGTGATTTAAGCTTGTTTAGTTTATGTTCTTATGCATGATTATATCTTGTTTACTTAGATTAGGTATGCATCCTAAACTCTAGGTCTCTGTGGCTTGTATGATGTTTTCTTTGTTCCATATGACCTCTACTTGTTCATCCTTGGTCACATGCTTGATTCAAATGAAATTAGGTACTATTTTACATTGATAATGCATGGTAAAGTTTATGCCCTATTATGACTTTCACATATATAGTATGCCTATGCTTGGATCTTGATTGATAACATGTTTATATTTGCGTATTAGGTTTATGTATGATTTTGCCTTGATATGTTGATGAGATTTGATGATTTTACAAGAATTATTGATGAGAATAGTTGTTGTTTTATTTATTTATTTCCCATGGATAGATGAATGGATTCATTTTACTTCTTTTATACTTGGTATGGACAAATGATTTATTTTTATGCACTTGTGGATGGTTTACTTTTACTGCTTTCATATAAATTGTTAGGAATATAATCTTATAGTTAGGTAATTTTTTATTTAAGCTTATTTTGAAGATGTTACATCGTGGTTAGGCATTTTTTTTTATTTTTCACAATTTCTGATGTAATCGAACTTTATTTTTCTCACACTTTTATTTTGTTTGAATTGTTATTATCTGACTTGGGTTGTTATTGCTTTCCATATATTTCCATGATATTTTTGTGACTCAATTTCTCATTTGCATTTTGTTCTTGAATGATCATTGAAATAAAAAATATATATTAATTAATTAATTAAAAAGAATCTATTAATATACTAGAGTATTAGCTAGCTTCATCGAGGCCTAGGCACACTTAGGGTGCTCATTTGTGGACTACCCAATCTCTGGACCTAAATCTCTATTTTATAAACGATTGGTGGCTTTATGGTTTCTTAGTCCTAAAACAAAGTGGTGACTTCTCATGGATTATCACCCAAGACTTCGTGTCATTGGCATGCCCCTTTGAATTACCCTTTAGATAATCCTTAGAGGAGACTTTATGTCCCTTCAAATTATCCCTTTCATGTTGTCCCTTCGAAATTGCCACTTTTAGTATTGATTTTCGAAATCAACAAACCTCCAAGTGGATAGTGACATGGAGAAATCCACACATCCACACCTCTGTACCATCATTTTTGTATCTAAGTCAAACATGTCCACATAAGTTTAGGCCAACACTTCCTTGAACTTTTTCAAACGATCTACAAGTGCTTTTTTCTATTCAGGTTTCAAGGGTGACATAGTTTTCACTTCTTAAACAAGTTCACCCATGCCTAGGTTCACGTTTTTCGTTGCTTCTTGATGCGGCTCAATTCTATTTTCTTCCACCTCTATCATCCTTAACAATTTTGGAGAAACCTAGGCTTCTTACTCCTCCTCAATAGCGTAAATTGAAACTTAAAGTTGTATCCAGGATGATCAACAATATAATCATTTTGATTTTTTATTGGATTGTCTAGTGTCTATTTATTTTTGCAAAAGAAAAACAATGGAAGAACAAGAAACAACAAAGATAAATGAGTAAGATATGGGAAAATAAATGCATTTATAGAAAAAACATTACTCATTATATTATATAAAGATAAAAGGGTGCTTGTTTTACACTAACTACCCTCAAGGCTACAGGCTAAGCCCTTTAGGGAACAATACTTATTCCTTTGTCTAATGTGATTGTTGGAAAATCACCCTTCTGGCGGAATCCCAGGTTGTGTCCTTTCCAAACACCAAAATCCATAATGATTTGTAATAAAACAGGAATCAAACAATCAAAGAAAGAATAAGCAATTGTTATCAAGGTTCAGCAATTTACCTACGTCCCCGTGAGCTCCTCCGAGCTCTCTGCACTAAATCAATGAGTTCTTACAATTACAGCAACACCCCTTCAAGAATCCTTTTGTTCTTGAAGAATGAAAGATAAGAAAAGAAAAAGATAAGAACTAAGTGTTTCCTTGGAATTTCTTGAGGAAAATTCCAATTACAAAGCCCTTGAATCCCCAATCTTATATACTCTCTCTCACTAGAAACACCTCTTGAAGATTTGAGAGTCTTTCTCTTTCAACACCAGCCACTCTTGAATGAGACCCCTTCTTGTGTTTCTTCTCTCTAGACATTTGTGACTTTGCACCCTTGTGTCATATATCTTATGTTTTCACACCCTTGTAGATGACCCTTTATATAGAGTAACAACTACCTTGGCTAATCTTGAAGTCAATCTCAACCCTTAGATCTCAAGAACCAAAGACTCATGGCTCTTTAAGAGTCTATGTAATCCTGTGCATTTTAACCAAGTCCCATGCATCATTTCAAAGTGCTGAATAAAAGGCATCAGGTGTGCCTGGCGCCGCGGCCCAGAATAGGGCAAGCTGCAGCGCACAATAGGGCACAGCTCCTCCAGTTGCTGGGCGCCACGGTGCACACCACCCTGTTTCGTAGCGCACACCTGGGGGAAGACCTTCCTCCTTTGCTCCTCTGCTGAAGTTCATGGTGCACACCTCCAGGGCCGCGACGCACACCTGTATTTCATGCTGAATTTTTCTCTCTTTAGTTCTTAGACAAATCCCAACAATCTCTACCTTTGTCTAAGCAACTAAACCCGAACCTATTGTGCAGAGAACTCAGGATCCAAACTCAACATGAGTCACCATATCATCCGACTCCAATTCTAAGAAGTCCAAGGCAATGATTAAACTTGCTTAGAGGTAGAACTTTGGTGCCTAAATCTGTAAGATTTTCTTCCATTGCGACTTTTCCCACATGAATGCATCCTTTCGTAACATTTTCCCGAACGAAATGATACCGAA
This sequence comes from Bretschneidera sinensis, assembly GCA_023935145.1. Taxonomy (NCBI): domain Eukaryota; kingdom Viridiplantae; phylum Streptophyta; class Magnoliopsida; order Brassicales; family Akaniaceae; genus Bretschneidera; species Bretschneidera sinensis. The sequence goes on from CM043702.1 coordinate 92,939,189, forward strand.
CATCCATATGCTTAGTCCTTTCATAGAACACTTGATTCCTATACAAGTGCAATGCACTTTGGCTATCTGTATACACCACCACCTGCTCTTTTAGGACCTTCAACTCTTCCAACAACGCTTTACACCACATAGCCTCCTTTATGGCTTCCATTGCCGTTATGTACTCAGCCTCGGTTGTTGAGAGTGCTACCACCGGCTGCAACTGAGCCTTCCAACTTATACAACATCCGTTTAAGTTGAAGAAGTAGGAGGTAATTGATCTTCTCTTATCCAAGTCTGCTCCATAGTCCGAATCAGCATAACCCTCTAGACAGATGGACTTACCCCTCTTCTCGTAAACAAGCCCCACATCTGGGCTTCCCTTCAAGTACCTCAGCAACCACTTCATCCCAAGCCAATGCTCCTTTCCGGGATTACTCATAAATCTGCTGAGAACACTAATTGCATGAGCAATGTCGGGTCTAGTGCTTACCATGGTGAACATTACAGATCCAACCACACTAGAGTAAGGGACTTTTTCCATTTCCTTCTTCTCCTTATCCGATCTCGATCATTGATCACTGGAGAACTTGAAATGACTAGCAAAAGGAATCTTTATTGGTTTACTATTTTCCATAGAAAACTTAGATATCATCTTTTCTATGTAGGAAGACTGAGAAACCTTCAACTTGTTTCTCTCCCTGTCCCGAATTATGCTCATCCCAAGGATCTTCTGTGCATGGCCAAGATCCTTCATCTCAAACTCCGAACTGAGTTGAGACTTCAACCTTTCTATCCTCTCCCTGCTATTATCAACCAACAGCATATCATCGACACAGATGAGGATAATCACCATTTCCTCCACCTTGTGACATTTGTAATACAAGCACGAATCATAGTAGCTCTTCATGAAACCCAGGCTAGTTACGAAGGAATCGAACCTCTTATTCCATTGTTGAGGTGATTGCTTTAGGCCAAAGAGAGATTTCTTTAATTGGCACACCAAATCTCTCGGACTTCCTTCCTCATAGCCTTTGGGTTGCCTCATGTAGATGGTCTCATCAAGCTCTCCATGTAAGAATGCTGTCTTCACATCTATTTGCTCGATCTCCCAATTAAATTGGACCATTATAGCTAACACTATCCTTATCGTCTTGTATTTCATAACCGGTGAGAATATTTCGGTGAAATCTATGCCTTCTCTTTGCGTGAACCCTTTCGCCACCAGCCTAGCCTTGTACCGGACTTTATCCCCTGGAGTGTTCCCTTCTTTGATCTTGTAAATCCATTTACAATCCACAACTCTCTGTTTTTCTGGTTTCGACACCAATTCCCAAAAGTTGTTCTTCTTCAAAGAATCTATTTCCTCCTCCATAGCTAGCTTCCATCTTGACGAATTCTTACATCCCATGACATCAATGTAAGCTTTTGGTTCACTTATCCCTCCTTCTGAATAAGGAGCTGCTAAATTAGCATCCATAAAACCATATCTCAAAGATGGTCTGACCAGCCTTCTTTCTCGGTCCCTTGTGAGTTGATAATCATTCTGATTTGCAGCATCATCCCCTTCTAGTTCAACCTCCTCTTGAGTGTCTTGAGCTTAGCCTTCATCAATGGACTTTACCTGGTCTGAACCCTCTTGCCTTCTTTGCTCTACCTGAACTGAATTTTCCTTGATGCTATGCTCCACAAATACCAGGCTGGTTTGCCCACTATCTCCTGCAGGGTTAGTTTTTCTTCAAATAGGGAAATAAATGCTCATTAAAAATGACGTCCCTACTTATTATGAGTTTAGTTCCTTTTTGCTCTAAGGACCACAACCTATAGCCCTTAACCCCTTCACCATATCCTAGAAACACGCATTTTTTTTATCTTGGGGTAAGTTTATCATCCTTTTGATGTGCAAACATAGCAATCCAAACGTCCTAAGGTTGTTTAACTCAGGAGGTTTACTACTCCACATCTCCTCAGGAGTCTTGAGATCCAAAACTCTAGAGGGTGATCTATTATCCAAATACGCAACAGTAGACACAACTTCTCCCCAAAAACATTTAGGTAATCCGAAACCAATTAACATGCACCTAACCTTTTCCATAAGGGTCCTATTCATCCTTTCAGCAACTCCATTTTGCTAAGGGGTTTTCATAACCGTTCTATGTCTTAGAATCTCATTTAACTCACAGAATTTATCAAAATCCTTATTAAAAAATTCTAAGCCATTATCGGTTCTTAAAACCTTAACTACCTTACCCATTTGAGTCTCCAACAACTTTTTCCACACCACAAATTTGTTCAAAGCATTCGATTTATTTTTAAGCAAATATACCCAACACGTTTCTTGAATAATCATCAATTAAAGAAAGAAAGTAAAGATTACCTCCTTGTGTTGGTGTTCTTGTTAGTCCCCAAAGATCCATATGGATGTAGTCAAGAATGCCCTTAGACTTGTGCACTCCGGTGTTGAAGCTAACCCGATGTTGCTTCCCAAGAACGCAACTCTCGTAGAAATCAAGTTTCTCTACCTTGTCACCATCAAGTAAACCATTCTTGTTGAGAACTTGCAGGCTCTTTTCGCTCATGTGTCCTAAGCGATTATGCCAAAGAGCTTCCTTATCAATCTCAGCCATCAAGCTTGCTACTTGATCCTTGATGTTCGTGTCTCCAATCATCTCATAGAGACCATCCTTCATTGCTGCTTTGATCACTACCAAAGATCCCTTGGTTACCTTGATCTTTCCTCCCTCTGCTTTGTATGTGTACCCATGGAATCTAGCTGCCCCAATGAGATCAAATTTCTTCTCAACTCTGAAAGATATCTCACATTCCGTAGCAGCCTAGTAACTCCATCAAACATCCTTAATTAGATGTCTCCTATCCCCCTCACTTGGCAAGAAGTATCATTCCCCATGAAAACCTTTCAATAATTGGTTTCCTTGAAATTCTTAAACCAATTCTTGTGAGGACACATGTGATAAGTGCACCCGAAATCCAAGATCCATTTCTCACTACCTTGCCTCCTGCTCACATTTGAGCACACAATAAGAACATCATCATCTTGTTGTTCTCCCTTGGAAACTGAAGCCTCTCCATTGTTGGTATAGCTTCTTCCTTTCTCGTCCCTCATCATCTTCTTGCAATCTTTCTTGAAATGACCCTCCTTATGGCAGTAGTAGCATTTCTTTCCTCCAAATCTCGATTTAGAGTGTGTTCTCCCATGGCTTTGTCCTCTACCCTGTGGTTTGTCTTGGTAGTAGCCATGTATGTTACTGTCATACCAAGTTGCAGGCCTTCCTCTAACAAGCAGCCCTTCTCCACTTGATCCTTCCCTCATCTTGGCTTTGAAATCATGACCCTTTATAGCATTGATCACAGTTTCTTTTGTTAGTGTATCTCTTCTATATTCAATAGCATTAATCAAGCTTTCAAAAGAATCAAGAATAGAATTCAAAAATATAACAGCCAATTGTTCATCCGGGAATGTTATGCTACAACTAGTCAAATCTTGAACTAGTTTATTAAACACATCAAGAAATAACTCATTTAGTTTCTTCCAAATGACAGCTAGATCTTTCGAGTCTCCACACTCCCTTGTGACACTATCCGACATGTGCAGAAAGATGGTGCTATACGCCATCTTCTTCATCTCATTCCACTGGAGCTCCGTGATACTTGTTGGAAAATCATCATCTTCTCCAATAGCCAAGTCCACCTTTTGTTACATAAGAACCCCCTTGATTTTTCGCTTCTAAAAGGCAAAGTCTCCCTTTCCATCAAACTTCTCAACAATGAAGTTTGAACCCATCTTGTGGAAAAAATCATAGATTTATGCAGTACCCACAATTGCTTTCCAACTTCTAAATCTCAAGAACACGATCAAATCTTGATCTCAATACCGTTCTTGAATCTCAAAAACACGATCAGATATTGATCTCAGCATCGTTCTTGATTCACCCAATGAGTTTTCTTTGATTCTTAGAGTCTTGCTCTGATACCCTTGTTCCAGCTCTGATACACACTATTCTAGCTCTGATACCATTGTTGGAAAATCACCCTTCTTGTGGAATCCTAGGTTGTGACCTTTCCAAACACCCAAATCTATAATGATTTGTAATAAAACATGAATCAAACAATTAAATAAAGAACAAACAATTTTTATCGAGGTTTGGAAATTTACTTACGTCCCCGTGAGCTCCTCCAAGCTCTCTGCACTAAATCAATGATTTCTTACAATTACAGCAACACCCCTTCAAGAACCCTCTTGTTCTTGAAGAATGAAAGATAAGAAAAGAAAGAGATAAGAACTAAGTGTTTCCTTGGAATTTTCTCCAAGAAAATTCCAATTACAAAGCCTTTGAATCCCCAATCTTGTATGCTTTCTCTCACTAGAAACACCTCTTGAAGATTTAAGAGTCTTTCTTTCTCAACACCAGCCACTTTTGAATGAGACCCCTTCTTGTGTTTCTTCTCTCTAGACACTTGTGACTTTGCACCTTTATGTCTTATATCTTGTGTTTTCACATGCTTGTAGATGACCCTTGATGAGAGTCATAAAATGCCTCTCAACAGTGGTTAATTATTAGCATTTTAGGATTGATCTCGGTCTTTATTGTGCTTTTATATGTTAATAACTCTAAAGTAATATTATTGGACCACTGATTTATTTTAGTGTAATTTTCAGGTACTTTAAGTTTAAAAGAGAAAGAGAAGCAATCGTTGTTTAAAAGACCAAGATCCCATGCTTCTGGAATGACAAGATGGGATGCTGCCTGAATTGCGATCGAGCGCACATCCCACATCGAGCAAGGTACTCTGCAGCGTATATGCGATCGAGTGCACAAGCCGCGATCGAGCGCATGTGCGATCGATAGCACTCGGGCTGCGATCGAGCACACCAGGACAATATCCCACATCGGCTAGATAACACATAGCATTTCGGGAGTTTGCCTATATAAAGACCCACTCTGCTCAGCTGAAATCAGGAACCAATCGGAGCTCTTCTAAGATCATCTTCTGAGATCATTAGAGAGTGACTTTAGAGGGCCTTTAGAAGTAAATCCAGAGGGCCTTTAAGAGGAATCCAAAGTATAAAATTTGGAGAGCAAGCTGAGGATGATCGTTGAGAGGCCGGAGGCAACTCAAGGAAGCATGAGCTCTATGGCCAGCTAATCTCCAAGCAGGGCGAAGGGATGAATCCCTAGGTGCAATTGTTCTTATTTTCCTTTATTTGGTTCAGTTGTAGTTGGATATTATTTTCGTTAAACATTGTTATGTTTTATTCTTAATTTAATTAGTAGATTTATTATAACTCCGGTGATTACATGCTTCTTTTCCATATAAGTTCAGTCATGCTTTTCTTATGTGTACCTGTTTGGATGTGATTGAGTCCGGTAGACCTCTTTTATAGATTTGTCCATTGCTGCGGTATTGTCGTTAGATATATCGTCGTCTTTTGATAATTTTTAAGTTGGGTGATGTGTGCTTAAAAGTAGAGAATAATTCATAACAATTACATTAGGATTTATAATTGCGCTTTAATTGAATATATGTTGATTGCCTGTTTGGGATGTGAAACTAGCAATCGAGATAAAAACAACTGAATCAAGTTAGGATTAGAGCAATGAGCCTAGGGAGGATTTCTGGAACCTTGTCATTCTTAATTATATTTCCAACCCTATTTACACAATTACTCTTTTTCTCAAACAAACTCAGATTAATTTGATCTTTTATCGTTTGTGTTAAGATTCACACTTTCCTTTGTAATTAACTTGTTTCCCTGTGGAATTGACACCCCAAAACTATACTACAACTACCGCGTTATTTTTGGGCGTAATCAAATTTTGGTGCTGTTGCCGGGGAAACGCGCTTAAGTACAAGGAAGTTGTCAACTTTTGACATAATAATAGAAGAATTGTAAATAGTTTCTTTCTGCATTTTATTTGATATTTTGTGATCTTGCATGCCCAGATATAGGGACACTTTGGGTATACTTGCTTGTAGGCTTGTGCTAGAGACAGGAGGAACCTTTTTAAACCCTTTGTTTGATAATCCATCTAGTCCTGAGGAAATGAGTGAACACAAGGATCAACCTACTAGGACCTTTGAGGATTACCTCCACCCTACACGCACAACCACACCATCTTGCATCATGTTTCCAGCCAACATTCCCCAATTGGATCTTAGGACAAGGATGATACAGTTACTCCCTACATTTTATGGCATGGAAAATGAGAACCCATATGTGCACATTAGGGAGTTTGAGGAAGTAGTCGCAACTTTCCATGATCAAGGTGCAACTGCTGACATTGTACGACTTAAGTTCTTTCCTTTTGCTTTGAAGGATACAGCTAAGAGTTAGCTATACTCACTTAGACCACGATTTATTGGGTCGTGGACTGAGATGACTCGGGCCTTCTTTAACAAGTACTTCCTTCAACATAAGACTAATGCGTTAAAAAGAAAAATCTCCACCTATGCACAAAAGGAAAACGAGACTTTATATCTGTTTTGGGAGAAATTTAAAGAGCTGTTGAGTATGTGCCCACACCATAGGTATGAAAATTGCCGTTTAGTGAGCTATTTCTATGAGGGTCTTACCTATAGAGAACACCAATTTGTAGAGATGATGTGCAATGGGGAATTTCTAAAAAAAGACCCCGATGAGGCTATTGAATACCTCAATGAGCTTGCTGAGAAAGCTCATACATGGACTGGACCTAGTGCTACTGAAAGCATGAATAGGTCACAACCTATAGGAAATCCCAGTGGTGGAGGGATATACCATCTTAGGGAAGAAGACAACCTGAAAGCTAAGGTTGAAATGCTCACTAGGGAGTTAGAGGCATTGAAAACGAAAGACTCAAAGCAAATACATGTGGCTAATCATGCCGAGTCTTTAGAGCCGTGTTTTGTGTGTGGTGGGGTAGATCACTTCCTCCAAGAATGCCCCACATTTGCTGATATGAGTGGGTTGTATGAGGAACAATGTAATGTCTTAGGCATGTACAATAAGCCACTTGCACCTTTCTCTAACACTTATAACCCAGGGTGGCGGAATCACCCTAATTTCAGCTGAAAATCTGAAAACCAGCATGTGCAGCCCCCTAAATCATCCCCTGCACCTTATCATACACCCTCATCCTCTAGGAACTCCTTAGAAGACACCTTACAGTCATTTATAGAGGCACAAAGTAAGACAAACCAAAGGTTTGAGGCATTATTTACACAGGTGATGGAAGAGAATAGAGAAACTAGGAACCAAGTGTCTAAGTTAATGAGCTCCTCAAGTATGACTGAGCGAGGTAAGTTCCCTTCCCAAACTCAGTCCACACCTCATGGTCAACATATGGCACAAGAAAACCTAAAAGATGTAAATGCCATTGTGACCCGAAGTGGTAAGTCACTACACATCCCACCAAAGAATGTATCCGAGGATGTGGAAAAGGGTCAAACTAGTAGTAATACTGAACTGACCAAAGACCCTGAAGTGACCAAAAGTCCTGTTAAGGCACCATACCCTCAGGCCTTAAAGTCAAACAAGAAAAATCTGGACTTAAACAATGAAATACTCGAGAACTTAAGGGAAGTGAAACTCAATCTTCCTCTTTTGCATGTGATTAAACAAGTGCCTACCTATGCAAAAGTTCTCAAGGATTTATGCACAATTAAGAGGAGACACCATGTCAAGAAAACTACATTCCTAACTGAGCAAGTTAGTGCTTTAATTGAGGAAAGAATTCCCCCAAAATACAAAGATCCAGGCTGTCCTACCATTGCTTGCAGTATTGGAAATCATGAGGTTGGACAAGCCTTACTAGATCTAGGAGCTAGTGTGAACCTGATGCCATTTTCCATTTATGTACAGCTAGGTTTAGGGGAAATCAAACCAACCGGTGTGGTGTTACAGTTGGCTGACCGTTCAGTCAAAGTACCCGGGGTGTGGTAGAGGATGTGTTGATTCAGATTGACAAATTTTATTATCCTGTTGATTTCCTAATCCTTGACACAACTTCTGCTGTTGACACTAACTCGAAAATTCCTTTGATTTTGGGCAGACCTTTCCTTGCTACTGTAAATGCTCTGATTAATTGCAGGAATGGACTTATGAAGCTGTCTTTTGGAAATATGACCTTAGAAGTGAACATTTTCAATGTTGCAAAACAGCCCGAAGATGAGGATGAAAATCACCAGTTATATATGCTCGAGTCGCTCATCAATGAGGAAGTTTCCATGACTCATGATTTTGATCCTTTTAAGAATTTTCTTGTTAATTCTGAGATTGATTTATTTGATGATAAAACTGATGTAATCGATATTTGTGCTATTTTTGACAAATCTCAGGATTATGACACCCGCCCATGGCAACCAAGGTTTGAAGAGTTGCCTGAAAGAAGTGAAAAACAAACCCCCTCAAGTGTGGCACCACCTAAAATCGACTTGAAGCCATTACCTAAGGGTTTAAAGCATGCATTCCTCGGTCCAGGTGATATCTTTCCTGTTATTATTTCATCTGAATTATCTGAGACCCAACATGAGAAACTGATTCAGACCTTAATTGCACATAAATCAGCCTTAGGATGGAGCATGGCTGATTTGAAGGGAATTAGTCCCCTGATCTGCTCCCATAAAATAAATTTGGATGAAGGAACCAGTTCTCGTAGAGACCCTCAATGTAGACTTAACCCCACTATGAAAGAAGTAGTGAAAAATGGAGTGCTGAAACTGTTAGATGCGGGTATTATATATCCCATAGCTGATAGTAAATGGGTAAGTCCTACACAAGTCGTTCCCAAAAAGTCCGGAGTCACTGTGGTAATGAATGACCTAGGAAAGTTAGTCCCTACCAAACTTGTGACCGGGTGGCGTATGTGCATTGATTACAGAAAATTAAATGCTGCCACCCAGAAAGACCATTTCTCACTCCTTTTTATTGATCAAATTCTTAAGCGTGTAGCTGGTCACCCTTTTTACTGTTTCTTAGATGGTTATTCTGGCTATTATCAGATAGAAATTGCATTAGAAGACCAGGATAAAACCATTTTTACTTGTCCCTTTGGCACTTATGCTTTTTGTAGAATGCCATTTGGATTATGTAATGCCCCTGCCACTTTTCAACGTTGCATGATGAGTGTTTTTAGTGACATGGTTGAAAATTGCATGGAGGTTTTTATGGACGACCTGACTATTTTTGGATCTTCATTTGATACATGCTTAATGAATTTGGAAAGAGTATTAATTCGATGTGAGGAAAAATAATTGGTTTTAAACTGGGAAAAATGTCATTTCATGGTCCCATCCGGTATTGTCTTAGGGCATATTGTCTCTTCTAAAGGAATAGAGGTTGATCAATCTAAGATTGAATTAATCTCTAAATTGCCTACACCTAAGACAATAAAGGATGTGAGATCTTTCCTTGGTCATGCTGGCTTTTATAGGAGGTTTATACAAAAAAATTTCAACATATCTAGACCATTATATGCCCTCCTAGTTAAAGATGCCCCATTTGAGTGGACTCCAGCTTGTCAAGAGGCCTTTAAAACACTGATTGGCAAGCTTACTTTAGCACCTATAATGCAGTCACCTGATTGGAATTTACCCTTTAAAATCATGTGTGATGCTAGTGACTACGCTGTAGGTGCTGGTCTTGGACAGCGAAGAGAGGGGAAACCATTTGTAATTTACTATGCTAGTAAGACTTTAAATAGTGCTCAAATGAATTACTCCACAACTGAAAAAGAATTACTAGCTGTAGTATTTGCTTTGGATAAATTTCGTGCATATTTAATTAGTTCTCCTATCCTTATTTTTACAGATCATGCAGCCCTTAAGTACCTTCTTACAAAGAAGGATGCTAAAGCACGCCTAATCTGATGGATCCTACTCCTATAAGAATTCGACATCACCATCAAAGACAAGAAAGGAGTAGAGAATGTAGTAGCTGACCATCTTTCAAGGCTCACATTTAAGGACACGTCTGATAACATGCCGATCAAAGATGACTTTCCCGATGAGCATTTACTTGCTGTTACTACTTTACCATGGTTTGCTCACATTGTGAATTACTTGGTTACAGGTGAGATACCTGTGGATTGGAGCACTCAAGACAAGAGGAAATTTTTATATGAGGTACGTAAGTTTTATTGGGATGACTCTTATCTTTTCAAGTACTGCCCGGACCAAATTCTAAGGCGTTGCATCCCTAATGAAGAGATTGCACATGTCTTAGAATTTTATCATTCCCTAGCTTGTGGAGGCCACTTTTCAATGAAAAAAAACACCGCAAAAATTTTTCAGTGTGGATTTTATTGGCCTACCTTGTTTAAGGATATAAACACCTATTGTCGCTCATGTGAAAGGTGTCAAAAGTTAGGAGTAGTGTCTCAGCGAAATATGATGCCCTTAAACCCCATTTTAATAATTGAAATCTTTGATTGTTAGGGCATCGATTTTATGGGACCCTTTTCCTCCTTCTTTTGGATACCTATATATCATTGTGGCAATAGACTATGTATCTAAGTGGGTATAGGCAGCAGCTTGCCGAAGCAATGATAATAGAACGGTACTTAAATTTCTTAAAGAAAATGTGTTATCTCGATTTGGTACACCACGTGCTATAATTAGATATCAAGGTACACATTTTTGCAACCGTTCTTTTGAAGCTTTGATGCGAAAATACGGGGTGTTACATAAAATTTCTACTGCTTATCATCCTCAGACTAGTGGGCAAGTAGAGCTTACTAATAAGGAGATTAAACAAATTCTAGAAAAAACGGTTAACCCGGATCGCAAGGATTGGTTTTTGAGACTAGTTGATGCGCTTTGGGCCTACCGTACAGTTTTTAAAACTCCCTTAGGTATGTCACCTTATCGGCTTGTTTATAGAAAGCCTTGCCACTTACCTGTAGAGCTCAAGCATCGAACATATTGGGTAATCAAATCTTTTAATTTTGACATAGGAGAAGCAGGTAAGCTTCGGAAATATCAATTGACCGAGTTGGAGGAATTAAGAAACGATGCTTATGAGAGCTCTAGAATCTATAAGTCTAAAATGAAAATATTCAATGATAAAAATATTTTGAGAAAAACATTTAAAACTAATGATCGGGTGTTCTTATACGAATCTAGACTTCATAAGCATCCTGGAAAACTTCGGTCGAGGTAGACCGACCCTTTTGTAGTGAAAATTGTTTTTGAAAATGGGGCGGTAGAAATTGAAGATACTAGGGACGGTCGAATTTTCAAATCAATGGTCAACGACTTAAGATCTTAGTCGATAGACAAGATTCGGAAGTGGAAGACATTCCGCTTATGGATCCGGTCTACGCATCTTGACCACACAACACAGGTACGTATTTACTTTTATTTTTCTTTCTTTTGTTTTGTTTGTTTCGTTTTTATTTTATTATTGAGTCCACTTTAATTTTTAGTGTGCTAACACACGGTGGTACACAGCAGTTGCTTTCTTTTCTCTTGTTTGTTCTATGTTGTAGATCGGACTTTCAATAAGAAGTTGAGCATGAGGTTCAATTGGTCGTGCATTATTTTCAGCTCCACGCACCTTTGGATAAAAAGGGAGTTTCCTTAATTTTTTCTTTTACATTGAGGACAATGTTTATCTTCAGTTGGGGGTAGAGGAAACACATTTTGCATACCATTGAACTGTTGAACTGCTTGGTGTCATCTTGGTGTGTGTTTAGCATGCTTTGTGTTAGCCTTAGAGTCAATTTATATGTCAATGATATAAACTTAATTGAGATAGCATATAGCATTCAGAAGTAGTTAAATCTTGCTTCGGTTTGAAATTAATTTAAGTATCAATCTTGATCTGGTTTGAGACTCTAGTTTGTGGTAAGATTGTATGATTAGTCGTAAACATTTAGAAAAGTTTTATGTGTGATTATTTTGTGAATATTTTTGCGGTCTCGACAAGCTCTAGAACTTACTTGATAACCACTTGAGGCAAATTCCTAGAATGCACACTACTTAGGATATGATATAGGCCATTTTTGAACCGTTTGAGCCTTTCAAACCTATCATTGCTATATTTATCATTAGTCACCTATTTGAGTCTTTTTCTTGAAAAGAAAAATTGAGCTTGTTTCTTTCGATAAACCATTTACTTACCTTTATGAGCCTAAAAATATTTTTATCTTTACCTTTCTTTTAAAAGAACTTAGTTATACACATGTTGTGAGAAGTACTTAAAAGGAGTAAGGGTGGAAATATGAAAAAATATCATTACCGCAACCCAAGTACATTAAAGGAGATAAGTTGGGGGTTGTGGAAAGGAAAAAAAAATGAAAAAGAAGGTGAATGGTTATGTGCCAAAAATAAAATAAATAAAAAATAAAAGAATTATGTCAAAGAAAGAAGAAAGAAAGAAAAGAAAAAAATGGTGATTTGTTGAAAGAAATGTTCGAAAAATGGTTGAAAGAGTTGGGTGTTGAAGTAAGGTTATCCAATGCTTAAAGAGTTGTGTTCAAAACTAAGAGATTAAGTTCTTTTACTTGTTGAATCCTTCCCGTTCCTTCTTAAACTTTACCTTAGCCTAACGTTACAAGCTTATTAAAGACCTATTGATCCAATGTAGTGTGACTTTTTTATAATAGTGGAGAGTGGTTTGAAATGTAAGCATATGGAGCTTGTTTTTGTGATTGATGTCACGCAATTTATTATGTTTTTAGAGGCCAAGACTTGTATTCATAAATGTTATGCATAAAATCATCCGGATGTTTGGATTAACGGATTGTGGTAAGATGGATGTTAAGAGTCAATAACGATTTTAAGATTGATGTTTGAATTACTTTTGGATTTGGGTGAAATTTAATGATTCTTTGTGCCGTGTGTTCTGTGCAATTTTTGAGACAAAATGTGAATTACTCTTGGTTAACACTAATATTGCTTTCCATTTACTTTGATTCCCACCATAGAATTCATCTCTTAATTTCGCTTGAATTGCTAGGGACTAGCAATAAGCTAGTTGGGGGTTGTGATGAGAGTCATAAAATGCCTCTCAACAGTGGTTAATTGTTAGCATTTTAGGATTGATCTCGGTCTTTATTGTGCTTTTATATGTTAATAACTCTAAAGTAATATTATTGGACCACTGACTTATTTCAGTGTAATTTTCAGGTACTTTAAGTTTAAAAGAGAAAGAGAAGCGATCGTTGCTTAAAAGACCAAGATCCCATGCTTCTGGAAGGACAAGATGGGTTGCTGCCTGAATTGCGATCGAGCGCACAAGCAGTGCGATCGAGCGCACATCCCACATCGAGCAAGGTACTCTACAGCGTATATGCGATCGAGAGCCGCGATCGAGTGCATGTGCGATCGATCGCACTCGGGCTGCGATCGAGCGCACCAGGACAGTATCCCACATCGGTTAGATAACACATAGCATTCCTGGAGTTTGCCTATATAAAGACCCACTCTGCTCAGCTGAAATCAGGAACCAATCGGAGCTCTTCTAAGATCATCTTCTGAGATCATTAGAGAGTGACTCTAGAGGGCCTTTAGGAGTAAATCCAGAGGTCTTTTAAGAGGAATTCGAAGTATAAAATTTGGAGGGCAAGCTGAGGATGATCGTTGAGAGGCCGGAGGCAACTCAATGAGGCATGAGCTCTATGGCCAGCTAATCTCCAAGCAATGCGAATGGATAAATCCCTAGGTGTAGTTGTTCTTATTTTCCTTTATTTGGTTTAGTTGTAGTTGGATATTATTTTCGTTAAACATTGTTATGTTTTATTCTTAATTTAATTAGTAGATTTATTATAACTCCGGTGATTGCATGCTTCTTTTCCATATAAGTTCAGTCATGCTTTTCTTATGTGTACCTGTTTGGATGTGATTGAGTCCGGTAGACCTCTTTTATAGATTTGTCCATTGTTGCGGTATTGTCGTTAGATATATCGTCGTCTTTTGATAATTTATAAGTTGGGTCATGTGTGCTTAAAAGTAGAGAATAATTCATAACAATTACATTAGGATTTATAATTGCGCTTTAGTTGAATATATGTCGATTGCCTGTTTGGGATGTGAAGCTAGCAATCGAGATAAAAACAACTGAATCAAGTTAGGATTAGAGCAACGAGCCTAGGGAGGATTTCCGGAACCTTGTCATTCTTAATTATATTTTCAACCCTATTTACACAATTACCCTTTTTCTCAAACAAACTCATATTCATTTGATCTTTTATCGTTTGTGTTAAGATTCACACATTCCTTTGTAATTAACTTGTTTCCTTGTGGAATTGACACCCCAAAACTATCCTATAACTATCGCGTTATGTTTTGGGCGTAATCAAGCCTTTATATAGAGTAACAACTACCTTGGCTAATCTTGAAGTCAATCTCAACCCTTAGATCTCAAGAACCAAAGACTCATGGCTCTTTAAGAGTCTAAGTAATCCTGTGCGTTTTAACTAAGTCCCACGCATCGTTTCAAAGTGCTAAATAAAAGGCATTAGGTGTGCCTGGCTTCGCGGCTCAAAACAGGGCAGGCCACGGTGCACAACAGGGCACAACTCCTCCAGTTGCTGGGCGTCATGGCGCACACCTAGGGGAAGACCCTCCTCCTTTGCTCCTTTGCTGGTGGCCACGTCACACACCTCCTAGGCCGATGTGCACACCTGTATCTGATGCTGAATTTTTCTCTCTTTAGTTCTTAGACAAATCCAAACAGTGATAAAAGCACAAGATGGTGTATGTGGGATCAAAGGGGCTGGTCATACACTAGAAGATAAGTAGGGCGGATCTCAATGGCCTTGTTGTTCAGTGGTTCCAAGCTATGGAAAAAGGGTGGATCAAGTTTCAATTAGTGGAACAACAATATCAGCTTTAGAAATCGGAGCTTCTTCAGCTTCTATGGCACAGAGGGTTGGTTCATCTTTGAACAATATGGCCAAGATCTTGAACGATAAGTTTTCTTTTAGGGGAGTGACATATGCCAGCCATGGAAAAGAATGGCGTATGTGAGGAATGACCATCCCAACATCCTTGGGCTCATGCTTTTTCAATTGTGCCAACCTTTTTCTTTTTCTCGGCTAGGATCCTAAGCTGATCTTTCCTGTTAGGTAGGGACTGATACAAGGTGGGGGCAGTGGGGGCAACTGCCCCCACTTGATTTTTAAAAATAAATTAATTTTAAAGATGTTTACAAATTTGGCCCACTTAAAATTTATAATTGTCCCCATAAATTTGAAACTCTAACACCGAAACACCCAAACACTTTACTAGAGATGGCGATCCTCTACTCCTCTCCTTTTCAATTGCTACTTTGGTCATTTAACGTCGGTCTCTCTCTCGGCATAGTGGTTTTGGTTTTGTTGCCACTCAAGTAGGTTTTGCTAGAAAGTAGAAGTTATAGGTAAGAATTATATATATGGCTCCCAACACTAATGTACATGTAATGTTTTTATCCTTTTTAAACTTTAAATCTGGTTGTCTTCTGTTGTGAGTATGAAAAATTTCTTTTCTTTTTTGAATATTAGGTAGGTGTTGGTCTATGCATTTGCCAGATGTTCCACCTTTTTGTGTGATTTTGTCTTTAGGTTCTAGCCTTCTGGTTCTCTTAGTTAGATTATCTTAAATAGTAGTATTTTTATTTTTGGTGGTAATCAAGTACATGATTCTTTAGTAAGCAAGTCATTTTGGGAATGACATCACCACTAATGCAAGAGTTGAATTACTAATATTTTACAGTTTGGTGAACTGTCTATTTTTAACCTTGCATTTTAAAAACAGATTATTGGTAGTAACTTACAAAAAAAAAAAAAAACAGATTATTGGGCTGCAAGTGATGCATTATTTAAATTTTTTATGAACCTAAATTTTTTTTTTAAAGTAATTTCTTCTAAACTCAATATGCTAAGGTTTACGTCAGATTATTGAAAAACACATTCTTCTTGTTGTTGGTTCATTATAGATATACTAGTACAAGTGGTTTTTTTTTTGTTAGCTTCTGTAATGAAAGGAAAATGTTAATGATCTTGAACTGTATGATAAAAAACATGTATTCGAGTCTAAAAATATAAATTTATGTTTTTAGGTCCTAGCCCTTTCCCAATCTTGTACTCCCTCTTGAGCATGATTCTCGCCACTACTCTGCCAGTCTCTAGCATCTTAGGCTAAGGGGCCTCTTGGTATTCACTATAAATGGTAGCAAGCACAAATTCATTTTTAAAGCTGTCTGAACACCTTTCGAAGAAGGCAATTAACCTAATGTTAACGTCTAATTTAGCACTAAGCTAATCACCTAGATCTACTTAACCAAGCTAAGTTAAAAAAGTCGGTTGAATGCAAAGAAACTAAATACCCCCGAAATCCCTTGTCTAAAAGTCGATACCACACTACTTTATAATCTTATCCTATTGTCTCTAAAACCAAATTTCGTGTATTTTATTTGTTTCAAAAATTGACACGGGTCAAAGAAATTGAGTGAATGGATTTGATTTCCTCCAACGGGGTGACATTAAATCCAAGCATTTATCTCTCTAATCATCTTTATTTTGCTTGATTTCTTTATTATTAAAACAAAAATTATTTACAACCAAAATTTATTAAATGGGTCCAATGGGAACCCGAGCATTATGGCTCTCGCAATGATTTCTCATTTGTAAAACTTATATTTAATCGGCTTGAAATAGGACTTCCTTTGAACAAATGTAAAGTTATAAAATATAAGGGCATAAAAGTAAATTGCTTATGTTAAATTACATAAACAAAACGGACATAAAATTAAATTGAAGGAAAGTAAATGGTGTGCTGAAATTAAATTACTTGAATGTAAATTTCATACTAAAACAAAATATAAAAAATAAAACAAATTTAGCGTAGCCCAATACAAAATCCAAACTCTCCCCTTAAAACAATCTCCAAGGCTCAATTGGCCTAGATGTATCCAATAGTTCATTGAGAATGGGTAATCCATCAACCAAGGAAAAGTCCAGATAACGAGTTCGGTCCAATAACAATTTCCAGAAATCTAAGTAGTTTATAAAGCCCAACCTAAAGTTTGTTTAAGTCTAGTACAATTCAAAGGCTCAATCCAGAACTATTTAATTTCAATGAAATCAAAACCCATTTTTTAAAACATGATGTTGGGCCTTGTTCTAGGCCTATTTTGTTATACAAGTCCAGCTGGTCTTGATCCATTTCACAAACAGATAGGAGATGAATAACTATGATTTTTGGATCAAAACTCAAGGGTTTCCCATAAACTATTTGTGTCTCGAAAAGCAAGGAAAACCAGTTCTTCACCGATCATGAATCACAATCCCAAAAATCATTTCTGGAAAATCTAATTTCTTGTTAAATCCAGTTATTTACGGTGGATGTTTTCAGAGACCACACTTAATCTATAGCCGTATAGCTTATTTCAAATCCCTTTTTATTGAAATCCAAAGAAAACATAAAGGAGAAAATGATTGAAATTAAAACAGTGGAATCCAGAGTACCCAAAAGTCCTTCCTTTTCCAACCTCGCCCAACACATACGTTACTGCAATGAGGATGCAACAAGTACAGTGAGGGCTTCTTGGAGGTGTTACCACCAGTTGGGTACCCATCTGCCCACTGGCTGCCTCTAAGGATCCTTAAAACCCAGAACCAAGCAAGCGACAAGTTAATTTTTTAAAAAAATTATAAGGATATATTTAAATTATAAATAATAATTATATATTAATTAATTAATTAAATAATAAAACAAGAAAAAAATGAGTGACAAAAACTTTGCTTTCCCTAATTTTTGGTCTTTGGTCTTCAAAGCAAGACAAGTTAATGTTTTTTTTTTTTTAAAAAAAAAAACTCTCTCATCACTCACACGTGAACAGGCAATAGTGCACCCATCTCTTTTTTGGGAAAATTTTCCTCTCTTTCCCTTCTTTCTCCCTCGCGACATCAAGCCTTCTGACCCCACACCCCCAGCCCTTGCGACCCGAACCCCAAGCCTTCATTACCCCAGCACCCAGCCCCAAGCCCTCACGACCCCAACCCCCAGATCTTGTGACCCCAACCCCCGAGTCGTTGCCCCCAACAGTCGCACACCCATAACCGTCGCACGCTCTCTGCTCTCTCCCAAACCGTCGCATGTCCTCTACCCTTGATTATTTGTTTTTTTTACAATGATTTGTGTTTTTATTTTGTACTTTTCAATTGATTATCTGTTTCGTACATTGATTTGAGTTTTTTTTTATCAGTTGATTATCTATTTTTTACGATCGTTTTTTTTCTCGGTTTCGATTCTTTGGTGGGTAATCGCAACCGATAACTTGTAAATAAACAGTTAAAGTTATTTAACGAATAGTTGCATAGTTAGAAGTTATGGTTTCAGATAGTTCCTATAAATTTAAACGGTTTCGGTTAGTAGGTTAGTTTCAAGGTTATGGTTATGGTTATGGTTATATCAAATTTCGCGCTTAACATCATTGCCATCTCTACCAGGTATGAAACACCATAAGCATAGCCATCATAAAGCCTCTAAAGCAAACAAGAAGGAGAAAACAAATGAAGTTTAACATCAAATTAGCCTTACCAGCGGGTCTTAGGGCATTTCTTTTTCTCCAAAAAAAAAAAAAAAAATCATACCCAAAAATGTGATTCAAACTTTGAAATCTAAGGCAAAAATCTCAAAAGAAAAGATTAAGCAAGAACGTAGCAGAAACTAGAATCAAACCCAATCAATAATAAAGAATCCACAAGATCAAACCCAAACAAAATCCAAGCAGCCCAGTTGATCTAGAACAAATATACCCTTAAACCAGAAACGAACACCTATCAATTACAAGGACAAAGTGGCAATCTCCACCTCATCTAGACCCTATAAATAAGGGACCCCCCAACAGTATGCATAATCATCACTTTCACTTTTTACTCTCCCCACTTCGTACTCTGACTTAAGCTTTAGAGGGTCCTTCCTGGAGTCAACCACTTCGGGTCGTCTTCCTTTTTAAGTGTCCCGGAATTGACTCGAACCAAACAAATACAAGTCAACGTACGACCTCTTTTTGACCCACTCAGACCCGACTTCAGTAAAAGACCTGACCAATTTTTGACACCAACAGAATTAGCATCGTCTATGGGAAGCAAGAGCAAAACTTACCTCTATTGAAAATGTCACCGAAGAAAATCCCGACATGAAACACAAACCAGACGACCTCAGAGATTAACTCGTCAGAGTTACCACCACCCCCACCTTTAATGGAAGGTCAAAACCCTTATCGTACCTCGGCGAGTAATAACCCTACCAATGTAAACAATGAGCGGGCCCCACTTGACCGACAACCTGGTTCACACTCAAACCAAGTAGTCTAACGAGAAACCCGTGAGATAGACTTTAACAAACCTGTTAGTAGAGCCGAGCAAAATGCTCTTCAGTACTGACTTGAAGAAGTCATATCACACCTCGGATGACTTGAGACTAGCAAAACTCGAAACCACTAGTCTACAATCCGAACAGCCTGCACCACCCGGAGGACTACCAAGCTAGTACCTTCGCATCAAAACATCCGGCCTGAGGAGGAGAGTTCAAGAATGAGACATGAATCAACCCTCAGCATGGAATAAAAGCTGAAGGTATCCTCTGGACAAAGGAGAACTGAGGAGAACCGAGTAAAAGAATCCCTTGGCACAGTCCCTAATGCTCGATTCATGACGACGAGTCTGTATCAAACTCACATCCTTCCGAGAAGCAACAGGAACAAGACTAGTCCGAGCTGAGCAAAAAGTTAAGAAAAATGAATGAACGTATCAAACTCGCCATCAAAGCCACCCGAGGAAACATCCTCGACGAAATCAGACTCGCAGGTAATTCCTTCTCCCAAGAGCTCATCGATGAAAAGATGCCTCCAAATTTCAAAAATGCCCCACATAGAGCCATATAGATGGAAGATGTGTCCTATAGACCACTTTGAAACCTCCAAATCCCTAATGTTACTCCATGACCACTCGAAAGCAGCAACGTGTTGTGTATTCCCCATAACCCTTCTAGAGACAATAAGAACTTGGTTCTCCAAATTACCCGCAAGGTCAATAAAGTCAGTTGATGAGCTAGGTGAAATGTTTTTAGCATGTCGAGGAAAGCCTCTGTCATTACATTTCACGATTCACCTCAGCCATGGTGCGAGTAAGGGATCTGGATCAGAAAGTGGCTGTCATGGCCTTCACCAACGACCTCAAAGCTTTCGATTTCAGCCATTACCTCTCTAGAAATCTGTTACATACTATGCTGGCCCTCTTGGCCAAAACCAATGAGTTCGTGATTGCTAAAGAGGACCAAGCCTTCCGCAAAAATAAGAGAAGATGCCTTGATGAGTAGAAGCAGAAAAGAGCCCAAAGAACACAAATCTAGAAGCAAGCAGAAAAATGGAGGACAGAATGACGCTCGCAAAAATGAAAATCAAGAGCTCCTCGAGGATACGAGACTTACATTCCACTAAACACCTCGAGGGCTAACCTCTTTATGGAAATAGCCAACCAAGACATCATTAGATGGCCTCCCAATATCAAGATCATAACCGCCAAGAGAGACATGAGTCGTTTCTATCGCTTCCACAAGGACCAAGACCATGACACAGATGAATGCAGACATCTTAAGGATGAAATTGAAAGTCTGATATAAAGAGGATACTTGAAGAAGTTTATGAAGATAGAATCAAGAAGAAACCTAGGTCGGTGAAGTCCATACCAAAGAAGTCTGCATTCATCTGGACTATCTTTAGGTGGACGACATCTAGAGGAGAATCCTCCAATTTGCGGAGGGCATATGCCCGCTTCGTGGGATCTGTTGAAAGACCCACAAAAAAGACATGAATTGATCAAGCCATTAACTCATTTAACGAAGACCTTGAGGGAGTAATGTTCCTTCATGACAATGTAGTTGTCTTAACTTTGGTCATCTCAAATTTCACAGTAGCAAAAATCTTGCTAAACAACAGGTCATCCCAAGATATACTTCTTCGATGCCTTCAAAAAGACGAAACTATAAAAAGATCATCTACAACCGGTAAACTATCCTTTGTACGGGTTCTCAAGTGATCCACCCGAAAGGAAGCATATAGCTACTAGTAACAGTAGGAACCTCACCTCGTCAGACGACCATCCTAGTCATAAACCTCTCTTCTTAATACAATAAAATCATCAGACGATCATGGTTGAATGTCATGAAAGTAGTAATCTCAACGTATTATTTGAAAATGAAATTCTCAACAGAAAATGGAGTAAGAGAGGTAAAAGGCAACCAAGCAGTATCCTGAACCTGTTACTTGGCCTCATTGAGGGGAAAGAACGAGGCAGGTGCCTATTAGATAGAAGACTTGAGGGATGACTCTAAGGCCCTAAGAGGAAGACCAATGGAAAAGTTGATAACAGTATCCATCGAAGAAGAAAAACCAAATAAGGTAGTATGGATCGGAAGAGGTTTAGAGGGAGAACTTCGAACACAACAGGATTTATTTCTCAAATAAAACAAAGACACTATCGCTTGGTCTACTGTAGATATGTCTAGCATCGACCAGAGGACGATGGTGCACTATCTAAATGTCGATCCTAACCAAAACCCAATCATACAAAAGAAGTGATCCTTCGTAGTAGAGAGACAATTAGCTATAGATATAGTGGTCAACAAGCTCCTCGAGGTTGGATTCATTAAGGAGATTGATTACCAATGCAATGATGGTAAAGAAAGTGAATGAAAAGTGGAGGATCTGCATTGACTTCCTCGATTTGAACAAAGCGTATCCAAAAGATAACTTTCCTCTGCTAAGAATCGACTAGATGTTAACTTTCATGGATTCATATTTGGGCTACAACCAAATCAAAATGTTTGAGTCGGATCAGTCGAATACTACCTTTGTAACAGAAAAAATGTCTCTACAATTATAACTTAATGCTATTTTGATTAAAGAATGCTAGAACAACATCCCAGGGGCTCATCAACAAACTATTTAAACACCAGGTCAGAAGAAACATGGAAGTGTGTGGTGACGATATGCTTGTAAAGAGTGTACAAGTGGCCCACAACATAGATGATTTGGAATAA
Source organism: Bretschneidera sinensis (assembly GCA_023935145.1). Taxonomy (NCBI): domain Eukaryota; kingdom Viridiplantae; phylum Streptophyta; class Magnoliopsida; order Brassicales; family Akaniaceae; genus Bretschneidera; species Bretschneidera sinensis. The sequence continues at coordinate 92,961,197 of CM043702.1, forward strand.
TTCTTTTTAATACTAAAAAGACATCAGATGAAACTTAACCCCTCAAAACGCGCATTCGGAGTAACTTCGAGAAAATTTGTCGGTTTCGTAGTCGCCCAAAGGGGAATTGAAGCAAACTCTAATAGGATCAAGGCTATTCTAGACATTGAAGCCTCGAGAAGCGTGAAAAAAGTACATATAAGTGCTTTTCGATTGAATCATTGCGCTAAACCGCTTCATGTCTAGGTCATCAGATAAGTGCTTGCCTTTCTTTATGGCATTGAAAAAAAAATCCTAGACTTTTAGTGGACGAATGAGTGTTTGAATTCGTTTGAAGAACTAAAAAGATATCTGAGTTCACTACTCCTCCTAACTAAACCAAATGAGGGAAAAGAGCTCTACTTGTACTTAACAGCAAGTGCAATAGTCATTGTAAGGAAAGAGAAAAAGATACAAAGGCCGATCTACTAGGTCAGCAGAGTACTCTAAGACGCAAAAACGCGATACTAACCCCTTGAGAAATTGGCATTCGCAGTAGTCATATCGGTTCAAAAGCTACGACCCTACTTCTAGTCATATCCCATTAGTGTACAAACAGACCATCCCTTAAGAACAATACTTCAAAAACCAGACCTATTGAGTTGGGAGAATTTGATATCAGGTACAAGCCAAGACCAACTATCAAGGCCCAGCACTAACTGACTTTATTGTTGAGTGCACATTTCTTGAAAGGATATTGAAAGAACAAGTAGAAAATGAGAAAAAACAATAGACTTGGAAACTCTTTGTAGACGATTCCTCTAATGATCAAGGAAGCGGTACAGGTCCCATCCTAGTCAGCCCTAAAGAGTTTATAGTTGAGTACACCCTGCAGTTTAACTTTATAGCACAAAAAAATAAGGCAGAATATGAGGTTGTTCTAGCCGGCTTAAAACCAGTCTGATCTTTGGTTGTGGAAAACTTGAAAGTATTCAGTGACTCTCATCTAGTGGTAAGCTAGGTGAACAGAGAGTACGAGGCAAAAGAAACACTGATGGTCCAATACTTAGCCAAAGCAAAGCAATTCATGAGCGCGTTCAAAGAAGTCAGTGTAAACCAAGTACCAAGGACTTAGAACGCCAAAACCGATACCTTAGCACATCTAGAATCTTCCAAGACCTTCGATCTCTCAAGAGCCTATATGTTGAGATCGTACTGAAACCAAGTGTAGATGAAATATAATTCATAGACATTGATGATGAACCAAACTGGATAGATCCAATTCTCAAGTACTTGAAAAGCTGTGAACTCCCAAAAGTAATAGCAAAAATAAGAAAACTCTTATCCAGAGAAGCTCATTACTATATGATTGGAGATCAACTATATCAACGATTCCTCACACAACCCTACCTCAAGTGCTTCAAATCTAAGGAAGCCAATTACTCCTTTAGGGAGGTCAATGAAGGGCTCTATGAAAACCATCTGAATGGGCCAACTCTAGCCCAAAAATACTAAGCCAAGTCTACTACTGGCCCATACTCTAGAAAAGAGCCACAAATTTGGTCAAAAAATGCATCAAGTGTCAGAAATTCACACCAATCCTCCGCTCCCTAGTAAACCCGTTGACCATTTTAACCAGCCCAACCCCATTTGCAATGTGGGGTGTAGACATACTTGGCCCCATTTCAAGAGCACCCAGACAACTTAAGTTCCTAATCATGATAACCGATTACTTCACCAAGTAGACAAAAGCAGAACCACTTGCACAGATAATAGAAGATAAATCCAAAGCCTTTATTTGGAAGTCGGTAGTCTATCGTTACAAGATCTTGAGGGTACTGGTGACTAACAATGGGAAACAGTTTGAAAGAGTACAATTTAAAAGATTTTACCAAGACATACAAATCGACCAAAGGTTCACTTCGGTAGGGTATTGATGCAGGAGGATCCGAGTCAGATGATGCTGAGTTGTCAGATGGCAAGTGGGCTACCTAAACCGGTTTACATCGTTTAACGGGCCACGGTCTTGGATTGGGCCCAGAAGACCCTAGTCTGATTGGAAACAAGCTTTCGGGAAAAACTTAGTATTTATTACTAAGCCTTATCGTTTTTAAGCCAAAAACCGAAGTTTAGTCCTTCAAATTGGCAATTTACAGTTTTTATGAAACTTTTTAGTTTAGTTATTTTAATTTCAGCCTTAATTTTATTTTCCTATTTTGTTTCGACCTTATAAATAAGGTCTTAGGGTTTCGTAATATTATTATTGTATTTTTGAAATAAATTAAAATAAAGCATCAGAGTAGTTTCTCTGTATTGTTTTAGGGTTTTTCTTGTGTTACTCCCTTTCAACTATTTGTTCGACTAGCTTGCAGAATAATCGCTATTCTGCCCGACGTCAGTTGGTATCAGAGCTTCAGCGTTTTCCTAGGTGAGATTTCATCAGTTTCCATGGCTGGTGATCGTGATCATGGTCGTCGCGGGCAGGTTCCGAACGAGGAAGCCCCACGCAGTGATCGAAACGTTCAGGATGCGATGATTGAGGATTTACAGCGGCAGGTTGCAAAGTTAACCCAGCGTCTAACGGCGCAGAATTTCGGTGATCGTAAGATGAAAGATCACGATTCTGATTCCAGTTTCGAAAACCCGTATTACAATCCTGCTCGATTCAGGGAACACCGTGGTCGGGAGGATTATTATGGAGATCTCGGTTTCACATTGGATTCACCGCTTTTAGCAGAGTTTTCTGACCTGATACTAGAGGATCTTCCTTCTGGGTTGCCGCCTGAGGTCTTTAATGTGAAACACTTGAGTCCTTGTTTTGGGGATTCCGATGTGGCTATTATGAACTCGAGGACGAGTTCTTTCTAACCTGGGGCGACTGATGCAGGAGGATCCGAGTCAGATGATGCTGAGTTGTCAGATGGCAAGTGGGCTACCTAAACCGGTTTACATCGTTTAGCGGGCCACGGTCTTGGATTGGGTCCCGAAGACCCTAGTCTGATTGGAAACAATCTTTCGGGAAAAAGTTAGTACTTTTTACTAAGCCTTATCATTTTTAAGCCAAAAACCGAAGTTTAGACCTTCAAATTGGCAATTTACAGTTTTTAGGAAATTTTTTATTTTAGTTATTTTAATTTCAGCCTTAATTTTATTTTCCTATTTTGTTTCGACCTTATAAATAAGGTCTTAGGGTTTCGTAATATTATTATTGTATTTTTGGAATAAATTAAAATAAAGCATCAGAGTAGTTTCTCTATATTGTTTTAGGGTTTTTCTTGTGTTACTCCCTGTGAACTATTTGTTCGACTAGCCTGCAGAATAATCGCTATTCTGCCCGGCGTCAGGTATCCACAAGCTAACAGTCAAGCCGAAGTCACAAATATAACTATATTGCAAACCTTGAAGAAATAACTTGAAGATGCCCAAGGACTTTGGGTCAAAGAGGTGCTAAATGTGCTAGAGGCAGGACCACATCTCAATCGCCAACGAGAGAAACACCTTTCTTCCTCGGTTTTGGATCTGAAGATGTGGTCCCGATTGAAGTGGGCGAACCTTCCCTCAAAATTCAACTCTTCAACCTAATAGTAACGATGAAGGTTTGAGAACGAACTTAGACTTAATTAAAAGGGCTCGAGGCAAAGCATTGCTGAAACTCACGATGTATCAGCAAAGGATAGCCAAGTATTATGACTCTAGAATAAAGTAAAGAACCTTCAGACTTGGAGAACCAGTCCTCCAAAATAAAGAAGTCTCAAACCCCCGTAATACAGAGAAGCTCTCCACAATCTAGGAAGGCCCATACTACATCAAGAGGGTAATCAAGACACGAACCTTTGAGTTGGAAAAGTGAGATGGAATAACCATACCACGGAGATAGAACTCGGAGAACTTGAAAAAATTTCATCAGTAGACTATAAGTGTAAAATAGCTTAAGAGTCAAACAATTTATGTAAGCACTTTAACCTCATTAATGAAATGGTTTTTGTCAAACACTGGTATATATTTATTTTTTAGTAATCAAACACTGGGCAGCTTCTAAGGCCAAAATCCAAAATGAGGTGCTCAAAATGATCTTCATCTCAGACATCCTCCATCGTAGAGGACCGAAGCAAAGCACCCAAAATGGAATTCACCTTGGACATCCTCCACAGCCAAGGATCGAAGTGAAGAAACCAAAATGAACCTCACCTTGGACACTCTTCGCAACTAAGGACCAAAGTCGAACGCCCAATCGGTGGGTTCCACTTTAAAACCCCAAGATGGGCAAAGACCCGAACAAAACATGGTGTTCCACAAAGGAAACCCCAAGTCGAGCAAAGAAGACTCAGAAAGAACTTGGGTTCCACAAAGAAAAACCTAAACTTAGGCAAAGAAGACCTGAAAAAAACTTGGGGTTCAATGAATGAAAACCCCAACTCGGGCAAAAAAAGACCTGAGAAGAACTTATAGGAAACCTCAGCGTAGACAGAAGACCAAATTGTTAGCCTGAAAAGATAACCCTGACTCAGACATACAAGCATAAGAATAAAAAGTATAAAAAGCGACAAGGAGCAATAAAACAAATTCAATTTCATAAAAAAAAAGAGAAAAAGTTCAAAAATGAGCCACTCTGGCCAAATACAAGAAAAACATAAATGGAAACATACTAAGGGCCTAAATCTACTCCTACTGCTCTTCATGGTCCGAGTCGGTAACCGCGACCTGAACCTTCTAGACGCGAAATTGAGTACTATCATCCTCTACAGGAAGACCTCCATCCACTGAGCTAAGAGGAATAGTCAACTTTGGAAGGACAATGCGCACCTAACTAAATTCCAAGTTAGGAGCGATCTTGACCACCTCAACTTTGGCATCTTAGAAGCCTGTGACGAACTCCTCAATAACCTTATCATAAAGCAAGTACTCGAAGGTTGTGCTCTTTTTGAATTCTTCAATGATCTCTTCCGGGATCTCTTCAACATGGACCTAAGTCTCTTCGCCTTGGCTTCAACTGCCTCCATTGGAGCAATCGTTGCTTAGAGATCCCCTGAAGAGCCCGTTGATTCTCCATTAGTTCAACAACCTACTCAATCTGAGCATTCAACTAGACTTGAAAATCGTCAATCTCCTTAGCAAGGAGGCCAACCTCCGCCACGGCTTGAGGGTACCATTCGACCGCTATGGCGCAGAACATACCCACCTAAAAATTGTAAAAAAAGATGAATTAGACACCAATTGTAAAAACCAAAGATAAGCGAAAATGAGGGAAAAGGCATACCTTCTGAGCCGACTGACTTATGATGCCAACTATGACCTTAGGAGGATAATTTGCGATATGAACCTTATCTTTGGGAAGAATAGACCCGGAGATAAACTGGTGAGCTACCATCGGTTCAGAAATGCTGAATCCATGCGCAAGACAGACCAGCAGCTGCGAAAAAAATTAGGAGCCGAGCTCAAACTATCATTTACTTGTGAGTGCTGAGGATGCCTTCCTCTCTAACAGAAAGATCAACTAACGGTCGATCCCCCAAGCCTGTGCTGCTACCGGTGCGGTATCTCTTGCTTCGATCAGGTGGAGGGGAAGAGAAGCCTCTAAGTTGGGACAAGCAGCTTAAGCAACCTGATTCTACTTGTTCATAACCAAGTGAAGAAGACAAGACCTTTTAGCAACCACGGCTGCAAAAAAAAAAAAGAAAAAAGAATCAGTACAAGAAATAAAATAAAGGACAAGTAAACTAAAGGAGTAGAGATAGTTAAAATATCTTATAAGTTTAAAGAAAACTACTGGGAGTAGCCCGACTCAACTCATAAAGGATAAGGGTCTCTTCCCACAATAACTCAAAGGTGAATATAGGCTTGGAACACATCTTAGAAAGAAGATTCTTCTCTACCTCACTTAGTGGGGGAAGATCCTTATGAGAATTGAGTATACTGTACTCCTAGTCTCGTCTGATAGGAAAATGATCTTTATGTCGAATGAAGAAGAATCGCTTCTTCCAATCATGGATGAGTGGTGGGTTCTCGAACACTATTTTCCTATCGGTCCTTGTGGATAAGTTGTACCAACCATTGTCCTGAAGCTTCTTGATGATGTAAATATTAGGAAAGATGTTCATGGAAAATGGCACGCATCAACCATTCCTTCTAAGACTAATGAAGAAACCTACAAAAATCTTCATAGAATTCAGAGGAAGCTGATTAGGAGCAATACTAAAGAAATTAAAGACCTCGGATACTTCCGGATCCATAGGAAGATGGAAACCCCCTTTAAAAAGTACTCATAGATGTACATCTTATAAAGAGGCTCTGCACAGATCGGGCAACATGCCCTCTCCTTAGGAGTGGGGAGACGTATGTCATACTTCTCGGGAATATAATACTTTACGACGAAATGTCAAAAATGGTTTCTAAAAAATTGAACTGGGATATGACTCAGTTGCGTAGTGGAAACGATCATAGTCCTAGGACATCTCAGTACACCTCATCTAGAGGAGGAACCTCCCCCTCTAACTCATGATCTACTTGATCCTCCTTAAGCCTAGGATTCAGACCACACAAAGTTTTCTCAGAAGATGAAGACTGGAACCTAGAAAAGTGACTAGTACCCACACTTTCAAGAAAAATAGACATTGTTGAATAAGAAAAAAGATTAAGGTAGAATTTATTACTAAAAGAAGAAGTAAAGAACAAAGGTTGATGAAGCTAACCAAACAAAGGTGGATGAAGCCAATAAGAAGGAACTGACGAGGTTGAGAAGGTAGGCGAACGACAACTAAAAAAGAAGATGAGGCTAACTAGGATGGGTCAAGGCTAACTTGTGCTTTGAGCTCTCAAGTTTAAAGAGTTTTGAGAAAGTGAGAAGTGCAGGGAGAACTCCACCCCTCCCTTATATAGAGCTCGGGACATCTTGAAAACAAAAAAATGAACCTTGAGCAATACGACAATCACATCAATCACCTCAACAATCACATGGAGAAACGTAAAAAACTTCTTAAAAGACACAACCAAACAGGAGTAACCAGGTTGGTACTTGACCTCATGATCAGCCGAGTACCAAGTTGGGAGTCATAAATGCAAGTATCCAAGGGATCCATTAGCCCAGACCCAAGGATAGCCGAGTTTAGAGTTGGGTGCCCAAGTTTCATTAGGACCCACAAACTTAGCCTCAAGGATAGCCGAGTACTGAGCTAAGAGTCCAAGTTTCACTAGGACCCACCAACTCAGCCTCAAGGACAGCTGAGTACAGAGTTGGGTGCCAAATTTTCATTAGGACCCATAAATTTGGCCTCCAAACAAGTCGAGTACCAATTCGGGTGCCCAAGTTTCACTAGGACCCAACAACTCCACCCCAAAAAAGTCGAGTATTGAGTCGGGTGCCCAAGTTTCATTAGGACCCACCAACTCGGCTACCAGATAAGTCGAATACCTATTCGAGTGCTCAAGTTTTATAAGGACCCACTAACTCGGCCCCAGAAAAGTTGAGTGCTCAAGATTTATTAAGACCCACCAACTCGGCCCCAAACAAGCCGAGTACCGAGTTGGGTGCCCAAGTTTCATTGGGACCTACCAACTCAGCCCAAAACAAGTCGGGTGCTCAAGTTTCATTGGGATTAACCAACTCGGCCCCAAAAAAATAAATTACCAAGTTCGATGCCTAAGTTTCATAGCTCAAGCTTTACTAGGAGCCTCCAACTCAACCCCAAAGACAGTCGAGTACCGAGTTTGATGCCCATTTTTCACTTGTACCCACCAACTCGGCCCTAAGACAATCGAGTACCGAGTTGAATGCCTAAGTTTCACTGAGACCCACTAGCTTAGCCTAAAGGATAACTAAGTACTGTATTGGGTGCCCAAGTTTCACTAGGACTCACCAACTCGGCCTCAAGGAGGTGCCCCAATTCCATTGGGGATCACTAGCTGATAAGAATGCAAAATGTCCTATTTTTCTCCCTTAATGTTTAGTTTTTTTATACTTATTTGGTGCCTAAATGTACTTATTATTTTTATATTTTGATTTAGGATGCAAATGGAGGCGTTAAGTGCAAAACGAAACTAATTGGGCGATTTCGGACAGTTTTGACATCGTTTCGTAATCCAGGTATAACTCTCTCATCTGAGCTTCGATTGAGATGATTCAAGATGCTATGGAACACCAAGAAAAAGATCTATAACTTTATGTTTTGAGTTTTGAGAGATACTAGCTGCATCAAGGTCGAAATTGGGCTTGGTGTTGCTACACCTGCACTGTTACAGTTCTAAAAAGTCCTTCAGCCTGCAATTCTAATACACTGATTTGACGCGGTTTATTTTTGGAAGTTTCCAGATCTAGTGCACAAAAATTCATACTGAAAACACCAATTTCCTAGTTATATTAGGACTTTATTTTATTTTTAATATTTTTCTTAAATTATTCATATTTGGATATTGTTATTTTAGGATAATATTTAGAATATTTTAGGAGACCTTGTAGGGTTTCTACTACTAAAAATAACGTGTATAAGAGGGGAGAAATCATCAAACTTGGGGGACGTCTCTCTCTCCCCTCTTCTCTAACTTCTCATTCGAGTTTTCATCATGGCTCTACGTGGCTAAACTTTTATAATTGGTCGAAGCAAACGGAAGCCACAGAATCAATAAAACAGTGAGATCTAATTTGTTTTTTTTTTATATTGTTCAATTTATGCTTTGATTATCGAATGTTCTTCTGTCCCTATTTTCATGATTTTCTCATTTAATTACTAGGAGGCCTACTAGTTTATTATTCGTTGCAATCTACTGCTAGGTTAGATATCAAATCCGTAATTGTTTGATCCCTCTAATTTGTGAAGCACTAAGACTTCATGATTTGCTACGTTAGAAATTATTAGATCTTAGGAAGAATGCTCGACTAAATTAAATGCAACCACTTGTGCTTGTGTTGTTTAGCTTCATCGATCTCTCTAATTCTTAAGGCTGCTACTAGATTAAACCTTTAGCACTTGTCTTGGGTTGTTTAGTATTTAGGGTTAATTAGATCGCTTGTTTTCTAATTAACTGCGACTAAGGAGAGGTAGGAAAATAATTCCAACGATGAATATTCAAAGTGTAAATTGACATATACTTGCATCAATGATCAGTTGTAAAATTCTGATGGTGGATGTTGACTTAGACCAAGGTTTGCCCTTTTGATTGATTTCGATATTTCAATTTGAATTGTTCATTAGTTGTTTTTCTTAAAATTGTTTTCGTTATACTCAAACCCCCCCCATCCTTGTTCATGTTGCATAAAACTAGGCTAGATACTCTCCGTGGGAATGATCATTACTCACACTACTACATATATTTTTAGGAGCATAGGTTTTATTTTTGGTTGCCTGCGACAGCACACCAAATTTTGGCACCGTTTTTGGGGAGTGATTCTAGTTGATTTTTTTTTTTTGCTTCTTGTGATCTTTATTTTGTTCTTGAAATTTTAAAAAAGAAACAAAACGAAAAAAAAAACATATTGTCACTAGCAAAGGGTGAAAAAGATTCTCACTAAATTACCAGAATTTCCCATACAAATCAGTCATCTTTACGGATTAAACTGTATTGATTCAGGAAGAACCAAGAGATGATCCATATATGCTTGGAAAGATCCAGATGTCTATTTAATGGAGAATTTTATGACTCATAAATATGATTTTTCTAGAGAAAGTTATGACTCATCAATATTAGACAAAGGTCAGGTTGTGCATGATTTCAGCGTGGCAGAAGTGAAGGGGCTATTAAATTCTGATTTTTTTTTTTGTTTTGCTAGCAAAACCACCATACTTATTTGTGTTTTAGCATAGAATTTTCATTTATTTTCATTGCTCTAGATTTTTCCTGATTTTTCTTTCATAGTTTGTTAGAGTTTCCTTGATTGTTTATGACTGTAACTCGATCTTCTAATCAAGGTGATTTGCAATACAATTCAGAATTAGAGAGAACTTTGCGCAGGTTAAGAAGGGAAGCTCAGAGAAATTTCGAAAAGAATGATCTAGCTCTTGATCCCCTATTTGCTAGCAATTTTGATTTAGAAGAAGAGGAAGTCATGGCTGGAAATTGAACTTTGAAAGAGCTTGTTGCCCCTGATTTAAATCAATAATCCTTATGCATAACGTTCCCTACTTTAGATACTACCACTACTTTTAAATTAAAATCTGGACTAATACATCTTTTGCCCACTTTTGATGGCCTTGCAGGTGAAGATCCTCACAAGCATCTAAAGGAGATTCATATGGTATAAACGAGTATGAAACCCATGGGGGTGACTGAAGAGCAAATTAAATTAAGAGCCTTTTCATTTTCTTTGAAGGATTTGACTAAAGATTGGCTCTATTATCTACCCTCTGGGAGTATTACCACATGGAACAAAATGAAGAGTTTGTTTTTGGAGAAACATTTCCCAGTTTCAAGGGCGGCCAACATTCGAAAAGAAATTTATGGTG